>OZ038507.1:74714716-74743192 GCA_964036315.1 Acanthosepion esculentum
ATTATCAATAGTTTATAAACTTTGAAAGTATTCGTATAAGGCTGCTTTTGTTGAGAATTAAGTGACAGAAAGTATTTGAGCACTTTCCTCAGTATTCTTCCCTTTCTTCATTTTCTTCCTTATTATTATTATTATTATTATTATTATTATTATTATTATTATCAATAGTTTATAAACTTTGAAAGTATTCGTATAAGGCTGCTTTTGTTGAGAATTAAGTGACAGAAAGTATTTGAGCGCTTTCCTCAGTATTCTTCCCTTTCTTCATTTTCTTCCTTATTATTATTATTATTATTATTATTATTATTATTATTATTTGGTTATTTAATGTTAACAAAATATTCTTAAAAGCCAAATGGCGTTTTTGTTTCGCCTAGATTTTTTTATTAGACTTTTTTCGTGTTTCTTTATATCAATTTTGTTTTATTCAATATTTTCGTTATGGAAACAATCGAAAATCTAACAATGGTAGAAGAAGAAGCGAGCAAGAGACAAAACAAATCCCCAACTATTGGCCATCACAATCTCAACAATTTAACCCTTTCAGCCCTGCGTTCCTGAATAATTTTAACTTTTTTGCCTGAGCTCCTGAGTCAAAATTCATAAATAATTTTCATGTAATGTTTCACGGTAGATATAAAAGTACTTACAAGTGTTTACCAACCGTTCAACCCGTAGCTGGGCATTAAGTCATTTTCTCTACCACTGTTTAACACCGGTGGCTGGTCATTACGTCATTTTTTCTCTACCACCGGTAAAGTGGTGGTTAAGTGTTAAGGTAATTCAGATGACACAGTGTTAATAGCAGTCAGGAAAAGGAAATTACAGGGATGATTGATTGATTTGCTTGTTTAATGGCACATCAACTCTTTATGGGTCACTTATTGCTGAAATTTAATTTTCTTGGGAGCTTTGAAGTAATAAAAATATTTTATTCTGCTTTCACATTTGAATACATGGTAGATAATACTCAGCTTTTGTGTGGACATAATTACTAGAGGAGGTATGTCTGTGTTTTATGCCGTAGTTTTGTTGAAGTTATATTTTAGAATACAGTTTGATTTCTTTAAGAAATGTATGGATTAATGTTTTGCAAGAGTTCTTTCCTGTTGGTTGCTTGACTTTGCTTATCAGTCTTCCCGGGTTATTTAATACCCAAGTCTAAATATTTTGAACATAGTTTTATGGCTTCAACTACAGATAAAATGTATTGTTGGTCATTTTGCTTTAGAAATGTATACAACATGGCGGTCGACTCGGAAATGATTCCGTTCGGGTTAATGTTGCTCGAGAACCGAAATTTTGTTCGATAACCGAGGCATTTTCATCACCCTTAATTTTTTGTTCGAAAACCGATTTGTTCCACATGTATACTCTCTGTATATGTTATTCTGCTTTCACAACTGAATACATGGTAGATAAAACTCAGCTTTCGTGCATATACCTGCTTGTGTGGACGTAATTACTAGAGGCGGTGATATGTGTGTTTTAAGCCGTAGTTTTGTTGAAGTTATATTTTGGAATACAGTTTGATTTCTTTAAGAAATTTTAGAATATTATACGGATTAATATCATGAAAAAGTTCTTTCATGTTGATCGTTTGGTTGATTTTGTTTAGCGGCATATCAACATCCCTATGGGTTATTTAATGCCGACATCTAACTATTTTGAACGCAATTTTATGACTTCAACTAAATATATTTTGAATTCAGTCGTATACCTTCAACTACAGATAAAATGTTTTGGTGGCAATTTTACTATAAATAAAAATAGGATATATATATTATTCTGCTTACACAATTGAATACATGGTAGATGATACTCAGATTTTCTGTATATACATGTTTGTGTGGATATAATTACTAGAGTCGGTGATATGTGTTTTATGTTGTAGTTTTTTTTTTAGGTTATATTTTTAAACTCTTTGATCTCTTTAAGAAATTGTAGGGTATTATATGAATTAATGTCATGAAAGAGTTCTTTCATGTTGGTAATATGGTAGGATTTTAAACGGATCTGGGCGAAATCGCTACAATTTGTTAATATGTATGTATTGTTGGATACAGTGTAACCCGGATATAAGAGAGTTGTCGGGACAGGAGAAGAAGTCTCTTACATCCGGGTTTCTCTTTTATCCGGGTTTGGTCTATTTTATATACATTAACACAGGCTCTAATTTGGTACCAGAGAAAATCTATCTTATATCCGGGTTTCTCTTATATCCGGGTCTCTTATATCCGCGTTACACTGTACTATAAAAATGCATTTTTATACTTTCATAGTAATTGCTTGGGGGGGGGTCACTATTTGCCCATAACTGGAACCCTAGCAGGTTTTACTACACGGGTCAAGTTGGACCTGGGAACAACTATGAGTAAGAGGTGATTCCACGCACCTCAAGATTTCCAATCTCCCGATCAGAGGCCTTGCTGCCGGATGTAGTGTATCATCATACCCAGAAATAGAAACTACGGGAACTTCTACAGAAGATAGTAAAGGATAGCGAGAAGAAAGGAATAAGCACCAATAGTAATAAAGAAGAATGTATGGTTGCCAGCAAAAAGGGCAGGTCGAGAAGCGAGTTACGAATGAGAGATACCAAAATCAAGCAAGTACGAACATTTAAATATGTAGGAAGATTTATAACAGAGGACAGTGTTTCGTATCAAATCGCGAAATGAAGGTTATCCTGAACGGCCACTCGTCTAGATCTTTTCGTTCTAAAGTAGGTGTCCCCTCAGGGCTTCATCCTTGGTCCTACACTGTTTTTATTTTTCGTTAATGACCTTCCTGATGACATCAGCTCTCAACTTGGTACGCTGACGACACAACAATTTACTCATGTCTCCATAGTAAGACTTACCAGTTTGACAAGTTCAAAATGGCAGCCGATGTTCAAAACGACCTCATGTCCGTTGTTAACTGGGGCAAACGATGGCTTGTTAATTTTAAAATCTAAACTTCTCTCCATTAATCCTCTGAGAAACCCCTTTCGGCCTTCCATCAGTATGCCTGATGCTAACCACCAGGAAAGTGACGCATTGCTCCTTCTCGGACTCACGTTCTCTGCTGATATGAAGTGGAAAGACTATATTGAATCCATTGCTAGGTCAGTCGGTTCACTATGTCGGACGAGACAATTTTTCTCACCAGAATCTATCTTACATATCTATAAGTCTACCATCCGTCCATGCTTAGAACATTGCTCTCACATATGACCCGGCGCCCTTGCTATTTACCTTGAGCTACTTGATAAGATCCAAAGAAGAATCTGCAATATTATTGATCCTGATCTGGCAGCTCAGCTCCAGTCACTTTCCCACCGCCGTAAGGTTGCCTCTCTATGTTGGTTTTATAAATACGTTTTTTTCGGACACTTTTTTGAACTGATCCAGTCTTTCCTTCAAATCGTGAAAGGAAAGTTATCCTGAACGGCTACTCGTCTAGATGCTTTCGTACTAACGCGGGTCACCCCACCCGCAGAGGTCCATCCTTAGGCCTGCTGTGTTTTTTTAATATTCATTAATGACTTTCCCGATGATATTAGCCCCTAACTTGGTATATATGCTAATGACACAACCATTTGCTACTGTCTCGTTAAGTAGGGCTGATCAGTCCGTCAAAGTCAAAATGGCAGTTGCTAACTGGGCAAAAATAGCTTGTTAATCTTAAACGCTTCCAAAACTAAACTTATCTTCATTAAACATCTAAGAGTCCCGTTTGCCTTCCACCTGCCTGGCTGATGCTAACCACCAGGAAATTGACTCGTTGCGCCTTCTCGGGCTAACGTTCTCAGCTGACATAAAGTGGAAGCACTATACTGAATCCATAGCTAGGTCAACTATTAAGAAACATTTTCTCACTGTGCCGTGCAAGACAATTTTTCTCGAAACCGTTAGATCCGACGCTCTTTAGACCGGCTCAACCACGGAGATCGATGAAGATCAGGGAAAGCCGAATAGCGCCTTATAATCTCAAATCCCACTCAGATTCTCGAACGTCCATATCTGCTCAGTTACCTATCGAAACGTAAACAAAGCAATTTCCTAAAGAAATAATGGATTTTTTTACTTATTCATCCAACATATTCCATCACTTTAAACATTACTCGTATTTCAGGCCGGTAGATGAAAATAAATATACTGTCTGATAAATAAATGGAGCATCGATTCATACACGAGTATCCGCTAACAATAACGTCTAAAGTGATAATATATATATATATATATATATATATATATATATATATATATATATATATATATATACTAGCAGCATGGCCCGGCGTTGCCCGTGCTTGATTCAAAAATCGTACGACTCATACAGCAATCGCTATCACTTGACTTGAAAATATTTTTGCCCTTCCTTGCCTTTAAAGAAGTGCCCTTTGCCGTGCTGATGTTGCTACATGCCTTACTTCTTGCCTATCTCACACTGCGAATTTTTTTCTAAGCTCTATACTAAACATTCTCAGAGATATAGACAACTATGTCAATCGTCTTCATCTCTCCTCCTAATTCCTGATTTTTTATTCTCTCTCCTTAATAACAATTTCCTTTTTCTCATATTCAATGAGTTTTAGTGGCTTTATTGCCTTGCTTGAGGTAAAATCGGAAAAAAAATTGGGAATTCGTACAATAAATATTTGGTGAATACAGCCATTTTTCGGCTTATTGAACCAGGATTTTTCAGGTCAGTTTTAGATTTTAGTAGCATAGGAATTCACTGAGTGTTTTGTTGAAGTCCTTTTTATATTCGTATATTTTTTTAAATCTCGGAATATACAACGATTTTTCTTCTTTATGCCGCTGTATTTTTTTTTGAGGAATGAGTGAGGACATTGTTTACATCCTGTTTATGAAATAAGCTAATTCTAAGTGTTCCGTTAGATATATAGATACGAGCGATAGATAGATAGATAGATAGATAGATAGATAGATAGAAACAGACTGAGATAGATAGATATGAACAGACTGAGATAGATAGATAGATAGATAGATAGATAGATAGATAAATAGATAGATAGATAGATAGAAACATACTTGAGATATACAGATAGGAATATAGTATAATTATACGTTTAGAGATAAATAATACGAATACACTTAAATATATATATATATATATATATATATATATATATATATATATATATATGTATAGAGAGAGAGAGAGAAATATAGATAAATCGACTAAGATACGTGGAGAGATATGAATAGACTTAATTAGATAGATAGATAGATAGATATGAACATACATACATACATACTTGAAATAAATAGATACTTGAAATAGATTGATAGATAGAAACATACTTGACATAGATCGATCGATAGATAGATAGATGGATATGAACCCGACTGCGACAGATGTGTGTGTGTGTGTGTGTAGAGAGAGAGATATAGATAAATAGATATGAACAGATTTAGATATATAGATAGATATGAACAGAATGAGATAGCTAGGAATATAGATAGATAGGAACAAACTGCGATAGATAGATAGATAGATAGATATGAACAGACTGAGATAGATAGATAGATAGATAGATATGAACAGACTGAGATAGATAGATAGATATATAGATATGAACAGACTGAGATAGATAGATAGATAGATAGATATGAACAGACTGAGATAGATAGATAGATAGATAGATAGATATGAACAGACTGAGATAGATAGATATGAATAGACTGAAATAGATAGATAGATAGATAGATAGATAGATAGATATGAACAGACTGAAATAGATAGATAGATAGATAGATATGAACAGACTGAAATAGATAGATAGATAGATAGATATGAACAGACTGAGATAGATAGATAGATAGATATGAACAGACTGAGATAGATAGATAGATAGATATGAACAGACTGAGATAGATAGATAGATAGATAGATAGATATGAATAGACTGAAATAGATAGATAGATAGATAGATAGATAGATAGATATGAACAGACTGAGATAGATAGATAGATAGATAGATAGATAGATAGATATGAACAGACTGAGATAGATAGATAGATAGATATGAACAGACTGAGATAGATAGATAGATAGATATGAACAGACTGAGATAGATAGATATGAACAGACTGAGATAGATAGATATGAACAGACTGAGATAGATAGATATGAACAGACTGAGATAGATAGATATGAACAGACTGAGATAGATAGATACATAGATAGATAGATAGATAGATAGATAGATAGATAGATATGAACAGACTGAGATTAATTAGTAGAAATTTCGGTATTGTCTAATGTGTCGCGGGAATGCTTTTAGAGTATCGGTACAATGATGTGTGTCATTTCGAGTATGGGTAATTCTCTCCACATTTCATGGAGCGATTTGTCACTTCCTGGCAAAATTGCAAACACCACCTACGTCAATAAAAAGCACGAGACGTCAGAATCGGTGTGTTCAGTGTGAATTTGAAACATTTTAACAGACTGAAACCCGACACGCTCACTCGTTATAAAGAAAATATTTTAGTCGAGCAAAGAAACTACATAAAATAAAAATGCGTGATTCGGTTACAACGAAAACGAAAAATGTGCAAATGGAATTGTTGAATAAATTTTAAGAAAATTACACCAAAGATCTCAAAATATTCGATACAATATAAGGATGACACAACCGGATGTGAACTAAAGAGTAACCCGGAAGTAATGAAGGGCCTCCCTGGATCACCTTATCATTGTTATCCTTGTACGAGAGAGAAACATTCCAACAAAAAATGATGCTCGTGTTACAAATATAGGAAGCCTAGCACACCCATCTGGACACCCAGTCTGGTAGGTGCATATCATGCACATGAACAAACGCCACCAGCGAACTGCATGCTATAGAAATGTGTCGTTGTATCGATAGAAGCTGCTACCTTGAAGGTGGAGTCCAGACAGAAAGAAGTTCAACTCGAATAAGTCGTCTTGACTCCGTGGTTTTAAACAACAACAGAAAGCTCTTCCCACCTGGCCACGACGCTCCCTCACATGAACAGATATGCATATTATATCGGTCCCCAAGCAGGTTAAGACCAGCCAACTGACAAGCAAGTTTGTGGTATTGAACTCCTATATATTTGCTATCGCGCACCTTAGTTAACCAAATATATACTTGTTAACAGCACAGGCCACAGGAGCCATGTCTGCTGTTGCGTGATAGCATCCTAGTTCGCACAACCGTTACGCCCTGCCAGTAGCTAATAAACAATGGATTATTCCGTGTTTTGATAGCGAGGAAAAGCGGGGTGAAAGACTTTACTTGGCTTCAGTGAGAAAATGAATGAAAGAAAGAAAGAAAGAAAGAAAGAAAGAAAGAAAGAAAGAAAATCAGGTTAATAAGCTGATAAGAACAGATACTAGATTTTGATCCCAGCCACAGTACCGAAAGGCGATTGTATTTACAAGTGCGCCGACCAGAAATGACACAAGTTTGAGGATGGGTTTAATGGCAATAGCGCAGAAAAATTGCCGATTTCTCCTCGGCCAGTCAGTCAGTTATGTGCCATGCGTGATACACGCTTAAGCGATCATGTATCTTTCGATACATAACTGACGAAGCAGATTTTTTCCCGCAGTAGGTTGTCATTTCTTTCTGCGGTAGAACCCGGTCTGTCCTGCTATTTACCCATAGCTGGAGTGGGGGAGAAGAAGAGGATTCACACCTTTCCCAAGGGTATTAGCACGTAAGTGAATGTAATGGATTCGACTGGAATTCGAACTCGGCTCTCCGATTCTTCCATTGCGCCACCGTTCCTCCTGGCACTTTTGGGGGGCGCTTAATTTGACGGGCAATGAACTCACACCTTTACCGAAGGAGAGGTAATGCTTGGTGGGGGAAGCACTTATGGGGCTTGTCATAATATTATTAGTACCGTTCCGGCCCAAAAGGTCGAGAAGTGATACCGGCCTCGATAAAAGCGCCATTTTTCAGACGCATGGTATCGGACGGCAGAAACCGAGAAAAGCAATTTATTTCGCTCACTGGGGTAGACTGTTCTAGTTCCACCTGCCATGTTTAATGGATGTCAGTTATCAGTTATCTCCTGTTAATTTTTCCCTCTGAAAGTTCTCCACTGCCTTAACCGGGTATTGAGCTCACAATCTTTGGGTTCTGTCACTGGATCTAACCAACGCCATTATCCACTGTGCCATGTGTCCTTGAGGAAATGAATAGTTCAGTTCGACATTCCAACCACCTGAAGAAGGTCGAAGCGGACAACGGCCGAAACATTGTAATAAATATGGCGACAAAGATGAGGACAATAGTCCGAATAATGTAAATATTGTAAATGAATGTATGTTTAACATGACATGTCAATAGCTCTTTAATAATGGACTGTTCTGTTTTTCATTGGTTGGACTGAGGGGAAAATTCACTATTTGGTTTCAGTGAGAAAAATAAATAAAGAAAGAAAGAAAGAAAGAAAGAACGGAAGATAGAAGTGTTTGATGTCTGTTTCAGTGAAATGCAAAAAAAAATGTCAATTTCAAATCTTAAGATTCATCAAAAATTTCACATAGGAAAACCGTGAAATTTTCACTGGTATTTCTAGTTTGTTATTATTATTATTATCATTATTATTTTTATTTCCTTTGATATCTGGCGTTTACACATTTCTTTCCGGGTCCCGCCCAGGGACCTAAGGTTAGAAATGGCATCATGACACGTTCCACGAAAAAAAGAAAAAAATATTACATAGATAAAGCCCTTCGTAAAGTGTGGGCTGTACTTGTCAGAACAATTATTTGTATCTCTTTGAGGCATGGACTTCCAGGGATCCCTTCAATCAGCCTACTACTACTACTACTTATTATTATTATTATTATTATTAATATTATTATTTAGTGAAAGATTGGCACCCTGGTAAAGTGACGCTTGAGTAGTAATTGTCAACGTGGGTCCTTAGGCCCGTAAGTGGGCCTGAGAATGGAATACTTAGTGACATCCTTTAACAAGTACTCTTCCGTAGTTGACTATTTGCGTGCAGTATTATATAACTTAAGGTTTTTATCTACTAAATAGTTTTATTAACGATGTTTGTATTTCGAATAATTTTAGATCCGCTGCCAATTTGTCTATATCAGGCTGATTAATGTTTAACCAAGCAGCTTCTAGTATTTTGCCAAAAAGAAGTAGAAGACTATTAGGCCGATAGTCAGAATGAACTGACAGTCCAAATGGGTGGAACTGAATGCAGTTCGAGTAAAGCATATCCAGAAAATTGTCGGAAAACAATTATTCGAAAAGCATTTATTCGAATTGTAAATTATTTGAATGAAAATTTATCGAAAGGATAATTATACTAAATGATAATTATCCGAAAGACTTATGTTTGAAATACGTATGTGATCTTGCTTTGAGAGAGTCTATGCTGATTTACCTAGAATTAATAACAGCCCTGAAGGATGGCATACGGATGTTTTTTGGGGTTTTTTTGCAGCAAGTGTCATCCGATCATCTGTGAGCAGCTCGTTTTAATCGTCTAAGAGAAGCCTTTCTGCTTTCCATCAGAATGGCTGATGCTAACCTTCAGGAGAGTGGCCCATTGTTAGGCTAACGTTTTCCACTGATACGAACTGCAAAGAGTATATTGAATCAATTGCTAAATCTGTGAGGAAAGTTGGTTCACTGTGTCGTTGTAGACAATTTTTCGCCTCAGAATCTATCTTAGACGTTTATAAGTCTACCATTCCTACATGTACTGAATATTTCTGCCACATCTGGTTTAGTTCCCCTGCTATATATTTAGAGATTCTTGATAAAATTTGCCCTATTATTGGTCCTGGTGCATTGGCTTCAATCACTTTGCCACGGCTGTAATGTAGCTTCCCTGTGCCTTTTCTATAAATATTTTCATGGTAATTGTTCTGATGAGCTTTCCCCTTTGGTACGTAAACTTTATGGAATCAAGTCCAGTACTAGATTGGCAGCTACGTCGCATCGATTATGCGAACATTGTTAGAAAACAATTATTCGAATTGTAAATTGTTTGAATGAAAATTAATCGAAAAGATAATTATACGAAATGATAATTATTCGAAAGACTTATGTTTGAAATACGTATGTGGTGTTGCTTTGAGAAAGTCAAGGTTTATTTACCTAGAACTAATAACGACCTTAAAGGATGGCATAGGGCTTTTTAGCAGCAAGTGTCATCCCATCATCCCATCATCGCATAATATGAATATTCTTGGACGCTCTTAAAAGTGAACAGGGCTTGCAAGAAATTCATCTTGCAAAAGAGCAGGTTGTTAAAATATCAAGAGCGCCAAGAGAAACCGCGAAGTAGATGGAAAACTTGGAAAACTTAGTGTCATCTTTCAACAAGTACTCATCAGTAGTTGACTATTTGCGTGCAGTATCACAACTTAAGGTTATAAGGATTTTATCTTACTAATTTGTTTTATTAACGATGTTTGTATTCCGAATAATTATCATTTCTGTATTTCCCTCTTTTAATTTTTACATTTTTATTGCAATAAAGAATTGTCTACAACGACACAGTGAACCAACTTTCCTCACAGATTTAGCAATTGATTCAATATACTCTTTGCAGTTCATATCAGTGGAAAACGTTAGCCTAACAATGGGTCACTCTCCTGAAGGTTAGCATCAGCCATTCTGATGGAAGGCAGAAAGGCTTCTCTTAGACGATTAAAAAAGTGCGGTTAACAGGTGATGGGATGACACTTGCAGCAAAAATACCCTATGCCATCCTTCGGGGTCGTTATTAGTTCTAGGTAAATCAGCGTTAACTCTCTCAAAGACCACATACGTATTTCAAACATAAGTCTTTCGAATAATTATCATTTAGTCTAATTGTCCTTTTGATTAATTTTCATTCAGACAATTTACAATTCGAATAAATGTATTTCGAATGTTTCTGTTTGTGTTGTCTGCTGTGTTATGGGTTGACTTTGTATCAATTTTTCAACTGCAGTTTTTTTTAAATATTATATTTAAATCTGCAGTTCCGACACTGAATACAGTCCAGCATTTGAGTTGAATAAATCTAACGCATTAACTGTAGTTGAAATAGTTTATACTCATAAGATAAGTTTGGATTTACCTGTTATGGAATTTATATGCTCTGTTATAATAAATACTTTGAGATCTTTTGTGGATCAGTTTTAATATTTGATATTACTAGGATCCACTTGGATTATATACCAACGGAGTTATTACCTTTACTGTATTTATATATACTATATTAATATTATATATATATATATATATATATATATATATATATATATATATATATATATATATATATATATATATATAGATATATATATATATATATATATATATATATATATATAGATATATATATATATATTATGAAATAGACAAAGTCCGCCAATTATTTAAAGACATTTTTATGTTTAACATTCTTTTTATAGATAAAAGTATTTAAGTAAATGTTATTTAATACTGTTTATTATAAACAGAGCATTTACTTAAATAACTGTATCTATAAAAAGAATGTTAAACATAAAAATGTCTTTAAATATATATATATATAATATAAAACATATATATATATATATATATATATATATATATATATATATATATATATATATATATATATATGCGATAATCATATATATAGGTCAGTATTAATGCATTGAGCTCAGTTTTAATATTTTATATTACTAGGATTATATACCAACGGAGTTATGACTTGTACTATATATATATATATATATATATATATATATATATATATATATATATATATATATATATATACGTTTTATCTGTTTTTCTATTCTTTTTTCTTTCTTGTTTTTTCTTCTGTTTACGTTGATTTTCATTCATTTTTATTGTTATTTTTCTTTCTTTATTTTCTGTCCGTTCCCTTTTGCTTTTCTTTCTTTCTTTCTTCTTTCTTTTTTTTCTTGTTTTTTTTTATTTTATTTTATCTCGTTTTCCTTTCTATGTTTTCGACCCGCCTCGTATTTTTTTCTTCTTCATTTCATTAACCAATTCGCAAGTTACGTTCCGTTGTTTTTTTCTTAGTTTTCTTTCTTTCTTTCTTTCTTTCTTTCTTTCTTTCTTTCTTTCTTTCTTTCTTCTGGTGTTTTTTTTCTGTCTTCCTTTCTCATGTTTTCTTTCATTCTTTCTTTCTTTCTTTCCTTATTTCTTTCTTTCTTCTGGTGTTTTTATTCTGTCTTCCTTTCTCCTGTTTTCTTTCTTTTTTCTTTCTTTCTTTCTTTCTTTCTTTCTTTCTTTCTATTCATGCTTTTGATCTTTTTTCTTGTCTCCTGTTTCCTTTCTTTCTTTCTGGTGTTTTTTTTTTCTGTCTTCCTTTCTCCTGTTTTCTTTCTTTCTTTCAGTTTTTCTTTCTTTCAGTCTTTCATTCTTTCAGTCTTTCTTAATTTCATTCATTCCCGCGTTCTTTTTCTTTCTTTCTTTCTTCTTTCCTTCTAAATTGAATTCATTCACTCATTCCTTCTTTCTTCTTTTTTCCTGTCTTTCTTTCTTCTTTTTTCCTGTCTTTCTTTCTTTCTTTAATTCATTCTTTCATCTATCTCCATTGTTCTTTTCAACACTGACGCATATACACCAGTAAAAGCAAAAGATAAACTTTATTCATATTGTCCTTTTACAGATATATTTTTAGTTATATCTGAATTGTTCATATATATATATATATATATATATATATATAGAGAGAGAGAGAGAGTCTTAGTTTTTTCACGTTTTATATTTTTCTTTCCTAAAATTGTTCGAGATAAATTAAAATTTATATATCGTTTTCCACACACACACACACACACACACACACACACACACACACACACACACACACACACACACACATATATATATATATATATATATATATTATTCTTATTATAAAAGTTTATAATAAAAGCATATTGAAATCAACATGTTTTTATTATAATAAAATTAAATAATAATTTATTTCTATATTTTGTTTAAAAAAAATTTAAAAAGTAAATGCTACCAACAGTGAATTTTTACTCAATCTGTTATTTCTCTCATTTGGATATATATATATATATATATATATATATATATATATATATATATATATATATATATATATTAAAGAAAAACAGACCACTGTAATAATTTATTTCACCATAGCCCTTTTAAAAGGACGCTGGATCATCAGACTTTACTTCCAAAAGGTGAAACGAAAAATGAATTGAACATTTACACTTTTGACGCGTAGTATTAAGTTTATGTAATTTAACAGAGAGGGTAGTGAGGAGTGGTGTGATAGACATGATCGATTTTAGAGAGGGTTTATTTTAATATTTGTATCTATCATACGTAGTATTAGGGGAGGAGGGACCAGACATTGACCTATTTAATCGTTTAACTTAACGGAAGTGATATATTGAAAGGGAAGCGGGAGAAGAGAGAAAAAATAAAAAGAAAGAAGGGAAAGTAAAGAGAAAGAAGCTGTCATTAGGCTTTACTAACAGACAGGAGGAGTGGTAATTTTTTGCAAATTATGTAAAAATACAGATTTTAATGTTTGATAGTAATTTAATTTTTTAAAAACACCGAAGAAATTAATTTGATGGTTGCTAGCAATTTAAATATTTAATTCTTTTACAAATAATTTAGGGATTTAATATGAGTTAAATAGTATATTTAAAAACACATTCAAAGAAAGTACATTAAAAAAAAATTATTTAAAATATAACAGTTTACTGATAGTAATCTTTTAATATTGTAAATGATTGTTAAGGTAACATCTCTGTCAGTTTGAATCTAATTCATGAATGTAATTTGTGACTATTTTTAGATGGGTAATCTTTTACATATATATATATATATATATATATATATATATATATATATATATATATATATATATATATATTATGAAATGGATTAAACTATTAAAAGGACGCCGGTTTTCTATAAATTATTAGCTCTGAATTTACATTGAGCTCTCAGGATTTCATCCTCCTTGGGACTACTTATACGGAATAGCAAATTTTTCGTAACTTATATATATATATATATATATATATATATATATATATGTGTGTTCAGGTAAAATAAGAACAAATGTGTATGATTCCACTGTACGTAACATTTAAATTAAAAGAGGACACAAACAGATAGGTCTATATATATATACATACATACATATATATATATATATATATATATATATATATATATATATATATATGAACATAATAAAATAGGCAGCATATATTTTGCATTACAAAGAGTTAAACATACCTTGAATCAATTAGCAATATGAATGCGATTATTGGCGAAATCACTTCGCTAGTAGACATAATTATAAGCATTATACTACTAATAATCCTCCGAATGATGAGATCCTCATAAATAAAATGGATATGGTGTATTCTTTACTGCTGGATCAATTGTTTTTTATGAACATAATAAAATAGGCAGCATATATTTTACCTTACAAGGAGCTCTTCCTATTCTATTTAAGAATTCCTGAGGAAAAAAACTAAGTAAGACATATCACTCTGTCAATTGAACTATCTACTTAGTTCATATCATATTAACTGAAAAAAACTTATAAAAAAATACGTGGATTTCCCAAATTACAAAATACATAAAAATTTCTCACTTTAAATATTTAAAATTTAGCGTCGCGATTTGCACGTTCCAACACCATATAACCGTTAACAAATAGCTCATTCTTAAAAACATCTTTCGGTTGGATAAACACATTTAATTCGTCTCCCAGTTTTGATTCTGATGGAAAAATAAAGCCTGATGATGAATTGCGCGAAGCATTCGAAAGTACTAGCAGAAATAAAAAAAAATACATAATTATTTTTCGATATACTGGAAATCTTTGAAAAAGAGAGAGACAGTGTGTATGAGAAAGAGTGTGTGTGTGTGTGTGTATGTTGGAGATAGAAGGAGTATAAGAGAAAGTGCGTGTGTATGTAATAGAGATACGTGTGTGCGTGAGAGAGATAGTGTACGTGTATGTGTTAGAGAGTGTGTGTATATGAAAGAGAATGCGTGTGAGAGAGAGTTTGTGTGTGTCTGAAAGAGAGTGATAGTATGTGTAAGAGTGAGAAATGTGTGTGTTGGTGAGAGGAAGCGTGTGTATGAAAGACATTGTCTGTTTGAGAAAGAGTTGGTGTGTATGTGATAAACAGAGAGAGTGTATGTGTACGTAAGAGAGATTGTGTATATGTGTGTGTGAGAGTGTGTGTGTATATTTGAGAGAGTGTGTATGTGTATGTGTGGGAAAAAGAGAGAGTGTGTGTATGTGTGAGAGAGAGAATGTGTGTGTTTGAAAGATATAGATAGTATGTGTGAGGGTGAGAAAGTGTGTGCGAGAATGACTGGGTGTGTGTGAGAGTGTGCGTGAGAGCAATAGTGTATGTGCGTGAGAAAAAGAGAGAGAGAGATTGTGTATGCGTGATAGAGAGTGTATGTGAGAGAGTGTGTGTGTATGCGTATGAGTGGTAAAGAGAGAGCGAATTGTGTGTGTGTGTGTGTGTGTATGTGTCAGTCAAACTTGACTTCACGGCGTTATCTCATTTTACATAAGATAATTTTTGAGGATACAATTTCTCCATTGTTTTACGCTCTCCAGACCCGTGCGTGTTGAACCCTAATTTAGTCAAGACAAGGTGACCCACAGACCCTACAACCAACCCAACAGGTGCTTATCTCAAAACAACAACAACAACAAAAAATGTCATCTGACTTTTGTCCAATAGATTAGCGAATTTGAAAATGGGTCCACTTTTCTCGTACTATTTCGTAAAACTTGTCAGCCTGGTTTGTGATACTAGAAAATTGATATATTTAAGACCAAATTCCAGTAAGTAAATAGGGAAGATCGTGTAGCGCCTTCCTTATTAGGGTAAACTTACGATTCTACTTTAATTGTGGGCACATAAGCCCACACGCTCAAAACAAACGAACACACACACACACAGATATATAAAACATTGAAAACACTCAGAGGCGACAGACTGTTACATGCTAAATGCAATCATCAGGCCATATATGCCACATTTACATACGCTCTATCTCTGATATTGAGCACTTTATCCAATAAATATAGCATATCTTAAAACTATATTTTCATATATATATATATATATATATATATATATATATATATATATATATATTTTAAGCTTTTCACCCCAAGCAAGGCTGGAAGCCACTAGTACGCAAGGGGTTACAGAAGGTTTGGAGGAAGAGCAGATAGGAGTGGTAAAGGAGAGGATGTGGAGAAAGACAGTGGATCAATCAAGGCAACGGGGTTACAGAAGATTTGGAGCGAGAGCAGATAGGAATGAAAGGGGAAAGGATGTGGAGAAGGGAAGTGGATAGATCAAGGCAACTGGAGATGACGATTGACGCTACACTTAAACCGTTGGAGATTGTATTTGTCAGGGAAACAGTAATAGGGAAGGGAGTTCCATAGGCGAGATGTGCGAGACATGAAGCTATTGGAGTAGAAGAGACGTCTACATCTAACAGTTTCAACGGTGTAGGGGTGGGAACGGGATGCCAGCCTCGTAGGACGTTTAAATTCATGAGGCCTGGGAACCAGCGAATGCAGCTCATCGGAGCAATTATATATATATATATATGTATGTTTGTATATATATATATATATAAATGTGTGTGTGGGTGTGGGGGGATTGTGGGGGGGATGTAAAAAATGTGATAAAATAAAAAACAAATAGGAAAGGTATATCAATGTAACACGTTTCAATTTTATTAAACCTTCTTCAGAGATTGAGTGAAAACTTTCAATGTCGAATCTTTAATAAAAGTTAAATATGTTAGATTGATATATGTTTCTTATCTTTTCTTCATTTTACCATCCTGTCAGATTCCGATCTATATTTGATCTGCATTATATATATATATATATATATATATATATATATATATATATATATATATATATATATAATAAATTAATTGATTTAAAATATGGGTTTTTCGCTACACAGTGAAATTCGGTTGACGAGGAAAGGGAACTAATGTCTTTGGTTTAATAACAAAATTAAATTCGAAAGCTTAAGCTTCCATTTCTGAAACATGGTTATCACTGTGTAGCGAAAAACCCATATTTTAAATCAATTAATTTATAATATTAATGCTCTGTAAATTTACATTGGGCACTATTGTGTAAAAATAAAAATATCTATAAGAACACCGGAATTTATATCTTACTGTTCTTTCTTTATATATATATATATATATATATATATATATATATATATATATATATATGTATATGTATGTATGTATGTATGTATGTATGTATGTGTGTGTGTGAGTTAAATGCATATGTGTGTGTGTTTGGAGCTAGAAATATACACATAGATAGATAGATAGATAGATAGAATGAGATAGATACAAAAAGCATAGATAGATAGATAGATATAGATATAAAAAGCAGAGATAGATAAATAGATGGGTAGTTAGAACAAGCAGAATGAGATAGACAGACAGATATGAACAGTCCGATAGCGTTAAATATTAATAGGCCTATATAGATACATAGATAGAGAGATGGAAATAAATGATTGACTTTCTTCTAGATAGGCTGATACCCCATGCTAAAGAACACATTCAACTCTGCCACCTATCTGGGGGCTGAATGAATATATTTATTCCTGTCTTTCTCAAAGACAATAGAGCGAAATTGAAAACAAAAGTCTAGAACGTAATTCGAACCCATTTCGCCAATTCAACGTTCCTCGTCGATTGCCTTTGCTGTAGGTTTTGAATCTCTTACACGGAGTTTTACCATTGAAGATATTAGTTTTCACTCAGTACTTCTTTTATCTTATTTAAATTGATTTTACGCCGAGGCACCTAAATCCACCGTAATAAATTCATTATATGGAATTAGTAAATACTAAACATTTCAAATACTTTGGTGTATGGATCAGTCCTGACAAATTTAGTAGAGGAGAAAAATAATTTTGGGATAGTTTCACCCAACACCGCAGTATGCTACAAAAGCAAAGCAAAAGACATGTTTTTGAACGGTCTCGTCAAAGAGAGTCTCTCGTGACATGCATGACGCGTTCATAAATCTGTTAACTCTATACGACCGCCTATTTAGGTCAGTTATTTCTCAGATCAATTATTAATTTTGTGATGCCAACGAGCACTCGTTGTCACTTTCGTAATGCTCGTTGTAGTAGAGACTTTGTAATCGCAGATACAACTATAGTAACGCCGTTGAACAATACTGGTGTCAGACGCCTTCGAATAACACTCTCACTAATAGTACTTGCTAGATAATACTCGCTCGTACAGTAATCCGTATTCTGATCCGAATAGTCTAGTGCAGTGTTTTTTTTCAACATTTTTGCTGGAGCGGAACCACAAGGAAACATTCCAGTGGCTCGAGGAACCCCTGCAATAAATTAATTGTCTGATGCAAAAAAAAAGCTTTCAATTATTAAAATAAAATAGAAATACTCATCTTCAAAAAAAAAATAAAAAAAAAAATTGTAAAAATATTTTATTTTTTGACAAAATTTCGAAAATGTTCGAAGGGATTAAAAATTTTTTAAAAATAATTTAAAATTACTTTGATCTTTCCTCTTAATAAAAATATAAACATTTTGATGGAAAAGTTTGTTTTATTAAGTTTGGGACCTTTGTTTTATTTATACTATGCTGTTTTGTTATTGATTTAGTGGAGGTACCTAAACACACATATCTGCACAGGAGAATTAAAAATTACTGTCAATCATAGTACTTGTTTAACTTCTTGCGGAACCCCTGGGCTTTACTGGCGGAACGCTAGGGTTTTGCGGAACCCTTGTTGAAAACCACTGGTCTAGTGAATATGGTAGAGAACAGCGATCCGTATAGTAATAGAGGATAGACTAGAAATGAGGATCCGAATAGTAACAGACGATAGAGTAGAAATACTGATCATTTAGACGCCACGATACTGTCTATTTACGGATTTTCTATATAATCACGTGGTCTACTTTATTCAATAATGGGATCGCCTGTGTTTGCTCACTGGCGATCTATGTTCAAACTCAAGTGTCGGCAGTGACACTTTATTCCTATATAACATTTATCGTGCATCTCTTCTGTCTTCGTAATTCCATCGGCTAATTCCTACTTATGCATTTCCTCTATGGTCACGTGGTCTACTTAATTCAATAATGGGATCGCCCGTGTTTGCTCACTGGCGATCTATGTTCAAACTCAAGTGTCGGCAGCGACATTTTGTTCCTATATAACAGTTAAATTTATTCCTTTGCAGGTTATTTAAAGCCAGGGAATATTTTTATATTGTAAGAATTGTTTTTTTGAGATAGTAATGGTTTTTAGTGACACAACTAATTACCCCATAGCTGTGGGGAGAATGGGTGGATTCTTATCTTTCCCAAGGGTATTTGCACCTCAGTGAATATAACGGACCCGACTGGAATTGGAACTCGGCTCTCCGTCAAAGGTGTCTTCGAGCGAATGAACAATGTATGTTCGGCTCTCCGTTAAAGGTGTCTTCGAGCGAATGAACAATGTATGTCTTCGAGAGAATCATCCTTCTTCGAACCTCTTGGACTGGCGAACAAAGGAATTTACCAAATAGCAAAAAGCACTTTTACTTGTGAACTTCCAACAATTAAAATTCATAATAGAATTAACTCAAACAAAAAATAATTACATAATCAACATTATTTCAAACAAATTTTAGGTGGGAAGCCTTCCTCGCCACCATATCAATATTGGAAAGAATGATAACATTTAGTGGACTTGAGAAACCTATGTTTTCGGAAAAAAATTGTTCTAAGAGAAAGATTTTATAAATTTCAACACAGCATAGGCTGCTCGGTCAATGAATGCCGAATGTTTACATATAAGAAAATGGCTTATATTACCATGAACATTAGAGATAAGAAAACATACTACACTTTGATCCAATCCCGATCATGTAGCCAAGAAAAAAAAGACGCGAAACTTGAGTAACACTTGTCAATGAATACCGAATGTTTCCTTATAAGCAAACAGCAAATATCACCTTTTTTAATAATACTTTTAAGAAATCTGCATTTCTTAGTTGAAGTTTTGTTATTGATCATTTATCATTCGACTCATTTTTATTCATCTTGATTTCATTTTTTTTTTTTTTTGGCAAGAGTATTCTGAGAACTTAAAACGATTACTTGGTTACTTATTTTAGGGTATCATTTTACTTAAAATTATTGTCGCGTGACGCAAACAATAATCAGTGCATTTTTAAACAAATTAGCCATAAATAATCAACTATGTTTTTTTGTTGTTTTTTTTTTTATAGCCATCTGTTAAACTATTTACATTATTCTGACTATTGTCCTCATCTTTGTCGCCCTATTTATTACAACGTTTCGGCCTTTGTACGCTCCGGCCTTCTTCAGGTGGTTGGAATGTCAAACTGAAATCTTTATTTCGCTCACTGGGGTAGACAGTTCTAGTTGTACGTGCCATGTCTAATGGATGTCAGTTGTCAGTTACAATATAAAAAATATTGCAAAATGAAAGCATAAAAATATAATTTGATTATAAATTATATTTTTATGCTTTCATTTTGTTTTTTTTTTATGGTTTAACTATCTACCCGTACTGTGACCCAAACAGGTGTGTGGTAAGACAACCCGATTACCTCCCCTGACGTATGATTTGCATAAATAAATGACACTGTTTGGCACATTAAGCCAAACTTGACAATGAATTTTCATTACAATTTATTGAACGTAATTGTATGCCTTCAACTACAGATAAAATGTATTGGTCATTTTGTTATAAAATGTATTGTTGGTAATTCTACTATAAAATGTATTGTTGGTCATTTTGCTATAAAATGTATTGTTGGTCATTTTGCTATAAAATGTATTGTTGGTAATTCTACTATAAAATGTATTGTTGGTCGTTTTGCTATAAAATATATCGTTGGTAATTCTACTATAAAATGTATTGTTGGTCGTTTTGCTATAAAATATATCGTTGGTAATTCTACTATAAAATGTATTGTTGGTCATTTTCTATAAAATATATCCTTCGTAATTCTACTATAAAATGTATTGTTGGTCATTTTGCTATAAAATGTATTGTTGGTCATTTTGCTATAAAATGTATTGTTGGTAATTCTACTATAAAATGTATTGTTGGTCGTTTTGCTATAAAATATATCGTTGGTAATTCTACTATAAAATGTATTGTTGGTCGTTTTTCTATAAAATATATCCTTCGTAATTCTACTATAAAATGTATTGTTGGTCATTTTGCTATAAAATATATCCTTCGTAATTCTACTATAAAATGTATTGTTGGTCATTTTGCTATAAAATGTATTGTTGGTCATTTTGCTATAAAATGTATTGTTGGTAATTCTACTATAAAATGTATTGTTGGTCGTTTTGCTATAAAATATATCGTTGGTAATTCTACTATAAAATGTATTGTTGGTCATTTCTCTATAAAATATATCCTTCGTAATTCTACTATAAAATGTATTGTTGGTCATTTTTCTATAAAATATATCCTTCGTAATTCTACTATAAAATGTATTGTTGGTCATTTTGCTATAAAATGTATTGTTGGTCATTTTGCTATAAAATGTATTGTTGGTAATTCTACTATAAAATGTATTGTTGTTCGTTTTGCTATAAAATATATCGTTGGTAATTCTACTATAAAATGTATTGTTGGTCGTTTTGCTATAAAATATATCGTTGGTAATTCTACTATAAAATGTATTGTTGGTCATTTCTCTATAAAATATATTCTTCGTAATTCTACTATAAAATGTATTGTTGGTCATTTTTCTATAAAATATATCCTTCGTAATTCTACTATAAAATGTATTGTTGGTCATTTTGCTATAAAATGTATTGTTGGTCATTTTGCTATAAAATGTATTGTTGGTAATTCTACTATAAAATGTATTGTTGGTCGTTTTGCTATAAAATATATCGTTGGTAATTCTACTATAAAATGTATTGTTGGTCGTTTTGCTATAAAATATATCGTTGGTAATTCTACTATAAAATGTATTGTTGGTCATTTCTCTATAAAATATATCCTTCGTAATTCTACTATAAAATGTATTGTTGGTCATTTTGCTATAAAATGTATTGTTGGTCATTTTGCTATAAAATGTATTGTTGGTAATTCTACTATAAAATGTATTGTTGGTCGTTTTGCTATAAAATATATCGTTGGTAATTCTACTATAAAATGTATTGTTGGTCGTTTTGCTATAAAATATATCGTTTGTAATTCTACTATAAAATGTATTGTTGGTCGTTTTGCTATAAAATATATCGTTGGTAATTCTACTATAAAATGTATTGTTGGTCAATATTTCTATAAAATATATCCTTCGTAATTCTACTATAAAATGTATTGTTGGTCGTTTTGCTTTAAAATTGTATTCCTGGTGATTTCACACTCTAAAAATATATTGCTGAAGATTTGACAATAAGAATGTATTTTAATGCTTACTTATTTACATTATTCGGACTGTTGTCCTCATCTTCGTTGCCATATTCACGTTTCCGCCTCTATATCTCTGAGATGAGGTATTATGATTACTTGCATTATTTACAGTATTCGAACTGTTATCATCTTCACTGCACATATTCACAACGTTTCAATCGTTGTACGCTTTGGCCTTCTTCAGGTCATTAGAATTTCGAACCGAACCCTTTATTCCATTTTAAGTATTCTATTCATATCGATCAGTCTATTTCTCTCTCTATTTATGCTCATGTCCATCTCTCTATCTGTCTATACCTCTGAGATGACGTATTATGATAACTTGCATTATTTACATTATTTGGAATGTTTTCCTCGTGTTCATTGCTATTTTCACAGCGTTATAAGATCCGGCCTTCTTTCTTCTAAGTTGTGAATATAGCAAGGAAGATGAGGATAACAGTACGAATAATGTAAATAATGCAAATAATCATAATACCTCATCTCAGAGATATAGACGGATATTTTCATGCTTTAATAGTGTTTTGTTCTTGTTATGGGGGTTTCAGTATTTGGTCATAGCTGGGGCCATAACAGGTGCTACCACCCTGGGTCAGGGTGGACCTGGGAACAACAGCAATTAGGAGGTGCTTCTACGCTCCTAAAAGCCTACAATCTTCCGACGAGAGGCTTTGCTGCCGGATGTAATTTATTATACCTAGGTCTGACAATGCTAATCAAAATAACAAAAACAAAAAGCACAGATTAACTTAAAAATAAAATTAACTTTTTCTATACGAACGCTAAGTGTTAAAGCAAAAATTCTTAAAAACCGTGCAAAGAGAACCAACTTATATATATATATATATATATATATATATATATATATATATATATATATATATATATATATGTGTGTGTGTGTGTGTGTGTTTTGTTTGTGTGTGTGTGTGTGTGTGTGTTTTGTTTGTGTGTGTGCGTGTGTGTTTTGTTTATGTGTGTGTGTGTGTGTGTTTTGTTTATGTGTGTGTGTGTGTGTGTGTGTTTTGTTTGTGTGTGTGTGTGTTGTGTGCGTGTTATGTGTGCGTGTTGTGTGTGTTGTGTCCTTACCTGTGTGCAATGCGCAGAGATGACGGTTAGGGTAGAGAATTTTGAGATGGTAAGGGTTGAGAGGGTAGTGCTTGGGTAGACACAATAGTGAAATGGATATTCGATCGGGGTGCGCGATAAAATGGAATTTTACCACGATATCTACTGACCGGAGAAACATGTTCCGCATGGTTTGTTAGTGAAGCCGTTTATCTGTGACAGACGTTCGAGATCGCGAGACCAGATCGCTTATCTGCAAAGAGCGGAAAACAAAAATAGATGACTACGGTGAAAGTGGATGACAAATATATATATATATATCTATATATTTATATATATATATATATATATATATATATATATATATATATATATATATATATGCGGGGTGTCCATAAATTTCGTGTGTACTTTAAAAAAATTTATAACTTTATTTGTATTTGTGATAAAAAATAATCTGTAAAAAATGTTATAAAGTTTAATGTACCTAGTTTTAAGTATAGCTAAAATAACTAATGCGATTTCAGGCATTACTGTAAATTAGTTGACAAATGTTTTCCGTGAACAGCAAAATCGTATTACCCTTTGTATTGCTAATGATGGAGGACATGTGGAAACTTAAATAATATTTCAATAAACCTTAAAAAATATAGATTTACTTCTTTCTAATCCTTTTTACAAATTAGTTCTATCCCAAATACAAATAAAGTTATAAATTTTTTAAAGTGCACACGAGCTTTAGGGACACCATGTGTGTGTGTGTATATATATATATATATATATATATATATATATATATATATATATATATATATATCACAGCTCATCAGTGTAGCTACACGTCCGGATTCTACCATTAAGCCGTTGGCGCACGGCAGGGATGAAGGTGAATTAAAGCATATTTAATTCTAGATAAACACAGAGTGACTGAGAGAACTCGATTCGAGATATATATATATATATATATATATATATATATATATATATGGGCCGTAAAATAATATAAGATTTCTGTGTTTGGATTTCTTTTTCACAAAATTCTGATTCAAAAGTAAATAATAGAAAGAAAAAGGGATCAAGTGAGAATATTAAATTCAATCATTCAAATAATTTACTGAATTGTTTCTTTACGGTTTATCACCCTTGTACAGGTTATTTAAAACCAGAAATATATTTTATATATATATTAGGAGAATTTTTTTTAAGATGATAATGATTTTGTATATTATATATATATTACATATATATGTATATATAAATAAAAAGAAAGAGCGGTAAAATATATAATCCGGTGTTCTTATTGATATTTTTTATTTTTATTTTTTCAAAACAGTGCTCAATGTAAATTTACAGAACATAAATATTATAAATGAACTTATTTAAAATATGTTTTTTTTCGGTACACAGTAATAACCATGTTTCAAAAATGGAAGCTAAAAACTTCAAATTTAATTATATAATTAAATTAAAAGCATTAGTTACGTTTCAGCTTCAAGCGAATATTGCAATAACTTATTTTTAAATTTACTGAGTTTTAAACGCACACATAAATTCATAATTTCCTGTTTCCAAGGAGACAGAGAAATCCAATCATTCAGACAGGGGCGGTAGCGTGTTCATTTATATTAACTATTGTTGTATCAATTATGAGTTACGTTCGAAAAAGACGTTAACTTTAGGGAGGGTAGGTGTGTATTTTTCAACGAATTCTGACATCCGTTAAATGCATGTCGTCTGTTTTTTTGTTTTTTTTTAACAGCAAAAAGTGTTTCGGCATTTTTTCGTACTTGTATACTTAAAGGTTCTTTTTTGGGGTGTTTGGGTTAGAATACGTTTTATTTAACTACAATTTTTAAATATTTTTACTCTTAATTACTAATAGACTATATTTTTTTTTAAAAACAGGTAAATGTAATAGAATTACTTAAATTATTTAAAATTATTTTTTCATATCAAATATAATTATGTATATTACTAGCTCCCATTTTTTAGTTTCATTTTTAAATATTATGTAAGCAACATTTTTGACAATGACGGCAAAATATAGCTATTTCCTTTCTCTGATTCAGTAATTTTTATTTTTCATAAACTTAGTAAACGGAAGTAATGCGTTTAATTTAATTATATAACTAAATTTGAAGTTTTTAGCTTCCATTTTTGAAACATGGTAATTCCTGTGTAGCGAAGAAACCATATTTTAAATCAGCTAATCTATAATATATATATATATATATATATATATATATAAGGTTGGTGCAAAAATAATGTCGTTTTCTCACATGAAGTTGAACGACAAAAACGACATTATTTTTGCACCAACCTAATATATATATATATATATGCGATCAAGTCGTCTAAATAACACGAAATGGGGTATCTTTTTCAAATGATTTAACATTGTTAGGCGTTTTTTGCTCTGTTTATGCAATTTAGGCACTGAGCACTTTACTGAGTAGGCCGTTTTGATTTTAGGCCTTTTTTTTTCTTTTTTTTTTCAGTGTTGTCGTTTTTGTTCGAGACTTCATCTCGATAAGACTTTTAGGTTTTGGCAAGTTATCCGTTGGTTCCATCAACAGTTTTTGTTTTTCTATAATTTTACTTTAAAATCATCTCGTCTGCAGTCGCTCTCTCACAGACGGAATGGTGCATCACTCTGCCTTTTCTACAAGTACTTCCACGGTAATTGCTCTGAGGAGTTGCTCTCACTTGTCCCTAAGCCTCGTGAATTCAAGCGTCCTACGAGGCTGGCATCCCGTTCCCACCCCTTCACCGTAGAAACTGTTAGGTGTAGACGTCTTTTCTACTCCAATAGCTTCATGTCTCGCACATCTCGCCTATGGAATTCCCTTCCCTATTACTGTTTCCCTGACAAATACAATCTCCAACGGTTTAAGTGTAGCGTCAATCGTCATCTCCAGTTGCCTTGATCTATCCACTTCCTGACATCTTCCAATCCTATCTGCTCTCGCTCTATATCTTCCGTCACCCCCTGCCTTGATCAACCCTCCGTCCTTCTCTTTCTCCACATCCCTTCCTTTACCACTCCTATCTGCTCTTCCTCCAACCCTTCTGTAACCCCTTGCGTGATAGTGGCCACCGGCCTTGCTCGGGGAGATACGCTTAAAAAAAAAAAAAAAAAAAAAAAAATACATACATACATACATACATACATACATGCATGTACATATATATATATATATATATATATTTCTGAATTTTCTTCTTTATTTCTTTTCTCGCTTTACTCTCTCTCTCTCTTTTCTAAGATTTCTACCGCTCTTTCCATATGTAGCACCCTCACTCTGTGACTATCATTTTCTCTTTTTCTCTTTCTCTACGTGTCTTCTCTTTTCTTCACGCTCTCTCTCTCTCCCATTGCTTTTCTCTCTCTCTCTCTTTCCTTTCTAACGTTTCTACCGCTCTCACTATATGTAGCACTGTCTCTCTCTCTCACTTTATCATTTTCTTTTTTCCTCTTTCTCTATTTGTCTTCTTTTTACTTTGAGGAAAATAAATACTTATATGTGTGTGTGTGTGTGTGTATATATATATATATATATATATATATATATATATATATATATATATATATAAGAAAAGATGCTTTAAACCGTGTTTTACACTCGCAGATGAAGGCAACAGAAACCCATTAAATATGCAAGTCAGCATTAGCAATGACAACAACAGCCTCAAATGACGTTTGGCAAAATAGGAAAAAAAAGTAATGACCGTGTTTGTGCTCTAGGTAGTCTACCAATGTATCGATTACATTCATACTCATGAGAAAACCAATTGCAAACAAAGCCTGGTCACACACCAAATACATACATATATACATGTATATATATATATATATATATATATATATATATATATATATATATATATATATATATATATATATATATATATATATATATTGTCCTCACAGTCGAGTGGTCACGGTCGGGTTCCATTTGAACGAAGACAATAGTCAATTGTTACGAGTGCTTTGTTATCTGTCATTGTTTTCTAGGTAAGAATAGATATTTATAATCCACGTGTCCGTGAGGGGGTGGGGTGCAGGACAGGGTATGTGAATTTCATAAATACCTGAAGGTGTAGCACAATGGGAAGAGATCAGAAAAATAGGCGCGAAAGATTTAACTGTCGATGTATTTCCGGAGGCACATGAAGCGACGTTGTCGTCCGATGCTGGCTATAGGTGTTCAAATAGAAGGGACATATCCTTTCGATGTGTAGTTATTAATATCATGTGTAATTAAGTATGGGCGCACAGTGAGGATCGAAGTCACTACTCAGTCGTAATTGTTCTCACAAGCTTGTTAACCATTACTCCGCCTCGTTATATATGGATTTTGATATTGCTCTTAGTGTTAACTTCATTCGCTTATCCGTTTCTTTTTCTCTCATTCTCTTTCTTTTTTTTCTCACTTCATTTTTCTCATTTCTTTTTTCTTCCCTCTTTTCCACTTCTTTTTCTTCTTTTTCTTATTTCTTCTTCCTCACTTCTTTTCTCACTCCATTTTTCTTACTTCTTTTTCTCACTTCTTTTTCATTTTTCTTACTTTTATTAACTTTATCTCCTTTTAATCACTTCATTTTTCTCACTTCATTTTGGACAATTCCTTTTTCTCACTTCATTATTTCTCATTTCTTTTTCTCATTTCTTTTTCTTGCTTCTTTTTCTCATTTCTTTTTTCTCACTTCTTTTATCTCACTTCTTTTTTCTCAGTTCTTTTTTCTCAGTTCTTTTTTCTCACTTCTTTTTCCTCACTTTTTTCTCACTTCTTTTTCCTTACTTCTTTTTCCTCACTTCTTTTTCTCACTTCATTTTTCTCACTTCTTTTTTCTCACTTCTTTTTTCTCACATTTTACTCACTTTTTTTCTCGCTTCATTTTTC
>OZ038507.1:74743392-74750892 GCA_964036315.1 Acanthosepion esculentum
CTTCTTGGTGTCATTGTTAAAGGAAGAGAGAAAATTACCGTGTTGATACATATTCATTTATTCCGAGTATTTTCAACATACCTGTCACGGAGGCTGAGTTTTCACTTGAATGATGCGTCTAACATTCTAAACATTTGCAACAGCATTCCTGTCCAAAAATACATCTGTACATTTTCATGAGAATAATAAACATAAATAAAAACCCTTGATGCTATCTGTATTAAAACATTGAAATCAACCCTAATAAAATTTATTATGAATACTGCAAAAATGTTTTAAAATGTTTACAGTAGATAGTTTAAAATATCTATGTTTGTACTAATAATTTTTAATACTTTTCAAAACATTCACACCTTTATAATTTAGTTACCTCCCCTACGCTTTACACCAAGCTAAATTTTACGGCACTCAACCTCAGCGTTTTCAATTCACTTGTAAAAATTTTAACTTTTAGATGAACACAACAATTTTGTCTTATAAAAATGATGATCAGTAAAATAATTATTTTAGAAAAAAAGCAACACCCTGATGATTACATTGAGCTAATTTCGGAACTAATCGAAATAAATCAATATGTATCAACACGGTAATATTCTCTCCTCCTTTAATAACGATCCTTTAAATTTGCTAACAAGCATTAAATTTAATTTCTTTGTGGAGTTTTTAAACATTTAAATTACTATCAAACGTTAAAATCTGCGTTTATCTAAATTGCTAAAGCTATACCACCCTCATCTTCCTCCAAAAACCCTACGTACATCTCTTATGTCTTATTAAGATTCAAATGTTTCAAATACTCATCATATAGGTTTTTCATTTGTTTTGTTATACGAGTGTCATTCAATAAATATGGTGAATTTTTCGGTATAAGTACTTCTAATACTGATAGAAGCATACTTTTTTTATTTTTCAACGTAGTCTCCCAGCACTGTCACACACATTTCCCATCTATGCACAAGCTTCCGTATTCCCTCAGCGTAAAAATCTTTGGACTGATGTCTCAGCCAGTCGCTCACAACACTTTTGACTTCATCGTCACTTTCAAACTTCGTACCTCTCGTGAACGCTTTCAAGGGACCAAACAGGTGAAAGCCTGAAGGGGCAAGGTCTGGGCTGTAAAGGGGATGAGGGAGCAGTTCCCAGCCCAGCTCGTTGATGGTCTGCACCGTTTGGGCTGCTGTGTGAGGCCTTGCATTGTCATGATGCAAGATGACTCCTTCTGACTGATGACCCCTGCGTTTGACCCAACAGATAAGCTCAAAGCCCTTGCAATGTCATCCACTGTCACCCTTCTGTCAGACTGAATGAGGTCATTGACTGATTCGATCACCTCAGGAGACCTCACTTCTGTAGGCCTCCCAGGCCTGTCTTCATCCTCAACACTGCTCCGTCCTTCTTTAAACAATTTAGCCCACTTGTAGACATTTTTTGGCTGAAACATGTGGCACCATACACAGTTGACATTCTCCTATGAATTTCAACTGGTTTGCACCCTTCAGCAACCAAAAACTGATAACTGACCGTTGTTCAATCCTGGAGCATGCTTCTTGGTCGGACATCTTTGTTAATCGCCAAAACTCTCAAAGTTATTTTTTAATCTGCAAAAGAAATTAAATCCATGTGAAAAAGAAGTAAAAAAAAAAGAGTAAGCTTCTATCTGTATTAGAAGTTCTTATACCGAAAAATTCAACTTATTTATTGAATGACCCTCGTATATATTCATTTGTTGTTGATGATGATTTTATTACCTTTATTATTGAAGTGAAAAATGATTTTCTAATTTTGCATAACTTCAGACAACATTTTTTTTTGTTATAATAAATGCAACAACTTTGATGAAACATGTTGGAACGAGCTGAAAATTTAACTTGGGCTTTGTCTTGGCGTCAAATATAAATGCTTAAAATTTGACAAAACTTGTTCAAAGCAGATTCGAGATATTCAGGTTTATGTGATTTAAATAATAACTTCAGATTTCTGTTCATTCTCTGCAATGACTTGTTTCCTCTTATCAGGTAGCAAGACATTTGGAGTAAAATTTCGTACGTTTTAATGGGGGAAAAGTTTTCGATAAAATTCCTAATCTGGCTGAAAGGTCATGAATGTGGCAATAATGATGAGGACAACAGTCCGAATGATGTAAATATTGTAAATAATTACAGTACCTCATCTCGGATATATAGATAAATGTATATATGTATTTTGTTTGCACAAATTTTGATATTAAGGTATACTTAGTATACACAGAGTTTATATATTCTTTACATTGATAATACTCTCCTGACTAGATGAGTATTTCCACACAGTGGAATGTTTTTAATCTCTTGTAAACAGGAGCTACCAGTAACATAATTAATTTTCCTGTCTGTAACTTTTTTAATCGTACCCACGTCTCCAATTATTCTGTGTGACAAAGCATTTTGTCCTTGTATAGCTACTGTTATTTCCTATTTTCTTACGCCTAGAAAGAATGAGAAATGTCTGTTGTTTTCTTAAACTTTGCTTTTTGGACCAGGATAATGATATTTTGGAAATTTGCCTATTTTTATTGGAACAACTGATGAATATGAACATTCTCATTACTGCAAAGTAGGAACAAAACGACATATGATTTAAAAGCAGCATTTATTTATTCTAGGATTACACAAGAGAGACCACAAACCATCGCGTGTTATGATATATCTAAAAATTAAATGTCATTTCGAAAGTAGGATTGTCGCTCTCATTAAACGCTTGCCCTTTTAGAGTGAGACCCAAACACCCAAATGATGTAGCTTTTCCTTATCTTTTCTAAGTGTTGCCATATTAGCAGATTGTGATGTGTTTAAAATATTTGTTCCGTATGATTAGTCGATAGGATGATACATTCGCCATTACAATTGGTTCCTAGATAATTAATTATTTATGACACAACCTAATTTATTGTTAACGGTTTTACTATAAAAATGCATCGAAAATTATAAGAAAAACGATTGTCAGTGGTCAGGACTTAATACAAGCATTACTAATAGAGTGTAGATTATGGCTATTATATTTTTATTGGAAATATTTTATTAATGATTTTATTAGAAAAATGCATTGGAAATCAGGAAGACAGGGATTGCCAATAGTCAGAAATTTAGCAAGCTTTGCCAATAACATCATTTAGTCAGTTATGTGTCATGCGTGATACATACTTAGGCGATCATGTATCTTTCGATAGATGACTGACGAGGCAGATTTTTTTCCCGCAGTAGGTTGCCATTTCTTTCTGCAGTAAGACCAGTTGCCCTCCAAGGCTATAGAACCCGGTCTGTTCTGCTATTTACCCATAGCTTGCGGGGTAGAGAAGACGCGGATTTATATCTTTCCCAAAGGTCAATCAGTTATGTGCCATGCGTGATACACGCTTAGGCGATCATGTATCTTTCGATACATGACTGACGAGGCAGATTTTTCCTCGCAGTAGGTTGCTGTTTCTTTCTACGGTCGACCAATTGCTATCCAAGGCTATAGAACCTGGTCTGTTCTGCTATTTACCCATAGCTGGTGGAGAAGAAGAGGATTCATACCTTTCCCAAGGGTATTAGCACGTAAGTGAATGTAATGGATTCGACTGGAATTCGAACTCGGCTCTGTGATTCCTCAAGCCGCCCTTCATTACTCCATCGGGCTTCCTCAAATAACACTGTGTCCTTATATATAGTGTAAATAACACTGTGTAACACTATGTTGTTTACTAATTGCTTGCATGTAGAAAATGTGAAAATGGCTAATATCTCTTTCAAACTTTGATGACAAGGATTATAATATTTCTGAAATTTATCTGTTCCCATTGGGGTAACTGGCGAATGTGAACACTTTAGTTCGCGCCAACTAGGACCAAAACAGCATTTTTTAACAGTAAGGTTCACCCTGTACAAGCCTCGAATGCCACTCGAAGTAGAGTGTTATATCGTGCGGATAAGAGGAGAAGATAATGGTTAAGAATAGTCTTGAACAGGTTAAGACTGTCGTGATCGGGGAAACATATTCTTGGAAGTCGGTTCCACAGTGAAGGTAATCGTACAAGAACCGGTCTTTCAACATGGTATGGCCGTAAACCATACCAACGGTACATCTAAGATTACATCACATCTGATATTCCCAATCGGTCCCCATCTAGGTACTAACCAGTCTCAACGTTGCTTAACTTCGGTGATTGTACGAAAACCGGTCTTTCAACATGATATGGCCGTAAACCATACCAACCGTATATCTGAGATTACATCTAAGATTACGGTACATCTGATATTCCCAGTCTGTCCCCATCTAGGTACTAACCAGTCTCAACGTTGCTTAACTTCGGTGATCTTTCAACATGATATAGCCGTAAGCCATCCCAACTGTACATCTAAGATTACAGTACCTGATATTCCCAATCGGTCACCCATCTAGGTACTAACCAAGTTCAACGTTGCTTAGCTTCGGTGATCGTACGAGAACCGGTGTTTCAAAATGATATGGCCGCAAGCCACATGAAAAGTGTACTTTACCCTATCAATCTTCCATGGGATGGAATGAGGCGGATTCAGCTCCGGGAAGAACGCAGTTGATCTGAATATTTGCAATGGAAATAGCAACGGTGTCACGATAACCTGGCGAGGTTATGTCTGTGCGAATGAAGCTGTCAAGTGAGAAATATGTCTTCCCAAACGAGGCCGCATCTAGAGTTTTGAATTCTGTCAAAGCGGGAAGAAAAGAATGTAGCTGCTCAAGCCGAGATATCACACGGTGCAACACGAGTTTTTGTCCTTGGGTAGAAGCTGTTATTTCATATTTGCTTGCGCCAAGAAAGTATGAAAAACGTCTAATCTTTCCTTCAAACATTCTCGCTCCCGCAAAGTAGAAACAAAACGACATTTTTTAACAGTAAGGTATGTTAGTGTTTTTGCTTACCTTTGTATACTAGTGAGGCAACCAAAATGAGCTGACTCATTTTATAGTTGACCAATAGAAGGTTTAACCAATCAGAAAGCTTAAAATATTCAATTCGACGTGTATAAAGTCAGCCATTTTTTTTTCCAAATATTCCCTACCAACCCCCGAGACCTTCGAAGACTGAAGAATTACGGAACAGCTGCTGCTGCTATTGGCAATATAGTCAGATCCAGTAGAGTGTCTGACTCGTGAGTGTTAATCTTTAACGTTGTTTCATTGAACAGATTACGTACTGCGCTATTCATAGACTACGACGAACATGGTCAACAAGGTACACCCTGTTCAATGCTCTAAGGCCACTTGAAGTAGAGGGTTATATCGTGCGGATAGGAGGGGAAGATAATGGTTAAGAAGAGTCTTGAACAGGTTAAGACTGTAGTGATTGGGAAAACATACACTTGGGAGTCGGTTCCACAGAGCAGAGGTTTGCGGGGAGGTGCTGATCGAGTGGAACTTATGATTCAAAAGTAGCTTTTATTTACACTATTTACATTATTCGGACTATTGCCCTCATCTTTGTCGCCATATTTGTTACGACGTTTCGGTCGTTGTACGCACCGGCCTTCTTCAGGTGGCTGGAATGTCGAACTGAACCCTTTATTTCGCTCACTAGGGTAGACTGTTCTAGTTCCACGTGTCATGTTTAATGCATGTCAGTTAACAGTTATCTCCTGTGAATTCACCTCTCCAAGTTCTTCACTGCCTTAACCGGGTATTGAACTCACACTCTTTGGGTCCTGTCACTGGATCTAACTAATACCTTTATCCACTCTCCCATGACACAGTTAAGGCATATCAACCTCAATGGGTTATTTAATGCCGACATTTTTTTTTGGCAAAAAATGTATTGCTGGTAATATTTTTTTATAAAGTATTTTTGGTATTGAAACCTATTTTTACATTTTCATAGTATTTTGACTCAAGTTTGTTTGTTAACTATTTGCCTATAGCTGGGACCCTAACAGGTGCTACCACCCCGGGTCGGGACGGACCTGAGAACACCAGCAATTAAGAGGTGATTCTACGCTCCTCAAAAACCTCCTGATCAGAGGCCTTACCGTTGGACGTAGTTTATCGTCTTGCCCAGGACGCGGATGTAGTTTATCGTCATACCCAGGGCGGAGGGATAAACTAGATTTTATTTTACTGTTAAATACGAATTTAAATAATTAGCCTTTTACTTAAATACACTCAAATACTTTTTAAAATACTAATTTCAATAAACAAATATTGAAATAAGAAAACTTTTAACTTTAAATTTAGATTTAGTAATTTAATCACTTGAAATCCATTCATTTGTATCACCTTTTGCTTCCTTGGGCAACTTTTATCCACTGTCAGCCTGCTAAGCCAGTCACAACTTCACCAGTGCCCCGTTGGCCAGCCATTGCCTGTTTTAACCTCCCAAGACAAGGACGAGGGGTTGGGTTTTGGGAGGCTGAATCGACTCAGTGGCACACCCTCTTTGAGACCAGGAGATATCTCTCTCCCAGGTCACTCACTTTGCTGCTGACACACGATTGTATCTCCCCGCGCCGCTTAACAGCAGAAGCGGAAGGAAAAACTAACTAAACTAAATCACTTGAAATTCAGTGGTAATTATTAGTCCAATGCTACCTAATAATATTGATAATTAAAATACTTAAAGTATTGCTTGTTACTATTTTCATTATTACTTTTTAGGTGAAATATCCGTCAGCCAAATGTCCGTCGGTCAAATGTCTCTCGGCCAAATGTCCGTTCGGTCAAATGTCCGTCGGCCAAATGTCCTTTCGGCCAAATGTCCGTTCGACCAAATGTCCTTTCGGCGAAATGTCTCTCGGCCAAATGTCCGTTCGGCCAAATGTCTCTCGGCCAAATGTCCGTCGGTCAAATGTCTCTCGGCCAAATGTCCGTTCTGCCAAATGTCTCTCGGCCAAATGTCCGTCGGTCAAATGTCTCTCGGCCAAATGTCCGTTCGGCCAAATGTCTCTCGGCCAAATGTCCGTCGGTCAAATGTCTCTCGGCCAAATGTCCGTTCTGCCAAATGTCTCTCGGCCAAATGTCCGTCGGTCAAATGTCTCTCGGCCAAATGTCCGTTCTGCCAAATGTCTCTCGGCCAAATGTCCGTCGGTCAAATGTCTCTCGGCCAAATGTCCGTTCGGCCAAATGTCTCTCGGCCAAATGTCCGTCGGTCAAATGTCTCTCGGCCAAATGTCCGTTCTGCCAAATGTCTCTCGGCCAAATGTCCGTCGGTCAAATGTCTCTCGGCCAAATGTCCGTTCGGCCAAATGTCTCTCGGCCAAATGTCCGTTCGGCCAAATGTCTCTCGGCCAAATGTCCGTCGGTCAAATGTCTCTCGGCCAAATGTCCGTCGGTCAAATGTCTCTCGGCCAAATGTCCGTTCGGCCAAATGTCCTTTCGGCGAAATGTCTCTCGGCCAAATGTCCGTTCGGCCAAATGTCTCTCGGCCAAATGTCCGTCGGTCAAATGTCTCTCGGCCAAATGTCCGTTCTGCCAAATGTCTCTCGGCCAAATGTCCGTCGGTCAAATGTCTCTCGG
>OZ038507.1:74755892-74783392 GCA_964036315.1 Acanthosepion esculentum
CTGGGACAACTGATTCTATTTGTCAACAATGTATATAATATAGCCTATATTTGACATGCATAATTGGCCTAACATGTACACACATATCTGTACAAGAGAATTCAAAATTACTGTCAGTCATAGTACTTGTGTAACTTCTTGCAGAACCCCTGGGCTTTACTGGCGGAACGCTAGGGTTTCGCAGAACCCTGGTTGAAAACCACTGCTCTAGATGTACATAGACGGACAAGGGCAGATATTTTTTTTAAGCAGTTCACCCCAAACAAGGCGGGATGCCACTGATACGCAAGGGGTTACAGAGTGAGAGCGCGAATAAAGAGACGTGATGGAGGAAAGGATGAAGAGAAGGACAGGGAATAGGTCAGGGCATCTGGAGATGTCGATTGACATTACATTTAAATAGTTGGAGATTATAGCTATCAGGTGGGACAAGTAATAGGAAAGGAATTCCACAGACGGGAGGTGCGAGACATGAAGCTATTGGAGTAGAAGAAACAGCTACATTTAACCGTTTCGACAGTGTAAGGGTGGGACCGTGATGCCGGCCTAGTAGCACGCTTAAATTCATGCAGTCTAGGAACTTGTAGAAAAGACAGAAGGAGGCGACGGCACGTCTGTGAGAGAGCGACTGTAGAAGAGATGCCAGATCAGGACCAACCACATTGCATATCCGTCTCTGGATCTTGTCGTGGACCTTAAAGCGAACAGCAGGGGCACCAGACCATATATGGCAGTAGTATTCCATGCAAGGGTGAATGGTTGATTTATAATTTTGAAGGATGGACGCGGGCGAGAAAAACATTTTGGCGCGTCACAGGGAGCCAACTTTCGTTGCAGGGATGAAGCAATTCAAACAATGTAATTGTACCCTCTCAGATCAGCGGATAGGGTGAGACCAAGCAGTAGCAGAGAGGTGCTCTCGTGGAGTTGGTCGTCAGACATTCTAATTGGTGGCAGGGATGGTTCCCTGTGGTGAGTAATCGAGAGCAGTTTCGTTTTAGAGACATTAAAGTTAACCAGCCAATTCCTGCCCCAAGTTTACAACCGATTGGGGGGGGTCCTTTTCGAGACTAACGGCCAGGTTAGTTTTGTCAGCGATGCCAGATTTGCTATTGAGGCAGGAGTAAATAGTTGTGTCGTCAGCATACATGCCTACTTGGGAAATGATGTGGCAATAAAATTCAATGCACGGACGAAATGTTGATTTGCAGATATGCAAGATGGATTCAGAAGCGAAAAAAATCTGGTACGGCACAGTGATCCAAATTTCCTTACAGTAGATGCAGCCATTCGATGTAGTTGTTCCACTTGAAGTCAGTTGTAATTGTGAGGCCAAGAAGGTGCTGTGAGACGTTCTCCTCGAGTCGAGCATCAACCATGCTGATGGGTGGCAAGGAAGTTTCACTATGGTGGTTAAATGAGAGCAGTTTCGTTTTGGAGGCATTCAATCTTACAGGCCATTTCCTGCCCCAATTAACCCCTGATTGGTGGTGATTTTCATTAGCAACTGCCATGTTTACTTTGTCAGATCTTACGGATGTGCTACTAATACACGAGTGAATGGTTGTGTAATCTGCCTAAATATTTAGCTGCGAACTGACGACATCGGGGAGATCATTGATGGATATCAGAAATAGCGTAAGACCTAGGATACAGCCTTGGAGACACCCGTGTTCGTGAGAAAGTATCTGGAAGCGAGCCCGTTCAAGAGAACCTTCATTTTACGAATTGATAGGAACGACTGTATTAATCAAACATTCGACTTGTGACCGCGCCGACCTGAAAATTGCGTAGATGGCCTTTGATATACTTATATATATATATATATATATATATATATATATATATATATATATATATATATATGGTTATAAAATCTGATGTATACTCACGTCTTTGATCGGGGAAACTTATCTTTCTCTTTCTCGTGTGCTCCAGCCGTAGAGCGATATTTGGAATACTTGTTGTCGAAGATCATTGATAGTTTAAGCATGTCAATCCTCATTGGGGAATTCATTACGATAGCTTTTGAGAAGATTAGCTTCAACTAAATAAGAATGGACACCAGTTAATAAAATCGTATTCTAGTGTAGTAAAAACAGCCTTGTCCCAGACATGTTGACGATGAATAAATATCGGAGTTCGGTATTTCTACTAAACCGACTATTTTTGTATATGTAAAATTTTCTCGACTATTCAGGCCGGCAGACGAAATTAAATATACTGTTTAATAAATAAACAACAAGTTTACTAAAATGAGAGCATCCACTAAAATAGCATTTAAATTGATATATACAGATATATATTGATAAATATATACAGTCTTGGGGACCCCTTGTTCGTGAGAAAGGATCTGGAAGCGAGCCCGTTCAAATCAACCTTCATTTCACGAATTGATAGGAACGATTGGATTAAATTAAACATTCAACTTGTGACCGCGCAGAACTGAAAATTGCGTAGAAGGCCTTCGATATATATATATATATATATATATATATATATATATATATATATATATATATATATATATATAATATCTGGATAAAATAAATGAAAGAAAATTGGGTGTTTTTTTTATGAAAGTATTTATTTCTGTGTTTTTGTATATATTATCCTATATATATATATTATGCTATATATATATATATATATATATATATATATATATATATATATATATATATATATATATAATATTAGTGGTTAATATACAAATACCTATGTATACATATATCTAAAATATATATTCATACATACATACACATACATATATATATGTATAAAAAATAATTCCAAGAGGATAGAATCCAGGTAGAACTCAATGTCCAGGACAGAGTAAGAATATAATAAAAATTAGTGTTTAAGCGTTTTTATTATATATATATATATATATATATATATATATATATATATATATATATATATATATATATGTATATATATGTATATATATATATATATGTATATATATATATATATGTATATATATATATATATATATATATATATGTATATATATATATATATATGTATATATATATATATATGTATATATATATATATATGTATATATATATATATATATATATATATATATATATATATATATATATGTATACCCAAGTATAGGGTTGGTGTATACGGAGTAAATTCCAATAACCAACAAATAATATTCCTAAAAGAGTGCTCAATACAGAGTAGAGCAAATATAGTTGTTTATTCGAAAATAATAAATTCAACACCATCACTTGATAAGACACCAGAAGTGTTGAAATAAAATGGCTATTTTTGTAGTGATTTTATAACATATTTATGTTATAATTTTCGAATAAATAATTATATATATATATATATATATATATATATATATAAAGAAATATAGTCTTAAAGTGTGCTATATTTATGCGATAAAGTGCTCAATATCAGTGATAGAGCGTATGTAAATATAAAAGTGAACATAGTCAACACTTAGAGGCGACAGTCTGTTTCATGCTAGATGCAATCGTCAGGCAACTAGTGCTGTTATTTTTCTCGGCTATTCATATATAAGGGTCAGTGGTGCATTGTGAGTAAGCTATTTTGGCGGTTACTTTTACCGGAAGTCGTTTATTTGTTTATTTATTTATTTGTGCCAAATTATTTTGCTTGTTTTTATTTAATTTTATTTTTATTTTTTATCCTATTTATATATTTATTTTACTTATTTATTTATTTTATTTTTTATTTATTTTTTATTTCGATCGGTGTTTTTATTAACGTAGTAAAAAATTGTTTATATAGCTTATTGTTGGTTATATGGCGGTTATATTACCGGAAGTCGTTTATTTGCTTATTTATTTGGATCAAATTGTTTTGCTTGTTTTTATTTATTCTTATTTTTTATCTTATATATTTATTTATTTATTATTGATTATTTTTAATTTTGAGAGGTGTTTTTATTAACGTAATAAAAATTTGTTTATATAGTTTATTTAATTAGTTTTGTTTTTGTTTGGGAAGATAATTAAAGCTATTTGTTGAATTTTGGGGTTTATTCTGACTATTATTTTGGTGGGAACAGTTTTTAATTTATTTATTTGGGTTGATTATCTTTATTTGTTTTTTCTAAACGGCCAGTTTGTCGGTATCGGTTCTTAGTTCATATATATATATATATATATATATATATATATATATATGAAATTGAAAATATGCGCAATCCGACATTTGTTTCTAATGATGCTCTCCTCCCCTGCCCGACCGATTGCTTTTTTTCAAGCCGCTCCCTTATTTCCTCGACGCCTCCCCCGGAACCTTTCATCTATCTATAGAGGTGTTACCGCCCATTTTGGGGATCGGAGATTTAAATCAAGAAAACCCGTTTCTAATTTGTTCTGAAAAAAGGAAGACTTGCCAGTGTGGTGGACGACATGCGACTTTCTGCTATCTGAGATGAATAAGCGGCGTAGTGGCGACGGAAGTGGGGGAGGGGGGCTGAAGCGTCAGGGAGGGACTTTAGAAACAGTACTCCCCGTTCACACGCACGTACCGGCCTTTGGCCTGGGGAGGGTTAACCAATCTGTTCGCTTGTTTGTTTGTTGACATAGAATAATAAGTTCTTTGATTGATGATGGAGGTGACCTTGTCGAAGAGCTAGGAATATTGACTCGGTAAGAAAACAATAAATAAAAGAAAGAAAGAAAAAGAACGAAAGAAAGAAAGAAAGAAAGAAAGAAAGAAAGAAAGAAAGAAAGAGCATTGAATGAATGAAAAAAGACGAAAAGAGGATCGGGTTTTGACAAAAGAATGAAAATGAAGAAATAATAGAATAGTGGAAGGATAAATTTTAAAAAAGGAAGGAAGAAAGAAAGAAAGAAAGAAAGAAAGAAAACGCAATGACAAGAAACAAACAGAAAAAAGTAAAGAAGAAATGTCGGGGGGAGGTTACGTGAAACTGCTTTATAAAGAGAGGAGGAGGACTGCTTTAATGAGAGAGAGGGGAGGAAAGACGTGAGCGAAAGAGATGTTTCGTGGGACAGCCTTAATGAGAGCTTGAGGGGGAGAGTGAGGGAGACGTTTCATGGGACAGCATTTCAGAGGGAGAGGACTAGAGAGAGGGAGATGTTTCTTGGGGCTGCCTTAAAGAGAGAGAGGGAGACTGAGTGAAAGGCAGAAAGATAGGAAGAGAGAGGGGAATGTTTTTATGCTTTTTTGCCTTAGAGAGAGGGGAGTGATAGGGGGAGACTGAGTGGAAGATTTTTTCATTGGAATGCCTTAATGAGAGAGGGGGAGGGAGAAAGTGAGGGAGAGAGAGAAGGAGATGTTTCATGGATATGCCTTAATGAGAGAGAGACAGAGAGAGCGAGAGAGAGGAGTGAGTAATGAGAGTGAGACAGAGAGAAAAAGTGAAAGTAATGAGAGAGAATAATGAGAGAGTGAGAGAGAGATGAATGGAAAGAAAGAGGAACAAAAAACTTCTCTTAATCGACGCGTTTTGTTCTCTGATGGACTTTATCAAGGCAAATGTAAGAATAATATTTTGCGACATGTATTTATAAAGAAAACAAAAAATTCTTTAGTTTTTAATTTTGTTTACAAATACCTGTTACAAAATATCCTTACATTTGCCTTGAAAAAGTCCCTCAGAGGACGAACACTAAACAGCTAAGATAAGTTATATATATATATATATATATATATATATATATATATATATATATATATATAATGGACTCTCCCGTCGGCTTCGACGTATGAGGATCTGACAGCTTAGTTGATTCAGTTATGAGATTTTGTGCGATAATCTAAAATGGCATTTAAGACCCGCTAGTGATTTACAAAGGAGGCCACATATGGAGCAAGTGTGAGGATTGTGAGATGAGATCACTCTTAGATTGGCTGACCTTTTAGATCTTGCACTCGCTTCTTGAAGATGATTTAGACAAGCAGATTGAAAACTGCTGAGTCCACAAAAACACGTTGATTTCCATGCTACCCGCTCCAAGGCTAAGCGCTCACGGGTGTTATGTAGTATATTGACAGCTGACAAGTAATATATATATTTGAAATTTATTTTAAACGCCATTTATTCCTCTTTTAATTTTTAATTAATATTTCATGCTTCATATAACCCCAAATTTAGGCCATAAGGTTAATATTCGGGTTAAATTTTATAAAAACTTCTTCCCTTTAAAACAAATACCTTTTAGCCTCCTCTGACGCCTGTCCCGTGCTTTTCGTCTGACCGAAACATTAAAATAGATAAATTCTAATTTAGCTTTTCGACTAGTAGCTTTTCTTTCACAGCTTTCATAGTTGGATTTTTATTTCTGGCATGTGCTCGGGGGTTGGTATGGCAGATAACCAATATTTTAATCTGTCGAGGTGGACTATTCCCCATATGGGGTTACTTTTGGTTTTATTGTTTATATATATATATAATAATCCTAAACCCATATATTATTATATATATATATATATAATAATCCTAAACCCATATATATATATATATATATATATATATATATATATATATATATATATATATGTGTGTGTGTGTGTGTGTGTGTGTGTGTGTGTGTGTGTGTAAAATTGGACATTAAGGTCAACACCCATCGGCGGAAGTTTATTTCTTGCTTAAACGCAATCTTCAGGCCATGCTAGACTATTTATATATGCTTGCTAATGGTGCATTATGGGTAGCAAGGTCTATTGTATTGTCTACGAGTTATTGCAGATCTGAATTCCGTAGCTATCGTACAGTGTGGTTTGCTAACCTTTTTACTCATTATTTATTATTGACCACTTGTCATCGATTATTATTATTACATTTAATTGTGTGCATTCGTAGTTTGTTAATTTTTATTTATTGATTTAGATTTTTTTTTGTTTATTTTATTTCTTTTACAGATTTTAAAATATTTTTTTCGTATTCCTTTTTAGTTTTTGTCTATTTTTCTGAGCTGAGGTATTATGTACACTATTTACATTGCTCAGACTATCATCCTCATCTTTGTTGCCATATTTATTCCAGCGTTTCGGCCGTTGTACGTTCCAGCATTCTTCAGGTAGTTGGAATGTCGAACTGAACCATTTATTTCGCTCACTGCGGTAGACCGTTCTAGTCCCATGTCTAATGGATGTCAGTTATCGGTTATCTCCTGTTAATTCCCCTCGTCAAGTTCTCCACCGCCTTAACCAGGTATTGAACTCACAGTCTTTGGGTCCTGTCGCTGGATCTAACTAACGCCATGTGTTCTTGAGGACATCTATGTATGAATTTATGATACTTATAAACCTAATGTCTTCAGCAACCATTTTTTACCAGGGCTCATATTGCTTCTTTTTTTTTTTACCAGAGCTCATATTGCAACTTTCGTTGTTATTATTGCTTTTCTCAGGCACTCCTTATTACTGATTCCCATATTGTATTCATTTCTATGCTTAGTCGGCTCAGGAGTTTTTTTGTGGCCTAGCATATGTGCTGATTCCTTACGTTTACGAATTTTCCAATGATGTTCTTTGTCTATGATCTCAACCTGATCCCACAGAGGGCGGTGATCTCCCTTCTCTCTCCATATGTGGTCAGCAACGCCTGATTTTTCCACTTCCCTTGTGTTACAGCTTTTTGGTGTTCTTGAAGCCTTACCTTATGAGGGCGGCCTGTCTCCCCTTTACATTTCTTTCCGCAGCTGCACGGGATAGCGTACACACAGTCTTTAGTCATGTTCTCATCTATGGGGGGGGGGTCTCTTAATTTAGTTTTTGGTTTTTAATTAACGTAGTAAAAATTTGTTTTCTTGCCTGCATTTTCAGGTGAGTTCTAATCGTTTATTTACAGATCGCGACATCGAGCAGAGAGATGAAATTTAAATTTGAATTATTGCATTATTCCAAACTTTTAACCCATCAGCAAATTAATGTCAATAATTGAGCATAAATAGTTATTAATTTCTAAAAAATAATCAGTAATTAATGTATACAAAAGCCAGTGCTCAGAGCGGCCACGCTTTGAAAAAAAAGCCCGCCAAGTCTGACCGCAACCCCACCACACACGAAGGTAATTTCACTTATTTTTCTACAATATAGCTATCTGTGGTATGTTATAATGCTTATTACCTAAACAATAATAATACTGAATAGTTTTTCTTTAAGATTAAGGCATATTTAATCACATTTCCGTAATAGTTATTGTGATCTGGTAAACATATCATCCCAAAGTAAGGCAATAAAGCCACTAAGACAGAGCGGTTTACTGAGTATGAGAAAATATGAGAAATTTAGCACATCCTCCAAGAAATGTCTAAATAAGCAAAGTATCATTATCTGTTATTTTAAAGTCTGCAGCCATCATCGGATAATAATTTTTTTACAGATCACGATACCTAGCAGAGAGATGAAATTGAAATTTTTTATTCATGCATTATTCCAAAATTTTAACGCATCAGTAGATAGCTATTAATGTCCAGATCTGAGCACAAATAATTATTTAAAAAATTATTAATTAATGTATAATATTCTCCATAACTACATGTACAAGAATGTCATTTTTGATAAAAGTTAAAAAAATAACCATAATATGTAGAAAAAATGCGTATATTGTCGAAAATTTCTTTTTTCCACAATATAACTATTTCTGCTATGTTATAATGCTTATTACCTAAACAATAATAATAGAATTTTTTTTTTTAGACATTAAAGTATATTCAATCATATCTCCCTAATTCTCGCTAATAGCTGTTGTGATCTGCTAGTAATTTGCGTTGTTCTGGATATGTAATTATAACTGTTTTCTCCTGCAGACAATGTTTAGAGTTTTGGGATTCATTGTTGTAGGCTGATGCTGTTTTCCTTATTTTCCATCATATTTTTGGTGCGATTTGATTTTTTTTTTTAATGTCCCGGATCCGTTTACAAAGAATTGTGCTGTTCGCGTCAATACCATTTGTAAAGGATGAAGTATGATCCACTTCATTTTTATTTCTCATTAAGAAAGGCCACAGTCGTATTCGATTTTTAAAAGCTGTCCTTCATTTGGTCAAAAGGCCTACTAATATACAATAATTCTTATTAATCTTATTGTCATTATTATTATTATTATTTATCTCTTTAATTTTTTTCATCAGCTTATTATATTTCCATATTATAAGAAGCATATGTGGTCAATCTTTCTATAATATATATATATATATATATATATACTTCCTAAATACACAAATATATATATATATATATATATATATATATATATATATATATATTATAATTTTATCATATAGACGGTTCTCATCCGTCGAAGTGCAGTTGAAACGCACTGAAACAAAGTTGCATCTTTGTAGTGAGTAAAATGGTTTTGTCTCTATGATAAAATTATAATAAATAAATAATTATCGTTCTAATATCGGTATCGAGCCCTCTTTTGTATTAATGCTGTGAACGTTAGAATTTATATATTACTTTCGTTCTCATCGCATCGGATATATATATATATATATTAATTTTATATATATATATATATTGGCAGCATCTCATTATTGAAGCATATGTTGTCAAAGTCTACGAAACTTTTCCGTTTAAAATTTTTTGCTGTTGTTTTTTCTTGCTTTCTCACATTTTTGTTTTTATATATGGGTTGAAGTTGTTGCCGAACGCTTTCGGTTGTCATCAAGAGTCATCATGGCGGGATGTTTCGTTTTGATATAGATTGTTTGCCATTTTATTTTATAGATTATTTTTTGGTATTATACAATGTTGTTGGATTAGTTTATTATTAATACGGAGGGGGTTCGGTATTTATTTAGACGATTATTTATTAAATAAGTTTAAGATGTTTCTGCTTGTATTAAATGTTATTTTATTTATGTTGGGTTCATGATTTTCAATATATATATATATATGTATGTATGTGTATATATATATATTATGATAATAATAGTTTCATTATAAAATATTTTATTATCAAGTATTTTTATAATATATTTATCATAAAATTTTATATATATTTTTATAATGTTTTTAATATAAAATATTTTATAATATATTTTATTATAAAATATTATAAAATAATTTTTCATCATTATTTTTTATTATAATATTTTTCTCAACGTTGCATCGAGAACTTATCGAGCACATTTTTAAAAAGAAAAGTTAATACGAAGAACGGTGGATTCTTAACCTGCCTCTTCTTTCTCTTTATTTGAAGATATATATATATATATATATATATATATATATATATATATATATATACACAGAGAGAGACGGGGTGAGAGAAATTATTAAGAGGATTTGAATAATCATAATGAAGTAATTCGAGTGGTGAAGAATCCTAAACTGAATGCAGAAAGAACTGGACGGCCGTTTCTTCCTATTTAGTAGTCATCAGTAGTGCGCATCCACTACCGAGAATCGAACCCGGACCGTTACGATAGGACACATGGCACAAAGACACATGGCACAGTGGATAAAGGCGTTAGTTAGATCCAGTGACAAGACCCAAAGAATGTGAGTTCAATACCCGGTTAAGGCAGTGGAGAACTTGGAGAAGGGAATTAACAGGAGATACCTGACATCCATTAGACATGGCACGTGGAACCAGTCTACGCCAGCGAGCGAAATAAAGGGTTCAGTTGACATTCCATACACGGCCGAGCTTACAATATACTAGCGCCTGCTCTTCGCAATTTCCGTTGTGTGACTCATCCAAGTCTACTTATACCAACGGACTGCGTATAGTCCGTTGGTTCATTCAATTTTAATTGATTCAATTAAATTTTAATTCAATTAAATTTCAATTCAATTTTAATTGATTGAATTGGTTCATTTAATTTTAATTATTCATTCTTCAGAAACCTAGGCAAACCTATCTACTCCGATTAATGGAGAAGAGAAAAAAATAAAATGAAATAGTCAATAAAATTTCAGAGTTCAAGCGTTGGGAGTACAGAGCTGAAGAAACCGGAAACCCTATCCCAAACAGGAAATAAGGGGCAAACTTCCAATCCTGTTCAAAAGACACTAGAGGTGTGCGTGCTCCAAATTTATTTTTAATTGTCAAATGTGATTGCTAGTCAGAATGGCACTTTCGTCATTACAACTGCCCACCCTAAAAAAAAAAAAACGCGCAATTACTTACGTCTCAAACAAATATATTCAAACTTTCACTTGAAACAAGGAATAAAAAAGCCTCTATGTGTATGTGAATTTGTACAAGGAGCTTTGGAATTTGCAACGTGGAGATTTTAAGAAAAATGGCAACAAAAAGTACATGTAAACTTCGAATGAGAAAGGCTTGAAATTTCTGTGACAAATAAAATGGAAAGAGGGCTTGGAAACTTGACACTGACTATAGATTGAAGGTAAGAGGGGCAGAATAAAAGATGGAGTAACCAACCTAGCGAGATTGTGTGAATGGATGACAGAAAAGGGACTGAAAAGGATTAGGAAGAGATAAAAATTGCTAAGCGTTACAAAGGATAGGAAGATATGGAGAGCCATGATCACCCACTTCTTGAAGTGAACATAAAAGATAAATGTTGATTAATCCGATATTTTTTTCTGTATACGGTGCAAAACTCTATTTATTATATAGAAAATATTCCATGATTGATCGTATATAAACAGTAACAGCAAATGTGAGCCGGTGTATCTTAGAAATGATTAAAGATATCTTACTGGAATACTCGAATAACATGTTCATCATTAATTAATAATAGCTAAGGATCGAATTCTCATGAATGATTGATGTAAAGTTCAGATATATATATATATATATATATATATAATACATATATATATATATATATATATATATATATAATACATATATATATATATATATATATATATATATATATAATACATATATATATATATATATATATATAATACATATATATATATATATATAATACATATATATATATATATATATATATATAATACATATATATATATATATATATATAATACATATATATATATATATATATAATACATATATATATATATATATATATAATACATATATATATATATATATATATATATATATATATAATACACATATATATATATATATATATATATATATATATATAATACATATATATATATATATATATATATATATATATATATATATATATATATATATATATTCCAGGATCATTTTCCAGCGTATTGAAGATGATCTTCTCCCTCTCTAACCTTCCAACTTTCTGTCCTAGACTAACAAGGTGCCTCAGAGTCATTTTTTTACTGCACTTTAAATTTAGCTTAATTGAGTGTATGCGTTATGAGTGTGTTTTTTTAGAGTTATAGGGTGTTTTATTTTCCGAACAAAGTTAGCACATTATGGCCGTGTTCGTAGTTAATATTGTTGGCTTTTTCTTTTTTATTATTGATATTAAAAAAGATGAAAAAAAGAATTAAAAATAATGAAAGCCTTAATAATAAAAAAAGAAAAAAGCCAACACTTAATAATATTAACTACGAACACGGCCAAAATGTGCTAACTGTGTTCGGAAAAAATCATCCCTATAGCTCTAAAACATACACACAACCCATACATCTAATTAAAAATAAAAAATAAAATCATCCTTGATAATGGCTAAAAGTATAGCCGAAAGTGTTTGGAATTACAGAACTTTCTACACACTATGTGTCCAAAAATGAAAACACTCGTTCCAATGCAAGACAAATTAAATAAGTCCTTAATCGTAGTACCTTATCTTTCGTTTTTTAATGAAACATGCATCCCCCCCCATATATATATATATATATATATATATATATATATATATATATATATATATATATATATATATATATACATACATACATACATACATACATATATGTATGTAGCTTACGGCCATATCACGCTTAAATATCGGTTCTCGTATGTGTGTGAGAGTTTTGTGTATTTTCTCTTTTCATTCTTTATTCTTTTCCAATTTTGACACACTCGACATCACATGACCCTCAGCCAAAAGGCAGAGGTCAGGAGTCGAGGAAATCGGATCTGAAGCAAAACGTGGACCGAGAAAAGAAAGGCGAAACGAAAGTCGCTCGAAGGTTGAAAGAGTCAGGTTGGATGTAAGTTGATTGGGGCGGAGCGACGTATAAAGAAAGAAAGAAAGAAAGAAAGAAAGAAAGAAAGAAAGAAAGGGTGCGAATAGAAAGAAAGAAACAAAAAAACAAGCAAAGAAAAACAGAGAAAGAAAAAGAATGTAAGAAAGAAATAAGAAAGAAAGATAGAAAGAAAGAAAGAAAGGGTGCGAATAGAAAGAAAGAAACAAAAAAACAAGCAAAGAAAAACAGAGAAAGAAAAAGAATGTAAGAAAGAAATAAGAAAGAAAGATAGAAAGAAAGAAAGAAAGGGTGCGAATAGAAAGAAAGAAACAAAAAAACAAGCAAAGAAAAACAGAGAAAGAAAAAGAATGTAAGAAAGAAATAAGAAAGAAAGATAGAAAGAAAGAAAGAAAGGGTGCGAATAGAAAGAAAGAAACAAAAAAACAAGCAAAGAAAAACAGAGAAAGAAAAAGAATGTAAGAAAGAAATAAGAAAGAAAGATAGAAAGAAAGAAAGAAAGGGTGCGAATAGAAAGAAAGAAACAAAAAAACAAGCAAAGAAAAACAGAGAAAGAAAAAGAATGTAAGAAAGAAATAAGAAAGAAAGATAGAAAGAAAGAAAAAAGAAAAACAAGAAAGAAAAAAGGATGAAAGAAAGAAAAAGAAAGAAATAAAGAAAAAGGAAAAACAAAGAAGAAAATGACAGAAAGAAAGAAAAATTGAAGAAAAGACAAAAAGAAATATAGAAAGAAAAAAGTAAAAAGGATTAAAGAAAGAAAGAAAGAAAAAAGAACGAGAGAAAATAAGAAAGAAAAAAGAAAGAAAGAAAAAAGAATGAAAAGAAAGAGAAGACAGTTTAGCATGAAAATTTTAAAAAATATATTTAAAAAAACAGAAAAGGCACAAGGCTAGAAAACGATAAAGAAATAATTTAGATTGTGGAGTTTAGAAGAAAGAAAGAAAGAAAGAAAGAGACAAACAAACAAGCAAACAAAAAAGAAAGAAAGAAAGAAAAATGAAAGAGAGAAGGAGCAAACAAAGAATGAAGAAAGAAATAAGAAAGAAAGATAGCAAGAAAGAAAAAGAAAAACAAGAAAAAAAAGATGAAATAAAGAAAAAAGAATGAAAAAAGAAGAAAAAGTGGATGAAGAAAGAATGAAAAAAGACAGAGAGAAAAAAGAAAGAAAGAAAGAAAGAAAGAAAGAAGAATGAAAGAAAGAGAAGACAGTTTAGCATGAAAATTTAAAAAAAATATATTTAAAAAAATAGAAAAAGCACAAGGCTAGAAAACGATAAAGAAATAATTTAGATTGTGGAGTTTAGTCGAAAGAAAGAAAGAATGAACGATACAAACAAACAAGCAAACTAAAAAGAAAGAAAGAAGGAAAAATCAAAGAGAAAAGGAACAAACAAAGAATGAAAAAAGAATGAAAGAAAGAAATAAGAAAGAAAGATTGCAAGAAAGAAAAAGAAAAACAAGAAAGAAAAAAGGATGAAATAAAGCAAAAAGAACGAAGGAAAGAAAGAAAAAAGAATTAAAAAAGAAGAAAAAGACAGAAAGAAAGAAAAAGTGGATTTCGAAAGAAAGAAAAAAGAATGAAAGAAAGAAAGAAAGAAAGAAACAATGAAAGAAAGAGAAGACAGGTTAGCATGAAAATAAAAGACATATTTTTAAAAAGTTTAAAAAACACAATGCAACAAAACGATAATGGATTAACACCGGATTTTCTTAATCCTTTTTATATATTGGGGCATGTTATGTATCTATATATATATATTTGACAGTATGATACTCACTGAAGCATTCTACGCATTTTCCCTTCGTTTGTCTTCGAGAGAAGTATTCATGGAGACAGAGCACTGTTTCTGGCGTGATCATCTTTCAGCTTTATTTGCAGACAAATGCAGCAAGAAGTATCGCGATCACGTACATCCATGTAAAGACCAAATGGTATCCTTGCGAATGCTAGACTTGCCTATTAGTCAATAGAAGGGGGCCCGTATCGTAGCAAATTGTTTTTATGCTACATTGATGATGTTCGATGTTTTACAATGTAACATTAATTCATGATATATATATATATATATATATATATATATATATATATATATATATATATAGCATAATGAGAAGCCACGTTTCTTGACATGTAATATATGGATAAAATAACTGAAAAATATTTTGGTTGTTTTTTTTGCGAAAGTATTTATTTCTGTGTTTTTATATATATATATATTTAATATTTCAGACCACCTCGGTCCTTCCTCAGAAAATTCAGATTTTCTGAGGAAGGACTGAGGTGGTCTGAAATATTAAATATATATATATATAAAAACACAGAAATAAATACTTTCGCAAATAAAACAACCAAAATTTTTTTTCAGTTATTTTATCCATATATTATATATATATATATATATATATATATATATATATATATATATATATATATATATATACATGCAATTTTTATATATATTATTTATATATTATATACGCGCGGTACTTATTGGAAAGCGGTCAATATCAGTGATAGAGCTAACATATTTAGTTGTATTGGTGAGAGTTTGTGACCATCGTTTTCACGCAGGTAACAAACTCACACCAATCCAACTATATATATATATATATATATATATATATATATATATATATATATATATATATATATATATATATATATATGGCGGACTCTCCTATCGTGAACGATAAATGACAAATGAAATTTGTTAAAGCAGGATTTTGATGACATCTCTGCTTCAGAGCTTGACGAAGCTGATCACGGTGCTTCAGTCTGGTGTCTTCAAAACCCTTCAAAAACTTAATGAAACATGTCTTACGCCATTGCTTTCGGTTTGATGCTTGGGCTTCACAGGTTTTCAGATCAAAGTTGAAACGTTTCAAGTTTTCTTTCAATTTGTCTTTGTAGCGTAAGAGTGGACGTCCAACTGAACGCTTGGAGTTTGGTAGTTGTCCATACAGCACCTTTTTGGGAATCCTATGCTCATCAATTTTCACAACATGACCAACACAACTAAGTTGTATTTTCTCTAGAATGGTTTCAATGCCTGTGATGTTGTTACATTTCTTCAGTATTGCATTATTCTTAACCTTGAATATATATATATATATATATATATATATATATATATATATATATATATATATATATAATAAAATATAGTTTTACGTTATGCGATATTTATGGGTTAAAGTATTCAATGTGATGGATATAGCGTATGTAAATATAAAAGTGGCCACTGAAGTTAACACACAGAGACGACAGTCTGTCATGCTAAACGCAATTGTCCCACCATGTGCAAATAAAAATCAAATCATACCAAATATGATGGAAAATAAGGAAAAGAACATCAGCCTACAACAATATATCCAAAAGCTGTAAATTCTGCTGGGGGAAGAATAGCTATAATTACCTTCCCAGACTAAAAGAAACTACTAAATAAACGATCCGACCTCATTTCAAAATGCAAACACGAAAACAAATGTTTACTACGTTAGTTAGAAATCGAAAACTGAAAACAAACAAGAATAAACGAAAATAAAATAAAATAAAATAAACGAAAATGAATAAAATAAATGAATCCAAACCAATAAATAAGTAAATAAATTAAGTAAACAATAAACAAATTAACAAACCTCGAATGCACACAAAAATACAATTGTAATAATAACAACGAACTATAAATGATCAAATGTTAACAAACAAGATTATAAAAAGTAAAAAGAAAATACTGCTTCCGGATCCACAGTTATTTGCGCTCAATTGACCCTAGAATAATTCGAAACATAACCGTTACCACACACCAAAATAACGGTTAGAGTAATAGAGTAATATATATTTCTCTAATAAGATTTCTCGAAGATTCAGACCGGTAGACGAAAATAAATAAATACATTTTTGTTTGAATGAATACGAGTATACATTAAAAATAACATTTAAGTAATTAAGAGTTGACAATATATATATATATATATATATATATATATATATATATATATATATATATATATATATATATATATATATACTCGACCCTCCAATCGAACTCGACGTATGAGGGTCAAGCAGATCAGTTCCCAGGAAACCGACAGCCCGACAACAGCACATGAGATTTGATTATAGTGGCGAAGGTTTCGTGCAGGAAACACACTTTTTGAAGGGCCGAATACAGACAGCGAGTGCACTAAGTGCCACAGGGTCCCTAAACGAACCTCCGCAAGTTTTTGACTTCAGAGTTGTCCTTGTACTAGACCAGATGCCATCCAAGGCTATAGAAGCCAGTCTGTCCTACTATTTACCCATAGCTGGAGGGAGAAAAAGGGTATTAGCCCGTAACTGAATGTAATGGATTCGACTGGAATATATATATATATATATATATATATATATATATATATATGTATAAATATTTTAAATATATACATATGTATTTTAAATACATACATACATATATATATACATATATATATATATATATATATATATATATATATATATTTAAAATAATAGGAAAGAGAACAATGAGGTTTATAATTCAGAGTTCTCAGCATTTATTTTTATTTGAAAAAAACAGTGCTCGATAAGATCCGTAGAGCTTAATGTTATTCTTAAAATCGTTTGAGAATGGAACGAGACTCTGGATGTAGGTTTAATTTTTAAAATTAATCTAGATTTTGAGTGTTCCGTTTTGAAACATATGATGTTCAGTGTCGTGATGGAATCATATTTTAAAAAAAGAATTATAATATTATTTATATATATATATGTTTCCGTGTGTGTGTGTGCGTGTTTGTGTGTGTGTGTGTGTGTGTGTGTAAGTACCTCCAGAGATTCGCTATGAGTCTACATGATGAAAAAGTGACCTAAATTTAATAAAAGCAAAGTTTTATCGTCAAAATCTTCATGCGCTTATTAAGAGGAAAGACCAAAGGATTTTTTTCCTTATTAAATTATATTTCTGATCCCTTTAAAACTTTTGCTTAAATATTTTTTCCCTTGCGTCAGCGGAGAACCATAAATTCCTATAGGAGATTTTAGCGTCTTTTTAGCTCTGGAAAAGACATTGATTTCGAAATTCTTGAAAAAAATCAAATAATTTTCGCCTGTTAATGAAACTTTCAGAATTTGTGTATACAAATGAATGAAATTATTTTAGAAATGTTTCTTTTTTTCAGAAAATCCTGGCAAAAACATTTTCTTTTTACATCTGTCACCGGACAACTTATTTAATTTTATGAAATTTCGAGAAATTCATTTTTGTACGGCTTAAATTTTATATTAGTTATACACAGATATCCTGGGAGAATTTGAATTGTCAATATTTTTTTTTTGCAAAACAGGACCCTCAGTGACCAAAAATCTGCTATGAATCGTAAAATAAAAAATGCAATAAAACTGAGACACTATTTAATTAAAAAAGCTTTCAAATGCATTTATGTAGTGATTTTCCAAGCATAGCTTGGATGTGGCACAAGGCCGAAAGTATGGGGCATCCAGTGAGGATCGAACTCACTACTCAGTCGTAATTGTTCTAGCGAGACAAGCTTACTAACCATTACACCGCCTCGAGGTGCCCTCAAATGCATTTATGTATATCATATTTCTTTTTTTTTTAGGCGTATCACCCCAAGCAAGGCTGGAGGCCACTATCACGCAAGGGGTTAAAGAAGGGTTGGAGGAAGAGCAGATAGGAGTGGTAAAGGAGAGGATGTGGAGAAAGAGAAAGACAGTGGGTCGATCAAGGCAAGGGGGTTCCAGAAGATTTGGAGCGAGAGCAGATAGGAATGAAAGATGAAAGGATGTGGAGAAGGGAAGTGGATAGATCAAGGCAACTGGAGATGTCGATTGACGCTACACTTAAACCGTTGGAGATTGTATTTGTCAGGGAAACAGTAATAGGGAAGGGAGTTCCATAGGCGAGATGTGCGAGACACGAAGCTATTGGAGTAGAAGAGACGTCTACATCTAACAGTTTCCACGGTGTAGGGGTGGGAACGGGATGCCAGCCTCGTGGGGCGTTTAAATTCAAGCGACAAGCGGAAGCAGCTCCTCGGAGCAATTACCGTGAAAGTACTTGTAAAAAAGGCAGAGCGAGGCAACATCGCGTCTGTGAGAGAGCGGCTGCAGACGAGATGACAGATCAGGGCCAATCACGTTGCCTATCCGTCTCTGGGTCTTATCAAGAACCCTGAGGCAAACAGCAGGGGCCCCAGACCATATATGGCAGCAATACTCCATGCAAGGGCGAATGGTCGATTTATAGACTTGGAGGATCGATATATATATATTATAGACACTATTGCCTTAAGAGCCTCGACCACGATTGGTTACGACCTACAGGTCGTAAATCGATGGCATGATTGATCGTTGCTGTGAAGGTCCGAGTTAATGAATCTAAGGAATGAAACTCGTCCAGACATCTGCCATAGTAATAGAGTTGTGAATGTCTGGTGGCGTTTCGTCTGTGAGATAAGGGTTGCTGGTTGGAGAATAATTCATCACCCAAAACGCGTAAGTGTTTCTGAACACTGTCGATTCTGAACAGTGAAGACCACGGCACCAGTCCAGATTTGGCAGCAATACTCCATACTTTGAAAGATAGAACAATGGCAGCGGGAGTTGTGTATTTTGCGGAGCGATACAATGAACCGACCATTCTTCCAGCATCTTTGGCGATGTCACCGAATGTATGCATTCCATTTGCGATCTGACGTGAACTTTTGAATTCTGCCGAGCCTGGACAGTGACGATTCTGTACCCCCAGGCCAGATATGGCAGGATTACTCCATTGTTGCTCTGAACTGACTCTTGTAAAGAAAAAGCAATGGCAGCGAGAGTTAGGTATTTTGTGAAGAGATACAATGAACCGACCATTCTTCAAGCATCTTTGGCCATGGCACGAATATATGCATTACATTTGAGGTCTGAGGTGAACTTTTGAAACCAGCCTGAACAGTGAGGATTGGACAGCCTCAGCCCAGATGTGGCAGGAATACTCCACTCTTGGTCTGATCTGACTCTTGTATATTGCAGGCGGGAGTTAGGTATTTTGTGGAGCGATACAACGAACCGACCTGCATCTTTTGGCTTGGAGAAAAAAACTAGCTATTATACCTTCCCAGACCAAAATAAATTACTAAATAAACGATCTGCGCTCATCTCTAAATGCAGACATGAAAACAAATTTTTACTACGTCACTTAAAATATGCAAAATAAAAAATAAGTAAATAAATAAGAAAAAAAAAAGTAAAATAAAAAAAATAAAAATTCCTGACATTAGGTCTCTGGTTGAGACCCAGAAAGAAAAGTGTATACAATAGAAATAAAGACAATAATAATAATAATAATAATAATAATAATAATAATAATAATGGAAGAAGAATTTAGATTCTCGAGAATATGCCAATATTTAGGACTTCGATGATAGTAAGAAAGGTTCTTGAGATCTGAGGAGAATTGTTCTTATTCCATCCCCAAACACAACCAGCAGATAGGACATTCTAAAACATTAAATATAAGAAATACAAATAATTATTATTGGAGATGCGAGGAAGAACTGGTGCGGTCGAATGGATGTCAATATTAAGGTTGAAGATACTGAGGAAGGTGCTGGTGATTTGAGGAGACTTGCTGTGATACAATCCCCTGCTATAACCAATGGAGACATCATGTCCTTATGCGAATTACTGAAATATAATAATAATAATAATAATATAAATGATAATAATGATAATAATAATAATAATAATAATGATAATAATAATAATTATAATAATAATAATAATAATAGGACCTGTTACAATTCTATGGGACTACACAATACACACTGACAGAACAATCAAAGCCAACTGCCCAGACATTGTTATTAAAGACCACAAACAAACAAAAAATGCTTCCTTATTGATATGGCAGTCCCTGCAGACTGCAATGTATCTTTGAAGATATTCAAAAAGCTATCAAAATACAAGGACCTTGAAATAGAAATCTCAAAAATGTGGCACATGGGAACATCAACAATCCCTGTTGTAGTTGGAGCCTTAGGATTGGTTGGAAAAGATTCCAGTAGACTAATTGAAGGGATCCCTGGAAGTCCATGCCTCAAAGAGATACAAAAAATTGTTCTGACAAGTACAGCCCACATTTTACGAAGGGCTTTATCTATGTAATTTTTTTTTTGTTTTTGCAGTGGAAAGTGTCATGATGCCATTTCTAACCTTAGGTCCTTGGGCGGGACCCGGAAAGAAATGTGTAAACGCCAGATATCAAAGAAAACAAAAACAATAATAATAATGATATAAATAATAATAATAATGATAATAATAATAATAATAATGATAATAATAACAATGGTCTGGTTGGAAAAGATTCCAGTAGACTAATTGAAGGGATCCCTGGAAGTCCATGCCTCAATGCGATACAAAAAATTATTCTGACAAGTACAGCCCACACTTTACGAAGGGCTTTATCTATGTAATTATTTTTTTTAATTTTTTCTTTGCAGTGGAAAGTGTCATGATGCCATTTCTAACCTTATATCCCTGGGCTGTACCCGGAAAGAAATGTGTAAACGCCAGATATCAAAGGAAATAATAATAATCATAATCATAATAATAATAATAATAATGGATACGCGTAGCAACAAGTATCGCCCACCCTGAAAGTGAAAGAAAAACAAAAATAACATTAATAATTTAACAAAATTAAATCAGTGTCGATAGATATGACATTGTAATTTGACCTTGTTTGAAAAAATCGAGGCACACATCACGAAATACATACATAATTCTTTTTTTTTTTCTCTGCTTTAGAAGTTAAATTAACGATGTTTTTACATATGGAATTTTGTTCTTTATTCCTTCTCTGTTTCTATCTCTCTCTCTCTTTCACGTTTCCTCTCTCTCTTTTGCTCTTCTCTCACTGTACTTATATATCTCTCTCTCTCCCACTCTCTCTCTCTCTTCTTCTCTTCCTTTTTTGATTTCTCATTTTTTATCTACAATTTTATCTCGATTTCATTCCCAAGAGAATCTGATCATAAATCTTTTACCAAATATTTGTGCTTGAAACGCTGAGATCCTGCGTAGAGAAATTTTAGACTTGCATATTTAGAGACGAATTCAATGACTGTGATTTTATTAACTTATTCTCTCACTATATATATATATATATATATATATATATATATATATATATATATATAAAGAAATATACTCTTAAAGTGTGCTATATTTATGGGATAAAGTGCTCAGTATCAGAGATAGAGCGTGTGTAAATATAAAAGTGAACATTGAAGTCAACACTTAGAGGCGACAGTTTGTTTCGTGCTAGACGCAATCGCCAAGCCTGACTATTGCGGCTAGCATGAAACAGCTGTCAACTCTGTGTGTTGACTTCAATGTTCATTTATATATATATATATATATATATATATATATATATATGTATATATACATGTATGTATACATGTATATATACATATATATATATATATATATATATATATATATATATATATATATATATATATATTATGAAATGGACAAAGTCCGACAATTATTTAAAGACATTTTTATGTTTAACATTCTTTTTATAGATACAAATATTTAAGCAAATGCTCTGTTTTATAATAAACAGTATTAAATAACATTTACCGGTCTGAATGTCCGAGAAATTTTCATAGAAAATATTTGTCCTCGATTCGAACCTCTGTCCTATAGGGAACCGTCATATAACCTGACGTGCCTTTTTACCGATTCGGCCACTGAGGATCGTTCGGTTGGCAAGGTCGAATTTACTGCTTATACAATTCAATCTTCCCTGAATCTCTCACGTACATTCATAACTGCTCAGGGCGTATCAAATGTAAACAAATGACGTCACACATTATGAACTGGACAAAGTCTGACAATTATTTAAAGACATTTGTATGTTTAAGATTCAAATATTTAAGTAAATGCTCTGTTTTATAATAAACAGTATTAATGCCATTTACCGGCCGGAATGTCCGAGAAATATTCATAGAAAATATTCGTCATCGACAGGATTCGAACCTGTATCCTATACGGAACCGTCATATAGCCTGACGTGCCTTAACCGTTTTGGCCACTAAGGATCGTTCGGTTGAAGTTTATAAGCATTTAATTCGACCTTGTCAACAGAAAGATCCTTAGTGGCTGAAATTAGAGATAGGCGTGAATTATGTTCAGAAGAAAAGATTAGAATAATAATATACAATAATCAAAACGAACTATTGAATCAGAGGAATGAATTATTGTTAAAATATCGGAAAAAAAAAAAAAAATTCAAATTTCCATAATAGAGGTTTAGCTAAATTACCTACTATATTTCCTTGATAATCACTCCCCTCTAACTCGACAAATGCCGAATATATAACTAATTCTAATTCCTATATTTCGCCCTGGGTATAGGCGGTTATGCCTCTCCACAGCTTCCTATAACTTGTGGCTCTTAGCAGTTTTCTCCTTTTGTTAGGTCCCCTGCCCTCGCTTCTGCTATCAATTCACGGAAACTCGTCAGGTAAATTGTTTTCTGCTTTCCCTATCTGTTTTGCCCTCAACATCCCTCTTCAGGGTTAAATTTTACAACCCCGCCATCGTCATGTCTAAGGAATTCCAGCTGTTTTTTCCTGGTTTTGAGTAGGATTTTTCTTTCTGTTGACATTTAAAAAAACAAACAAAAAAAAACTACCTTGTTGCTTAGTCGCTCGGTCTATGGAATTCTCAGTATACTTCTGTAGAACCACATTTCTCCTGCCTCTAGTTTACTGCTCATATGTAGGAAGAATGTCCAGCATTCACTACCATATGAGAGAACCATATCTAGAACTATTTTCTTTGTTTCTAATGAAAAATGTCCGCTTCTCAACACCTTACTTGTCTGTTGGAATGACCCAACTCGACCTTTTTTCTTATTTTCAGGATCGAGAGAACGGAACCAATTGTCCCATGGGAATTTTCCTTTTTTCTTAGTGAGGGACACAGCAGGGGATGCCGCCCATGTGTCGGCTTTAATGGAACAAATGTCGGCTCTTATGGAACCGCCACCTCCGGCTGCTGCTGCCGCTGCCGCCGCCGCCGCTGAATCTAGCAACTTCTGGAGTAAGTACAATTTATTATTCGAATTACTATCCGAATAGTTTTCTGGACGACTGAACCATTTTTCGTACATTTGTTCCGACCGTTTCATTTTACAGCCTTCTTGGAGAATTTCTATTTTCGACCGATAACAGGTAACTTCATATTTTATGCACAGAGATACTCACCAATTCTTCAGTTGAAAAGCAAAAGTAGTGATTCTACGTAGAAATCCGCACTCGCGGAATGAAAGTCACTTTCTGTAATTTTCAACCAGAAAGGGAATCGCCTGCATTGCTAGCGTTGTTCACAATTGGTTGATCCAATCAGCATAATGGCTACCTTGAAAGCCGCACTAGCGAAATGAAAGTCACTTTCTTTAACTTTCTTTAATTTTCAACCAGAAATGGAATCCCCCTGTATTGCGAGCGTTGCTTGCAATTGGTTGGTCCAATCACTATAATGGCCGCCATTCTTTTCTATCTGCTAGTTTCCTTTTCCTTACAGATCACTAACGTGACAAATTAATTGAATGGATAATCGGCGCAATAAGAACAAATTAAAAACTAATTAGAAAAGTATGAAAAAATGAATCCATTACAACCAAATGTTGGATAATTTGTAATAAAAATGAACCAGTTGTAAATAAGTCACATTCATGTAACTGCGATATATTTTGTCAAAGGAAACCGCCTGCTTTATTAGTGAAAGAATTAAAAACACAAAAACTCACAGAATATAAATCATTTCGGCCACAATGTAAGTTTTAGGACCTGGATGTTTTGTCTCAAATTCCAGAATAAGTCATTTTTATTATTCTAAAAACTAAGCGCAAAGGTAGTTTTATCTTTGTTATCAGCCCCGGTTTTCTAAATGTTTTCTAAAATTCTTAGATTTAATGTGCATATTCCAATAAGAGTACTGCGCAATGTAATCCGTGCAGACAAGTCAAGAATGCCATCTCTACTATTATTCAGACAACAGACATAAATTAAGAGAAAAACTGAACCAAAAATTTATACTACTATTACCACTAATAAAAATGTCGAAATATTAAGACTATTTTGTGTTCGGCTTGCACAGCAGAAATAACAGATACATTTTTTAAGAATAAAAAAAATAATGAGAATACTTCATTTCTGGATTTATCAAGTCTGTCATTTACGCATCAACTTGAATGTTGGGTTATTTATGTAACGATAGAGAGTCAAAATATTCCCGCACTTTCTGATAACGAAAAGAAGGGTTATTTGACTAGGGTCTCAAGAAACGTTTTGTAATTTGGTTACAAACATTTTTTGTCTCTTTTTGCGCGTGATACTAAAAGAAAAAGAAAAAGAAAATAATTACGATACCGTTTTTTTCTTTGTTAGGAATGAAAATTATTTTGAGAGTTGACTTTATAATTAAAGTGTCCTGAGCTTAGATTCCGACCAACAATTTGTTTTGGCCCAAAAATGTTTTGGTGCTAACCATCGCTTTTTCTTACCGGATTTTGGGACGCTGCTTCCAAAAATCAAGTCCATTTTATTTTCTACCTCATATTTTGCTGTACAAAACTTGTGTATTTAAAAAAAAAAACGACATTTTAGCCAAATTTCCCATAATACCTCCTGGAAAGAAAGCATGAATATTATCGTATTCCTGATTGTACAAACACCTGTTTTTTCTATCATGATAATGCACGATGATAATGACATTGTAATGGTATGGTTCTATTTTATGAAAGGAAACGTTATAATGTCGTTGATATAATGCATGGTGATAATGAGAGTGTAATGAAATTGTTCTATTTTATGTAAGGAAACGTTATAATGTCGTTGATATAATGCATGGTGATAATGAGAGTGTAATGAAATTGTTCTATTTTATGTAAGGAAACGTTATAATGTCGTTAATATAATGTATAGTGATAATGAGAGTGTAATGAAATTGTTCTATTATATGTAAGGAAACGTTATAATGTCGTTGATATAATGCATGGTGATAATGAGAGTGTAACGAAATTGTTCTATTTTATGTAAGGAAACGTTATAATGTCGTTAATGTAAGGTATAATGATAATGAGAGTGTAATGAAATTGTGCTATTTTATGTAAGGAAACTTTATAATGTCGTTGATATAATGCATGCTGATAATGAGAGTGTAATGAAATTGTTCTATTTTATGTAAAGAAACGTTATAATATCGTTGATGTGAGGTATAATGATAATGAGAGTGTAATGAAATTGTTCTATTTTATGTAAGGAAACGTTATAATGTCGTTGATGTAAGGTATAATGATAATGAGAGTGTAATGGAATTGTTCTGTTTTATGTAAGGGAACTCTATAATGTCATTGATATAATGCATGGTGATAATGAGAGTGTAATGAAATTGTGCTATTTTATGAATGGAAACGTTATAATGTCGTTGATATAATGCATAGTGATAATGAGAGTGTAATGAAATTGTGCTATTTTATGTAAGGAAAAGTTATAATGTCGTTGATGTGAGGCATAATGAAAATGAGATAACAGTATCATTATCATCATGGTTCTATTTTATGAAAGAAAACGTTATAATATCGTTGATATAATACACGATGAAAATGACATTGTAATGCTATGGTTCTGTTTTATGAAAGAAAACGTAATGTCGTTGATATAGGGCACGGTGATAATGATATTATAATGGTATGGTTCTGTTTTATGAATGGAAACGCTATAATGTTGTTGATATAAGGCACGATGATAATGACATTGTAATGGTATGGTTTTGTTTTATGAAAGAAATCGTCATAATGTCGTTTATATAGGGCACGATAATAATGATATTGTAATGGTATGGTTTTATATTATAAATGGAAACGTTATAATGTTGTTGATACAGGGTGACCAAAAAAAAAAACGGTAACTTTTTAACAATCCAATAAAACCAAGAGTGATGGAAGAACAATATTTAATTCATAGTAATTGAAACCTTAAAACATGCCATTTAAGAAACAATGATGGAATTTTCATTTTTTTTAAATTACGTCCTGTAGATGGCGTCCTCCTGTACGAATGCATTCTTGAAATCTGCTGTTGAGATTCCTCATTGACTGCTGCAACATCTCAGCTGGGATACTGTGAATTTCATTCTCGTTACTAAAATGGCGAAATGTTTACTTGCTCAACGTCACTGTCTCGCAGTGTTGCCACTTGCTCATGTCTGGCAATACACACTTAAAAAATTCCCGTTTTTTGGGGTTCACCCGATATAAGACACGATGATAATGACATGGATAATGACACTGTAATGGTATGGTTTTGTTTTATGAAAGAAATCGTCATAATGTCGTTGATATAGG
>OZ038507.1:74788392-74815892 GCA_964036315.1 Acanthosepion esculentum
TACGTAAACTTGTGCACATGTTTTATTTTAGTGTCCCCGACCTGAAAATCGCATTTTGGGCTCATATGGAATTTTATTCAAAAAAAAAAAAAAGATCGAAGAGGTGCCTGAAGAAAAAAAATGATGTAGTTATAGAGGTACCCACCCAGGATGGGATTGGCTTCACAGAAATAATGGTCAACTAGGATCGCTTATTATCCTTTACATTCTTCCGAGGCTACGTGAAACTTGTGCTTATGTGTGTATAAATAAAGAAGTTGATATATGCGAATGATGTCGGTTGGGGTTGTAAAAAAAAAAAAAAATACGGCAAGCACAAAAAAGAAAAAGAACATCAGTCTCTGATTGCTGGTAGGTGGGTCAGGGTAGAGCTGTGGGGTACCTAGAGAACTAACGAGCATTCTAGATCATGACATGAGTCTCTTCCTTATCGTAAATAAATATCTCACTTGAACAAACATACACAAGGCTCGGTGGGTGTTTGTTAAATTTGCATTAATCCAACGCTGTCACCCCAGCCACCCTTCCAGCGTACAGTAACAACAGCCCCGATTCAGTTCAGAAATACAAGGCCCTACAAAACACCCATTACATCCTTTTACCGTGTACTCCCCGCCAAGACCTCTCCCGGGCACTTCTCTCCCTTTCTCCCCACTATACTAAAAACAGTTTCTCCTCAGCTAACAACTGTATTTTTAAAATAAAAGTAAATCGACTATCAGAATTACTCCGTGAAAACATGACTTTCATAATAATAAAGAAAAAAGATGGCGATGGGGAGAATCAGGGAGAGAGAGAGAGGGGAGTGAGGAAGATAATCAGAGAGAGACAAAGACAGAGAGAGAGAGAGAGAGAGACGGGGGGAGTCAAAGAGAAGGGGAGGGTGAGAGTCAGAGAGAAAGAGACAAATAGAGACAGAGAGAGGAGAAGCGAATCAGATAAAGGGACAGAGAGAAGAGAGAGAGAAAGCGACAGACAGAGGGGAGGGAGAGAGTCAGAGAGAAAGAGAAGATGAGGGAGATAATTAGCGAGGGAGACAGTCATAGAGAGAGAAAGAAACAAAGAAGGGGGAGAAAGAAAGTGACAGAGACAAATAGAGAGAAGGTAGACAGAAAGACAGAGAGAGAGAGAGAGACAATGAGATCGAGAGGAGGGGAGAGAGAGAGCCAGAGAAAGAAAGTACGATTCCGAGTTTTCTCATTAACGCTTTGAAGATCTATTGATCTATAGCTTTTTTCTTTCCAATATTTTTCTATTTCTTTCCTTCTTTTCTTTCTTTCAAAATCTTGCTTCTTTCCTTCTTTTCTTCCTTTCAAAATCTTGCTTCTTTTCTCCGTTTCTTTCTTTCAAAATCTTATATAATTATTATATTATAGTATTATTATATTATATCATTATTACATTATTTTAAATTATATTATATCATATTATTATATTATATTATTATATTATATTATTATTATATTATATTATTATATTATTATTATATTGTATTATATTATATTATTATTATGTATTATATTATTATATTATATTATATTATTATTATATTATGTTAAATTATTATATTATATTCTATTATTATTATATTATATTATTATATTTTATTATATTATATTAATAATATATTATATTATATTATTATGATATTGTATTATATTATATTATTATATTATGTTATATTATTTTATTATTATATTATATTAAATTATTATATTATATTGTATTATATATTATTATTATATTATATTATTATTACATTATATTATTATTATATTATATTATATTATTATATTATTATTATATTATTTTATTATATTATTATATATTATTATTATTTTATTATTATATAATATTATTTTATATTATATTATTATTATATCATATTATTATTATATTATTTTTATACTATATTCGTATTACATTATATCATATTATTATTATATTATATAATATAATTTTATATTATATTATAATTTTATTATATTATATTATATTACATCTACTTGTCTGTATGTGCGAATTCATAGTTAACTTGGAGAATGGCAAATACTAAATAAGTTTAGGCGGAGACATTAGAAGTACAGAGTTGAAGTAGAATTTAGTAGAAACCGTAAATCCAATCCTAAACATATATATATATATATATATATATATATATATATATATATATATATATATATATATATATATATATATCATTAAGTGACGAAAATCATGTTAATCTCTATGGATAATCCCAAGGAAGATGAAATCCTGAGTGCTGAATGTTAAGTCATAGTGAATAATTTACTTTAAAGTATAACAGAACACTTTAAGGCTCCAATTGTAATAATTTATTTCACCCGAGAATTTTATTTTTCTCTGGATCTTCAAACTTCACTTTCAAAAGCTGAAACGAAAAAGGAATTTAAAATTTACATTTTTGACTGGCAGTATTAAGCTTATATAAGTTGACATAGAGGGTGGTGAGGAACAGTGTGCGAGACATGGTCGAGTTTAGAGAGGGAAGGGAGGGTTATATATATATATATATATATATATATATATATATATATATATATATATCCAAATTAGTTGTGTTTCAATCCTGGCTTGAGGCATTCGGAAGTCTAGTCGCACTGAGGAGCTGTGATGCAGCGAAACAGTACTGTCTGTGAATGTCATAATATATATATATATATATATATATATATATATATATATATATATATATATATATATATATATATGATACAATCGGAGAGGTGAGTTCCAATTCCAGTCGAATTCGTTATATTGACTTGTGTTAATACCGTTGCGAAAGGCATGAATCCTTTTCTTTCCCTCCCCCCAACTATGGGTAAATAGCAGGACAGATTGTGTTCTATTGCCTTGGATGGCAACTGGTCTAAGAGAAGGACAACTCTGAATTCAATACCTGCAGAGGGTTGCTTGGGGACCTTTGTGGCACACGGTGCATCAGGTCTCTGTATCCGGCACTTGAAAAAGTGTGATTGTCGCTGCACAATACATACACCACTCTAATCAAATCATATGTGTCGATTTTCTGGTTGTTGGTTCCTAGGAAATGAGTGGCCTGACCCTCATACGTCGTAGGGTGACGTATCGCGGCGAGGGCGGTCTGACGGAGACTTCTCGCTTCCCTCAGCCGCCTAGCCGTGCTTAGGAACCCAGGTAGGCGCGGGTTAGCGACCCGCCACGATCTCGACGGGAGGGTCCACGATATATGATAAAATATATATATTTTTACGGTATTTCTATTCGTAGAAGTGCTCAATATCAAGGATAGAATGTATATAAATATAAAAGTGGACACTGACGTCAACACCGGCAGTCTGTTTCATACTTTAACACAATCTTCAGGCCTCGTGTGTTGTATTATGGATCGACTACTTATATATGCTTGTTAATGGTGCATTATTGGTAGCAAGTTCTATTATATTATCCTAACGCTTATTCACTAGGTGCTAATGGTTATATTTTAAATCATTCTCTCACAGACGTGGCATCCCTCTGTCTTTTTCACAAATACTTTCATGGTAAATGCTCCGAGGAGCTGCTTTCGCTGGTTCCCAGACTTCATGAATTTAAGCGTTCTACTAGGCTGGCATCTCGCTCACACTCTTTCAATGTCGAAACTGTAAAAGTATCCGTCTCTTCTACTCCAATAGCTTCATGTCTCGCACCTCTCGCCTGTGGAACTCCCTCCCTTTTTCTTGTTTTCCTGATAGCGATAATCTCCAACTATTCAAATGTAATGTCACTCTACGTCTCCAAATGCCTTGATCTATCCCCTGTCCTTCTCTTCATCCTTTCCTCTATCACTCCTATTTGCTCTCACTCCAATTCTCTGTAACCCCTTGCGTGCTAGTGGCTTCCCGCCTTGCTTGGGGTGAAACGCTTATAAAAAAAAGAAAAAAAAAAGGAGGAAAAAAAACCAATGGATTTTTTTTTATTTTTAAATTATATTTGTTGATTCTTTTCATCACAATATCAAGGATAGAACGTATGTAAATATAAAAGTGGACACTGACGTCAAAACCGACATTGTGTTTCATACGCAATCATCAGGCCCCGTGTGTTGTGTTATGGATCGACTACTTATATATGCTTGTTAATGGTGCATTATGGGTAGCAAGGTTTATTATATTATCCTAACGCTTATTAACTAAGTGCTAATGGTTATATTTTAAATAATTCCAAAGTTTATGGTGTAGAAGTCATTTTGGATCTGAATGTAGTCATTTGTAGCTATTTTATAAAGTTATTTCTTAACATTTTTATTCATTATTTATTAGTGATTACTTATTTATTTGTTGTTAATTGTTATTATCAAGTTTAATTGAATTTTTTTTGTATTCGTAGTTTGTTAATTTGTTTGGTATTTACTTAAATTCTTTATTCATTTATTTAGATTTTTTCTTAATTTAATTTAATTTTTTCTCGGAAGTAATTTATCTTATTTGCATCACTGTTGTTGGGTAACAGTGATTTTTGGCAGTGCTTAATAATTTTTTACTTTTTGTGTTTGTTGTGAGACCGATACTTTCCTACATCATGGACTCTCCCAGTACTATATTATTATGTGAATGGTGGTATCATGGGAGTCGCACCAGTAATGGTGCTCTGCTGTCGAACTCTCTGTTTGGTAGAGAGGAACTCGGACGAGGCTTTGCCGCAGGGCAAAGTTTCGTCCGGGGAGGTAGACAGTCCCTAAACTCGTGTATACGGGTTGTAAATGGGCATATTTTTGGCCGAGCCGTGTGTGTGTGTGGGGGGGGGGGGTTAAATATCGTAGCACCAGTAATGCGCAGCCGCGTACGATACCAATATCGGACACCACTGGATAGTAAGCTCTGCTTACTCTTACACTATTCTTTGTAACTTTTCTGTTTAATATATCTTTCTTACCTCTAACCCGTGTTCCGTGTTTTCCTTCCGTGGCCCCTACTTCGGGTCCACATCAGTGTTTATTTTTATTTGCTCTTGTGCTAAGGAGATGACCTTATCTAGCATGTGTTCGATTATGTCCTTCTCGTAAACTAGTTGCCATCCAAGGCTATAGACCCCAGTCTGCCTTGCTATTTACCCATATCTGGAGTGAGAAGAAGCAGAGGATCCGTACCCTTATCTAGCAGGTGTTCGATTATGGAAGGGTAGATATGTTTTATATCAAGTTGCGGACTCTCCCGTCGTACTCGACGTATGAAAGTCAAGCAGTTCATTTCCTAGGAACCGACAGCCAGACACCAGCACATATGATTTGATTATAGTGGTGAACTACACTTTTTGAAGGGCCAAATAGAGAGACCTAGTGCACTACGTGCCATAAGGACCTCCGCAGGTTTTGAATTCCAAGTTGTCCTTCTCGTAGACCGGTTGCCATCCAAGGCTATAGACCCCAGTCTGTCTTGCTATTTAGCCATAGCTGGACTGAGAAGAAGCAGAGGATTCGTAACCTTATCGATGACCTTATCTAGCATGTGTTCGATTATAGAATGGTAGATTTGTTTTATATCGAGTTGTAAAAATTGGCAATTATGTTTGTGTCTTACGTTGCAGAACCAGTCTATAGTTGTTTTTGTATTTTTACACTGGTTTACTCCCAACTTCATCTTCATCTATGAGTTAATTTTTTCTCGTATTATTTTACTTGTTTTACCGAGTTCACTTTTGGTTGTGTTTATGAATCTGCATATTGGGTTTGTTTAATGAATGCTTGGAATAATTGTGAACCTGAATGCAATTATTTGTAACCCTTTTATAGTGTGTTTCTTAACTTTTACTTATTATTTATTACCGATCACTTAATTATTTGTTGTTGATTATTATTATTATTATTATTATTATTATTATTATTATTATTATTATTACATTTACTTGTAATTTATTATCTATTTAATCATTTATAATTTTTTGTTTATTTTTTCGGGTTTAATTTTCTTATTTGTTTAGTTTACATCATTAAATTTGTGCAGTGTATCTTACATTACTCGCGTTGTATATAATGTTGCATTATCTCCGTTGTATATAGTGTTGCATTATCTGCGTTGTTTATTGTGTTAATTATCTGCGTTGTATATAGTGCTACATTATCTGCGTTGTATATAGTGTTGGATTATCTGCGTTGTATATAGCGTTACATAATCTTCATTGTATATAATGTTGCATTATCTGCGTTGTATATAGTGTTACATTATCTGCATTGTATATAGTGTTGCATTATCTGCGTTGTATATAGTATTACATTATCTGCGTTGTATATAGTGTTACATAATCTGCATTGTATATAGTGTTGCATTATCTGCGTTGTATATAGTGTTACATAATCTACATTGTATATATTGTTGCATTATCTGCGTTGTATATAGTGTTGCATTATCTGCGTTGTATGTAGTGTTGCATTATCTGCGTTGTATATAGTGTTGGATTATCTGCGTTGTATATAGCGTTACATAATCTTCATTGTATATAATGTTGCATTATCTGCGTTGTATATAGTGTTACATTATCTGCATTGTATATAGTGTTGCATTATCTGCGTTGTATATAGTATTACATTATCTGCGTTGTATATAGTGTTACATAATCTGCATTGTATATAGTGTTGCATTATCTGCGTTGTATATAGTATTACATTATCTGCGTTGTATATAGTGTTACATAATCTACATTGTATATATTGTTGCATTATCTGCGTTGTATATAGTGTTGCATTATCTGCGTTGTATGTAGTGTTGCATTATCTGCGTTGTATGTAGTGTTGCATTATCTGCGTTGTATATAGTATTACATTATCTGCGTTGTATATAGTGTTACATAATCTGCATTGTATATAGTGTTGCATTATCTGCGTTGTATATAGTATTACATTATCTGCGTTGTATATAGTGTTACATAATCTACATTGTATATAGTGTTGCATTATCTGCGTTGTATATAGTGTTGCATTATCTGCGTTGTATATAGTGTTGGATTATCTGCGTTGTATATAGCGTTACATAATCTTCATTGTATATAATGTTGCATTATCTGCGTTGTATATAGTGTTACATTATCTGCATTGTATATAGTGTTGCATTATCTGCGTTGTATATAGTATTACATTATCTGCGTTGTATATAGTGTTACATAATCTGCATTGTATATAGTGTTGCATTATCTGCGTTGTATATAGTATTACATTATCTGCGTTGTATATAGTGTTACATAATCTACATTGTATATAGAGTTGCATTATCTGCGTTGTATATAGTGTTGCATTATCTGCGTTGTATGTAGTGTTACATTATCTGCGTTGTATATAGTGTTGGATTATCTGCGTTGTATATAGCATTACATAATCTGCATTGTATATAGTGTTGCATTATCTGCGTTGTATATAGTATTACATTATCTGCGTTGTATATAGTGTTACATAATCTACATTGTATATAGTGTTGCATTATCTGCGTTGTATATAGTGTTGCATTATCTGCGTTGTATGTAGTGTTGCATTATCTGCGTTGTATATAGTATTACATTATCTGCGTTGTATATAGTGTTACATAATCTGCATTGTATATAGTGTTGCATTATCTGCGTTGTATATAGTATTACATTATCTGCGTTGTATATAGTGTTACATAATCTACATTGTATATAGTGTTGCATTATCTGCGTTGTATATAGTGTTGCATTATCTGCGTTGTATATAGTGTTGGATTATCTGCGTTGTATATAGCGTTATATAATCAGCATTGTATATAGTGTTGCATTATCTGCGTTGTATTATCTGCGTCGAATATAGTGTAAAAAACGTTACCTGCGTTGTATATAGTGTTACATCATCTTCGTTGTATATAGTGCATATCTTAGGCATTCGTTTTTAGTTTTCTGTTTTTAACTAACGCAGTAAAGGTTTGTTATTTGTCCGCATTTTGAGATAAGTTCTGATTGTTTATTTAGTAATTTGTGTTGGTCTGGGAAGGTGTTTATAGCTATTTTATCCTCGAAACCGAGCTTAAACATTTCGGCATTTATTGCTGTAGGCTGATTCTGTTTTTCTTATTTTCCATTATATATGAGTGTGTGTGTGTATGTGTACATATGTATGAATGTATGTGTGTAAACACACACACACACACATATATATATATATATATATATATGAATAAAGACAAAAGAGAAGCTTTTCTTTACCATGAAATACTCCTTTTCCAAAGTCAATATGTATAATCATAATTTTTCAAGTAATAGAAAACAGTTAACTGAAGAACGTATATCATAATAAATAATAATTATATATATATATATATATATATATATATATATATATATATATATATATATATATATATATGTGAAGAAATATAGTCTTAAGATGTGCTATATTTATGGGATAAAGTGCTCAATATCAGAGATAGGGCGTGTGTAAATATAAAAGTGAACATTGAAGTCAACACTTAGAGGCGACAGTCTGTTTCATGCTAGACGCAACTGTCGGGCCACGATTGAGTCTAGCATGAAACAGCCTGTCGCCTCTAAATGTTGACTTCAATGTTCACTTTTATATTTACACACTCCCTATCTCTACCTTTTATATATATATATATATATATATATATATATATATATATATATATATAATGTATGTGTGTCCGTGCGTTGTTGTAAGCGAATATACATTGCTTTGAAATATGTGGATTCATTTTCTAGCTGAAACACAAAACGTCTATAAAATCGTTAAAAAGCAAATATGTTTTTCTTTGCATTTTAAGCTTTCTAAAACCGCACGGAAGGAAATTTTCTTAGGCATTTTCATAACTTTGAAAGGTTTATTTTGGGGTGATAAAAGGCACATTATCCTGAAAAATCTCTGTACACCTGTTTTTTTTAATTTTTTGTTTGTTGTTATTGTTTTTTGTTTTTTTTTTTGTTTTTATTAATTTTTTTTTTCTCCCGTCTTTTCAAGAATTCATATCAAAAGATTTTCATTAGAAAAAAACAGTTCAATTTTTTTAGCGTAAAACCGCATCCTTGTGAACCGGTGTTGGTTATTGCAACTATCAGACCCCAAAACTAATTCCCCGACGATAAGTTTCATTTAACATTTGCAGTTTATTATCATTGTGTATAGTATCATCTGGCGAGAGACTAATTTTAAATGTCTATTTACCAAGTCCCTTCCAGGGACTGTGAGCAGAAATGGTACTGCAGGAGAGTTATCTTTCCACTTTTGGAACGTTTCTTTCAGATGGAGAGTATTTTGCGAATGATAGTAGTAGTAGTAGTAGTAGTAGTAGTAGCAGTTGTAGTAGTAGCAGAAGTAGTAGTAGTAGTAGCAGTAGTTGTCGTAGCAGTAGTATTACTAGTTCAGCAGGAAGATCAACTTTCAGATCTGAATTGCCTGTCCGTTTACGGTCATGTCACGTTGAAACATCGGTTCCCGTTGCGGTCACTGAAGTTAAGCAACGTCGAGTATGGTCATTACCTAGATGGGTGACCTACTAGAAATACCAGAGGCTGTAAACTTGGATGTGCGGAGTGGAGTGATGGATAATGACTCGGTATTGTTAATCGGGGAGCCGAGTTCGAATTCCAGTTGGGTTCGTTATATTCACTTACGGCCAAATACCCTTGGGAAAGCATGAATCCACCTCTTCTCCCTTCCAGCTGTGGGTTAATTAGTAAATTGCAATGAATGAATGCGTCGTGAGTTTGATTAGCTATGTCCAAGATAGTCAGTGATGACCAGCCTTAACACACTTCCCTTTTGGCCTTGTGCCACAATTTTTGTGACAACAGAAATAAATAATCATTCCTAATGTGGATTGAAATCAACAAAAGGAGTCATAAAAATGATTTTAATGACCCACACATTTTTGCTTATACGTTTTCCTGGTACCTGATATTTTGGGCTACACTTAAGGGGAATGTGCCCTTACCACACACATGTCCATTTGAACTTCATTTAAATTGTGAACGTATGAATATGTGTATGCGTATATGTATGTGTATGTGTATGCGTATGTGTATGCGTATGCGTATGTGTATGCGTATCCATATGTGTATGCGTATGTGTATATGTATACGTATGCGTAAGCGTATGTGTATATGTATGTGCATGTGTATGTTTACGCGTATGTGTATGCATATGTGTATGCGTATGCGTATGTGCATGTGCCTGCGTATGCGTATGTGTATGGGTATGCATATGTGTATGCATATGTGTATGCATATGTGTATGCGTATGTGTATGTGCCTGCGTATGTGTATGTGTACGCGTATGTGAATGCGTATGTATATGCGTATGCGTATGTGTATGTGCATGTGTATGTGTATATGTATGCGTATGTGTATGTGTATGCGTATGTGTATGCATATGTGTATACGTATGCGGCGTATGCGTATGTGCATGCGTATGTGTATGCGTATGCGTATGTGCATAAGTAAGTGTATAATTTACATTTGCAATTGTTTTAATTCAATGATTAACCTATAAATGTCTTTTTTGACAAAAACTTAAAATATTTTTTTAAAAGATAATTCTATTTGTCACCGAATAATTTCCGTAAAGTTCAATAAAATTTTATCTGATATTTTTAGAGTGTAATTTCTTTTTTTGTTTTTTTTTCACTATTTATATTCAGACAATTGTCGTCAACTTTGTTGTGGATATCACAACGTTTCGGCTGTTGTGCCCTCCGGTCTTCATCAGGAAATTCCGAACTAAACGCTTTATTTAATCTCCTTGGCAGAATGTTCTCCTTCCACTCTCCATGTCTACAGATATCTCATCTAGTTCTTATTTTTAGTACTGCTCAGTTATTATTCGGCCTGTTTCCTGTCCAAGTAGACACTGCCCGGCGCAGGGATTGAACACACAATTCCTGTGTCGCCAAATTCACGAACCAACGCTTTAATACACTAAAATATTGTCCTTGTGCCAGGCAGTGTGTACTTGGATTCAGTGGAAATAGGGAGAATAATAGCTAAGCAGTACCAAAGTAAGAACTAGACGAGATATCCCTAGACATGGACTGTGGAACGTCAACTCCCGTAGATTTAATAAAGTGTTCAGTTCAGAATTCCTCGTAGGTTAATCAGATTGATATACACACGAGGAAGGCTAATACACTAAAAGAAACGGTGTGATAACAACAAAGATAGGGACAATAGTTTGAATGTAAATAGTATAGTTGGCCACTCGTGATCAAGGATACCCGTCTACAAGGGTGGCTAGCCAATCCTTATTGCAGACACTCGCTCAGGCGCATTTGTGTTTATTCAACACCCAGGGAACACAGAGCCCATTTGTGGTTTGTACTGCAACTGAGCAGACCTTAGTTACAATTTCTGGGAAAGTGTTATCTAGCGTGATAAACAATTTGAACAAGGCACGCTCAAGCCTTCAGCCACGATGACATGTGACCTCGTGCTAGTACAGCTATCGACGTCCCCCCCCACCAAGGGTTTCGTCTACCCAATTTCACTCACAAGGTGGTCAACCTGTGGTATGGTTTTCAGGCATTTTGTAAAACTGCCGAACGCTTGGATCGATTGCTCCATTCCGATAACTCCATGATAAGATTCGAACCCGGGTCAGAATGCGAACGTTCTAACCATTCGACCACGTAACCGTGAATAATAACGCCCCACCCAAGAAATTCAGACAGAAATTAAGTTTTTAAAAAGTCTTTTTTTCAAATTTATGATTTTATTGCTCAGTCCGGTCTAGGGTTTGCCCTGACCGGGGCAGAAAAGTCATTATTTCAATCTCCGTCACATTGTGTGTGTACGGATGTAGATTTGTGTGTACATTAACTGCTGCAAGCACATGCTAGTCACTCCCGGACACACACATACGCATATGCATTTGATACGCGTACAGACAGTGAGTGACGCACAAAGTATCAGTTCCTGTCTTATAATATAAATTTATTATTTACAAAGACATCTTCCGATAAATTTAAGTTCTATGCATACATTATTTTCTATAGCAATTATCGCTTGTGGAATTCTTTTCTGGCTTCTTGCTTTCCAGTCAACTCTGATCTTCAAAAATTTAAATGCAATCGCTAATATCTTAAATTATATTCTTTTAATTGTTCTCTCCTGAAGAGTGTTATCTTTCTCTATTAATCCTTCATACTCAGTAACCCCTTGCGCCTTAGTGATTTTATTGCCTCTCTTGGAGTGAAATTCCAAACCTGACTCCGTTGGACAACTCCGTTGGACAACTCCGTTGGACAACTCCGTTGGACAACTCCGTTTGGGGGCGTTGTTGAGAGGGAAAACAATAAACGCCCCCACAAGATTATAAAATCTCTGATGTACAAAATAGATAAATGATAGAAGTTATTGGGAGGATTTGAATAATCATAATTAATCATCGAGTCTAGAAGAAACCTCAACAGAATGCAGAAAGCACTGGGCGACCGTTTCGTCCTATATTTGGGACTCATCAGCAGTGCGCATCCACTACCGAGAATTGAAACCCAGACAGTTACGTTATCAGGCAAACGTCATACCAACTGTTCCAACGGGCCTCGGTGACGAAGTGGGTATCGAATCAGACTCGATATAGCGCCACTCGGTCACATATTCCGTGGTGGAACTCATCCGAGTTTCCCTTTTACCCATAGGACTGTGCCCGCACGAGCCACGACTACCATTCCCAAGCCGCTCAGTCCAAAGCATTAGAAGCCGGTTCAGGCAAGGATATACAAGTGATAGAAATTATTAGGAGGATTTGAGATAATTATAATTAAGTAATTCATCGAGTCTAGAAGAAACCTCAATAGAATGCAGAAAGCACTGGACGGCCGTTTCGTCCTATATTTAGGACTCATCAGCAGTGTGCATCCGCTACCGAGAATTGAAACCAGGACAGTTACGTTATCAGGAAAACGTCATACCAACTGTTCCAACAGGCCTCGGTGATGAAGAGGTGGCGAATCAGACTTGATATAGTGCCGCTCGATCACATATTCCGTAGTGGAACTCATCCAAGTTTCTCTTTTACCCATAGAACTGTGCCCCCACGAGCCACGACTAGTATCAGCAAGCCGCTCCATCCAGAGCATTAGAAGCCGCTTCGAGCAAAGATATACAAGTGATAGAAATTATTAGCAGGATTTGAGATAATTATAATTAAGTAATTATTATAATTTACAAAACATCTTCCGATAAATTTGAATCGTAGTGTACTTTCAGGGTGGGTTTTGGCTGCGGTATGGTGCGGTGGCAGGGTTATATGAACGCGAAATGATTTCCTGGCGGCACTGGTGAAACTGTTCGAGTAAGCCGATCTCAGATGCGGGGTCAGACACAAAGAATTTGTTAGTTCTTGAATTTCCTTTAAAAGAGGACGGCAGAAATCAAAGAAAGAACCAAACACCAAAACAACAATTCACGTTGGCCTGATGCCATTTGCCGTGTCTCACCTTTTATTTGTACCCCCCTGCAAAACAAAAAAGAATTTCAATACTGTACTCCGCTTAATTGGGGCACCGTTTAACTGGGACATCAGTTTGTTCCACGTAAATGTACAGAATGAGAAACAAAACGAGTGTATCGAATCATTTCCTTCGCTTACAGGGTTTATAAAGCCGGTTAATTGGGCTGTCGTCTAAGTTCACAACCACCTCAACGGCAGTCGAGTTTTATCCCTGGTTACACGTTTACTTCATCTCGATATGTCTATCTTCTCCGCCTAAATTTTGAAATATTATTTACAAATTTAAATATTATTATTACTATTTATTTTTTTTAATAGGATTATATAGGTTCGTCTGTCGTCCGGTTCACTCTTTTCCCCGGGTTTTTGAACAGGAGTAGAAGGTTTATTTCTTGATTCCTCTATAGAATTAAGTTTCTGCATCGGTATAAAGTCTTTTAATTCTCATTCACTCCTAGTAGTCTCTTGCATCTTAGTGACATTATCGCCTTGCATAGGGTGAACTGATAAAAAAAAGCAGGTATACTTTTGTTCGAGGCGAAATGGAGAAAGCGAAGCAAATCGTGTATACCTGTAATTATTTCTTTTGCTTATTGCGTTGTAATCCGTTTAATTGGGTCACCGACTAAGTTACCCGTTTATTAGAGGCAAATATTGAGAATCCGAAATAAATTGAGTCAGTATTTAATCATATTCTTCGATTATATGTGTCACCAAGCTGTTTAATTAGACCGCCGTTTAAACGAGAGCATCCATTTATTCAAGACAAATCCTTTCTTTCGTTTAATTGGGCCAGTGTCATCAAAGTAATATATATTATCATACGTTGTTACTGACTTACCTCTTGAATAGCTCAGTTAGAGAGAATCTTCTATGTATGTGCTGTGATCAATCTTTTAGGCTATGGTTACAAGCATGTGTGCTTTTGTAATTTCAGACGTTATTTTTGCTGATACCCGTGTTTGAAATAGACGCCTATTGACCTGAGCACTTGAAAAAGCTTAATAAATATGATATGCTCTCCGAAACTGCGTTCTCCTATGTAGGAGAAACCACGGTTTGATTCGTTGTGCTTTAGACATCTCGGCCACAGCAAGCATAAAAATACTGTAGGGTTCTATTTCTTTTTATCACTATATGTCAAATTAATGATATGCAATAAAATAAATATGCATATTTAAGGTGTACTGGCCTTACTGAAACTGTTGATCACGTCAGATGATGTGCTCTCTAACCGAAACTATAACAAAGGTCTGCTCAGAAAAGTTGCATGAGAAACTGCAGTTGGGCTTCGTGGACAGTAATGAAATACGAATGTGCCTGAGCAGGCGTCAGCAACACAGATTGGCTAGGCGCTGTAGCAGATGGATATGCTAGTAAGCGAGTAACCAGACATTATCGTTAAGTATGTCTTGCTATAAAAGTTATTTTAGCGGTATGAGTAGACACACCGCTATTTTTTTTTCAAATAGAGAAATTGATATCCACCGGCTTAAGGCCATAGTAATTTGATTTGCTCACTGGTTAGGCATGCCAATGTGTTCGCGCAGCGTTACAATTTTCGTACGCTTCCTTGGAATAGAGTCCATCGCAGACAATTGTCGTAGGACAACTAATCAACAGTTGAGACAATCGTTTATGGGCATGATGAAAATCTGATGCAATCACGGATGACGCAATATTTTTCAAGGCCAAATAAATTTCATCATACACTCCGAAAATAGATTCATATTACTGCACACCGCTGCATATACATTCTTCGTCCTAGGTAAGACGTTAAAATGCATCCGCGTCTTGGGTAAGACGTTAAACTACGTCCAGCAGCAAGACTTCTGATCAGGAGGTTTTGAGGACCGTAGAACCACCTCTTAATTGCTGGTGTTCCCAGGTCCACCCTGACTCGGGGTGATAGCGCTTGTTAGAGTCCCAGCTATGTGAAAATAGTTAACAATTACCAGCAATACTTTTTTGAAACAAATTATTAACAGCAATACAATTTTCAAGGACAAATATTACCAGAAACAGATTTTTGATAAAACAAAATATTACCAGCAATAAAAAATTTTGTCAGCATTAAATAACCCATTGAGGTTGATATGCAGTAAAACAAAATAAACCAAACTAATCTAAACCAAAGAATACATATTCTATTCATACGAATCTATCCTAAAAATGTGGTCGGCATTAAATAACCCATTGAGGTTGATATGCCGTAAAACAAAATAAACCAAACCAATCTAAACCAAAGAATATATATTCTATTCATACGAATCTATTCTATAATGTGGTCGGGATTAAATAACCCATTGAGGTTGATATGCCGTAAAACAAAATGAACCAAACCAATCTAAACCAAAGAATACATATTCTATTCATACGAATCTATCCTAAAACTGTTGTTGGCATTAAATAACCCATTGAGGTTGATATGCCGTAAAACAAATTAAACCAACCAATCTAAACCAAAGAATACATATTCTATTCATACGAATCGATCATAAAAATGTTGTCGGCATTAAATAACCCATTGAGGTTGATATGCCGTAAAACAAAATAAACCAAACCAATCTAAACCAAAGAATACATATTCTATTCATACGAATCTATCCTAAAAATGTTGTCGGCATTAAATAACCCATTGAGGTTGATATGCCGTAAAACAAAATAAACCAAAATAATCTAAACCAAAGAATACATATTCTATTCATACGAATCTATCCTAAAAATGTGGTTGGTATTAAATAACCCATTGAGGTTGATATGCCGTAAAACAAAATAAACCAAACCAATCTAAACCAAAGAATATATATTCTATTCATACGAATCTATTCTATAATGTGGTCGGGATTAAATAACCCATTGAGGTTGATATGCCGTAAAAGAAAATAAACCAAACCAATCTAAACCAAAGAATACATATTCTATTCATACGAATCTATCCTAAAACTGTTGTCGGCATTAAATAACCCATTGAGGTTGATATGCCGTAAAACAAATTAAACCAACCAATCTAAACCAAAGAATACATATTCTATTCATACGAATCTATCCTAAAAATGTGGTTGGTATTAAATAACCCATTGAGGTTGATATGCCGTAAAACAAAATAAACCAAACCAATCTAAACCAAAGAATATATATTCTATTCATACGAATCTATTCTATAATGTGGTCGGGATTAAATAACCCATTGAGGTTGATATGCCGTAAAACAAAATAAACCAAACTAATCTAAACCAAAGAATACATATTCTATTCATACGAATCTATCCTAAGAATCTTGTCGGCATTAAATAACCCATTGAGGCTGATATGCCGTAAAACAAAATAAACCAAACCAATCTAAACCAAAGAATACATATTCTATTCATACGAATCTATCCTAAAAATGTTGTCGGCATTAAATAACCCATTGAGGTTGATATGCCGTAAAACAAAATAAACCAAAATAATCTAAACCAAAGAATACATATTCTATTCATACGAATCTATCCTAAAAATGTGGTTGGTATTAAATAACCCATTGAGGTTGATATGCCGTAAAACAAAATAAACCAAACCAATCTAAACCAAAGAATATATATTCTATTCATACGAATCTATTCTATAATGTGGTCGGGATTAAATAACCCATTGAGGTTGATATGCCGTAAAAGAAAATAAACCAAACCAATCTAAACCAAAGAATACATATTCTATTCATACGAATCTATCCTAAAACTGTTGTCGGCATTAAATAACCCATTGAGGTTGATATGCCGTAAAACAAATTAAACCAACCAATCTAAACCAAAGAATACATATTCTATTCATACGAATCTATCCTAAAAATGTGGTTGGTATTAAATAACCCATTGAGGTTGATATGCCGTAAAACAAAATAAACCAAACCAATCTAAACCAAAGAATATATATTCTATTCATACGAATCTATTCTATAATGTGGTCGGGATTAAATAACCCATTGAGGTTGATATGCCGTAAAACAAAATAAACCAAACTAATCTAAACCAAAGAATACATATTCTATTCATACGAATCTATCCTAAGAATCTTGTCGGCATTAAATAACCCATTGAGGCTGATATGCCGTAAAACAAAATAAACCAAACCAATCTAAACCAAAGAATACATATTCTATTCATACGAATCTATCCTAAAAATCTTGTCGGCATTAAATACCCCATTGATGTTGATATGCCGTAAAACAAAATGAACCAAACCAAATATACATTATTGTTTATATGCAAAAAGGGTGCTGAAATGTTCTCGATCGACCCGTTTCCCCAGAATCTGGCCAACTGTGTAAACGTCAGAATTTTGGGTGTGATGGCCTTCTTGGTCTGCTTGAGAACTTTTCAGCACCTCCTCAGATATAGATTTCTGCGGTTAGGCGTCTATGAACAAGAGTCAGCGAGAGAGAGGGAGAAATCTGGATGTCTTTGGTTAGACTCGAGAGAATTCGTACAAGCCAAACAACCTCAAAGGAAACCTTTTAACGGATATTTCAACACATAAAAACACAAACAAACAATAACAATGTTCTTTCTTTCGTGAATAGAAGATGGACGAGGACAAACACAATCTTTCTTTTCCCGGGGTTTCTTTTTTTTTTCTTCTTCTTCTTCTTCTTCTTCTTCTTCTTCTTCTTCTTCTTCTTCTTCTTCTTCTTCTTCTTCTTCTTCTTCTTCTTCTTCTCTTTCTTGTGGTTTTTACTAACTTCTTCATGCTTTCCTCATTCTTTTTCTTCTTTTGGTTCATAATCAGCATCACCTTCATCTTTTTCTTATTTTGCCTCATCATCATTACATTCTTTCTCTTCTCTTCTTCTTCTTATACTTCTTCTCTTTCTTTTTTCTTCTTCTTCCTTATCAACATTACTATCTCTCCTTTGTTCTCCTTTTTCTTTTTCTTCATTATCAGCTTCTTTTTCTTCTACTTTATCAACATCACCTTCTTTTTCCTCTTTTTTCCTTATAAATACCTTCTTCCTATTCTTTCTTCTCTTTCTACTTATCTTCATTATCAGCTACATTTTTCTTCTTCTCCTTTTTTCTTCTTCTTCTTTTTTTCTTCTTCTTTTTCTTCTTCTTCTTTACCATCATCATCCTCTTTTTCTGCTTTGTTCTTGTTCACTTTTTCTTCATTATCAGCCTCTTTTTTCTTTCTGTTCATTATCATCACTTTCTTCTTCTTCTTCTTCTTCATCTTTATCATGATCACCTTCTTTCTCTTCTTTATCCTTCTTCTATCAGTAACAGTTTTTTTTCTTCTTTTTGGTCATTTTCATCGCCTTCTTTCTCTTCTTTGTTCTTGTTCTTCGTTTTGCTCTTTATCAGCTTCTTCTTCTACTTCCTCCTCCTCCTCTTCATCATCATCATATTTCTCTTCTTTTTTTTCTACTTTTTCATTATCATCTTCTTTTTCTTCTTTTGTCATCATCATCATCAGAACCACCACCACCACCACCACCACCATCATCATCATCATCATCATCGCCATTTTCCACTTTTTCCTCCTTCTTTTTCTTCGTTACAACCGCCAAACATCTTCCTTTTATTTTTACCGATATCTTCTTTTTTTTTCTTGGCGACTCTGTTTTTCTCCTCCTTTTTCGACTACTAACGTCTTTTCTTTTTATTTTCATTGCTTTATACATCGCTTGATACTTTCATTCTTTTTAGACATTTGAATTTCCTTCATGAAAAAAAGGAAAAAAAAAAAATAAATAAAAGACCCCCCCCCCCGCAAAAAAAAGACACATTAAAGACAAGAGGGACGTGTCTTCAAGATCAACAGAAGCACTGGGAACGAGGCTATATTTTGGATTTCCGGTGCAGCGAGACCATTTTTCTTGGTTCTTTTTGAAGGCTTCCTATCGATATGATTTGTGCTTACGACCGTCCAACTGTTTCAATGAAAGCGGCCCTTTTTGGTTCTCCTTTGCCAAATTTCATCAAAGAATGAAACCCAGTCAACTGGCAAACAGTAAAATGAAAGACAAACAAAGGACATATGTGGACATTGATTAAATTTGAGTCGAGAAGATGGAGGCGAGGTGTAGGTTCGGCTAGATTGCCTAGGAAATGGGTGGTAAGAGACGACGGTAGACATTAATTCACTCACATAAATACACACAAATACGAACATGTCTGACCAAAGTCGCTTTTATTTCAAAATTTATCTATGTCAGTCATATCGGATTTTGGGAAGTTATATATATATATATATATATATATATATATATATATATATATATATATATATATTGGTTACAGCAGTTTTTCATTTATACAAGATTAGTTAAAAACCTAAGAATATTCTTCGTTAAGGGGGTTTCATTATTTTATTTTATATTCCGGACAATTTTACTAGCTTCCGCTACATATTTAAATATAAATCGTCCTTTGAGTAATTTTGGCTTTCATAAGACATTATCAAAGACCTTTTGTTTTTTTTTGTGCTATGTCGTCTTTTCAAATATTGGATATTTGAGGCTTCACGTAACAGTTCGTCTTATCGTTATTCTTATTATTATTATGATTATTATTTCCTTTAATTTCTGTTGTATAGACATTTCCTTCCGGATCCTAACCAGAGACCTAAAATCAGAATTTGCTTCAAAACATTCTACTCTGATTATTTAAAATAAAAAAAAACACCTAAGATCACACACATTTTACATAGATAAAGCTCTTTGTAATGGGTGAGCTGTACATGCGTACTTTGTAATTCTGTAAAGCATGGCTTACCAAAAATATCTTTAATGAGTCTTTTGGAACATCAACATTATTATTATTATTATTATTATTGTTGTTGTTGTTGTTGTCGTTGTCGTTGTTGTTGTTGTTGTTGTTAATGATGATGATGATGAAATATACCTAGTAGGATTTTCCCTAAATTTTATAATATTATATTGATGTTGTGTTATTTGTTTTCTTCTTAATGCTTCTAGAATTTGTAGTCGTCTTCTTTTTTCTTTTTCTTTCTTTTTTTACATTTTGTGATATATCATTTGTGCGTTATTAGTAAAGATTTGTCAGATTTCTATATTTTTTACCTTGGCTGTTAATATTCGATTTAACTGAAATATTATCGGATAAATTTCACGTTAATCGGCGTGATAAAGTAGTGGTTGTGATCTGGCGGGTGCATGCGTGTGTAGAACCAAGCGGATGACATTTTGAATGTCTGTGATGAGTTGCAGTTTTGAAGTAAAATGAAGGAATTTTGAACATTACTTTATATGAACATTTCACCTTGTTTTCGCGTAAGGAAGACGCCCCATAATTTTGTAAAAAGTATTTTTGGATTCTAACTTCGATTGTACATTTAAAAGCTTCTACAGTATAATTTAAACTTCATGACTCAAAAACGTTAATGATTCTCTTCTTTTCTGGACATAAATTTTATAGATATTTTCCGATTGTACTGCATGTCCGAGCGCTTTCGGATATAATTTTAGCAATTTTCAAGGGTAATCAAAGACGTACAATGAAATTATTGAAATATGAAAACTTTTTTGTAGCGATTCGAAAATGTATTTATTATAATGTCTTATAATAAAAATAATAATAATATATTGCTCTGCTTTCAATTTAGCACCTTTTTATAAGTAAATGCTACGAACAGTGGAATTTTAATCCCTTTCTTCTTTCTCTTATTTGTATATATATATATATATATATATATATATACATATATATATATATATAATTATTATAATATTTTTTTTAAATATGATTCCTTCGCTACATAAGAGTTCTCATGTTTCAAAAGCGAGAGCTGAGACCCACAATATAATTTTTGAAATTAAGTTGAATTAAGGTGTCTGGTCTCGCTTCCTCGTCAAGCGAGAATTTTTAAAACATATTATAGTATAAGCTCTACTTCTGTTTGGGGCACTGTCTTTTATAAAAATAAAAACAAAAATACTAAGGAACTCCGGATTATTTACCTAACGTGTTCTTTGCTACTTTTCTGCATACCTGCACACACACACACACACACACACGCATATATATATATATAAAAATATATATATATATGTATATATATATATATATATATACACACATTCATCAGATCCAATTCATCAGACCAAGAAATTCAGTTTTTGAATTTCTTTGTCTGATGAATTGGATCGTGATTACGATTCCAGTGTAACAAATTATAACCATGGAATATTAGTGTTTGAGCCTTTTATATGATATTCTTACTCTGTCCTGGACATTGAGTTCTACCTGGATTCTATCCTCTTGGGAATTTATGTACACACACACACACACACACATATATATATATATATATATATATATATATAATAATTGTAGGCAATATATATATATATATATATTGCCTACAATTATTATTGTCCACTAATATTATATATGATCTACTCTCCTGTCGAATTCGACGAATGAGGGTCAGGCAGATTAGTTCCTAGAAACTGAAAGCCCGACACCGACACATGAGATTTGATTATAGTGGTGAAGGCTTTGTGAAGGGCCATCCACACTTTTTGGAGGGACGAATACAGCGACTTGGTGCAGCGAATGCCACAAGGTCCCCAATCGACCCTACGCAGGTTTTGAATTCAGAGTTGTCCTTCTCCTAGACCAGTTGCCATCCAAGGCTATAGAACCCAGTCTGTCCTGCTATTTACCCATAGTTGGAGGGAGAAGAAGAGGATTCACACCTTTCCCAAGGGTATTAGCACATAAGTGAATGTAATGGATTCGACTGGAATTCGAACTCGACTCTCCAATTCCTCAATCCAAGCCGTTATCCATTACTCCACCATTATTCAGGCAGCGTAGTTTCATTCATATTTTTATAAACATTTAAGGCTTTGTTGCTATACTCATAGCTGACTTTACTTATTTGGGGCTTTAATTCTCTTGTATAAAATGCTTCAAGGATGTTTTAGTATGTCTTCTTATTGTTTTATGTAATATAGATGTATTTTCAACAAATATCCGTCTATTCTCTGAATATGGGCATGAGTGTTCCTTTAAATGCTCAGTTATTGAACTATATGCCCTGCCAAATGAAGTGTAGGTTTTTTTCTTAGCATCGTCATAGATAAGCCAACGTACGCGTCTCTATTTTCATCCCTTTGATATACAATGTTTGCCTTTTGCATTTTTCTTAATCAATCTTCTAGGGCTACTAAGAAATTAAACCGTGAACTCGAAAAGAAAATTAATCGACCTATATCTAAATTATTTACCGAAACCAGTTTAAAAAACACACACACACACATACACAAAAAATATAATGGACTCTCTCGTCGGTTTCGACGTATGAGGATCTGACAGCTTAACTGATTCAGTTATGAAATTTTGTGCGATAATCTTAAGTGGCACTTAAGACCCGCTAGTGATTTACAAAGGAGGCCGCATATGGAGCAAGAGTGAGGATTGTGGGATGAGATCACTGTTAGATTGGCTGACCTTTTAGATCATGCTCTCTCTTCTTGAAAATGATATACATGTGTGTGTGCGTGTGTGTGTGTGTGTGTACATACAATGTTATAATGTCCTTGAATTTTTAAGTTCATTTTTGCCACGGAGCGCTAAAAACTATTCCATATGTGTAGCATGCGATCTCTCGTTCACTTCAAACTTTGTACCGTGACGAATAGAAACGCAACACTGTCTCACGATGTTCCGTCGTCTTTCTAGATTATTACTAACGTTTGTGGAATATACTCGGAATTTATCAGACTGCACTTCAGCAGACTTATTCGATACCCACGGGGAAAGTGACCAGAATCCAAAAGAGTGATATCTTATCCGTTCTATTTCATAGAATATGTTTAAATGAGTGATTGCTGCTTGAATATACTGTTTAATATATATATATATTCGTTAACGGCTGGTCACTCATATATCAGGATACTTCACTACTACGGCGGCTAGCTAATCCCTATTGCAGACGCTTTCTCGGGCGCATTTTGAGTTTGTGCAACAAACACTGCGAGTTATCCGGCGTCATCAACAAACTGAAAAAGGCCAGAACTCTCAAACCCTCAGTCACGATGACTTGTGACTTCATGCTCGCACAGCCATCAACGGCTCCCAATGATTCCGTCTGCCCAATTTCACTCATAAAGCTTGCGTCAATCCGTAGTAAGCTTCTAAAGGCGCTTTCCAAAGGTGCCTCACGCTGTCATTATATCGTTATTTGTCATTATATTCCATATTAAATATATATATATATATATATATATATATATATATATATATATATATATATATATATATATGTGTGTGTGTGTGTGTGTGTGTGTGTGTTTGAGGATTGCACAAGCGTGAAATCGACGGTCATCAACTCATATGCATTCATATTAGCTCTATCAGTGACGTTGAGCGCTTTACAATACGCACCGCACATATATAAAATATACATAGAATTTATATATATATATATATATATATATATATATATATATATGTATGTATATATATAGCATAATGAGAAGCCACGTATACTTTCTTAATATGTATATATAGAAAAAATTAAATACATATAAACTAAGGTTAAATAAAGATTGGGTATTTTAAATCTTTATAAATATTTCAATAGCTAAACAAAAAAATTTTTTTACATATACTTACAAATATTTTAAAACAACATCTAAAATATTATTACAGTTAGATTTACGTTAGAAATATTCAAACACAGTTGCATTCCATATCACGTGACATCCGCGTCTCGCGACGGACGCTACTTAATGTAAACAAACTTCTGAAAAAGATTATTTCTGATGAAATATCGGTGTCGATCTGAAATATCAGATATATATATATATATATATATATATATATATATATATATATATATATATATGTATATAAATATATATATATATATATATATATATATATATATATATATATATATATATATATATATATGTAAAATATAAATAAATACTTTCACAAAAAAACATTCAATTTTTTTAAATTTGCAACTTTTCAGTTGTTTTATATATATATCGCCTGTGGAACTCCTTTCCTTATTCCAGTTTCCCTGACAAATATAATCTCCAACTATTTAAGTGTAACGTCAATCGACATCTCCAGTTGCCTTAATCTATCCACTTCCCTTCTCCACATCCTTTCACCTTTCATTCCTATCTGCTCTCGCTCCAAATCTTCTGTAACCCCCTTGCCTTGATCGATCCACTGTCTTTCTCCACATCCTTTCCGCTACCACTCCGACCTGCTCTTCCTCCAAACCTTCTGTAACCCCTTGCGTGCTAGTGGCTTCCAGCCTTGCTTGGGGGTGAAAAGCTTAATATATATATATATATATATATATATATATATATATATATATATATATATATATATATATATATATATATAATATGTGGGTGTGCGTTCTTTTAAGTTTTACAATGTTAAATCTTGAAAGTTTTAAAACTCATTTTTTTCTTTTAATTCAGCATTCCCACATCTTGTACACATACCCACAGTTTTCTTCTATGTGTCGAGTCCCTTCATGCCACTACCGATCGTGGCTCTCTCCAACTACTTGTCCTGTATTTGTCTTTTTCTTGATCCCTCTTTTGCCAACCATTTAAACAAGATCGCAATGTATATTATTTCCTTTTTCCCTCTTGCTTACAATGTCCTGTGAGTGTCGAACTTTTCAGGCCGTCTTTTCTCATTATGAGCCCTAGAAATTTTAACTCCCCCTTCTCTCACTCTCTTTCTTGTTTAAGTGTCCTTTTTTGCATTTTCTCTCAAACTTCGTTGTTGCTCACATGTTCGGTTCATTGTATTCTCAGCATGCTTCTGTAGAACCACATTTCTGTGAACTCATATGTATTCATTATCTGGGAGGAGCATTCGCTGCCATATTTTAAAATCTTTCAATAATTGTCTGAGAGAACACATTTAAATTCCATGCGCACGGTTGATGCTAACTTCCAAGAGTTTGACTCATCTCGACTTCTCGAACTACTGTTTTCCGCTGACGAAGTTGACAGATTGTATTGAATCAATTGCTAAGTCTCTAGCGAGAAATTCTATTGAGTCACTGAGTAGCGTTAGATAATTTTTCTCACCAGTGTCTATCATACACATTTATAAGTCCACCATTCGTCCATGCTTTGAATATTGCTGCCATATCTGGTCTGGTACTTCTGCTATATATTTAGAGATTCTTGATAAAATCCAAGAAGACTCTATCTTTTATATTTATAAGTCTACCATTCATCCTTGATTTGAATATTGCTGCTACATATGGTCTGGTACTTCTGCCATATATTTAGAGATTCTTGATAAAATCCAAAGAAGAATCTATCTTACATATTTATAAGTCTACCATTCATCCTTGATTTGAATATTGCAGCCATATCTGGTCTAGTACTTCTGCTATATATTTAGAAATTCTTGATAAAATCCAAAGAAGAATCCATCTTACATATTTATAAGTCTACCATTCATCCTTGCTTTGAATATTGCCGCGACATCTGGTCTGGTACTTCTGCTATATATTTAGAGATTCTTGATAAAATCCAAAGAAGAATCTATCTTACATATTTATTAAGTCTACCATTCATCCTTGCTTTGAATATTGCCGCTATATCTGGTCTGGTATTAATGCTATATGTTTAGAGATTCTTGATAAAATTTAAAGAAGAGTCTGTAATTTTATTAGCCATGGCCTGGCATCTCGGCTTCAGTCTCTTTTCCACCGCCGTAACGATGCTTCCCCGTGCCTTTTCTACAAATATTTTCATGCTAATTTTCCAGATGAACTTTCCTCTTTGTTACCTAAATTTCAAAAAATTTAAGCACCGTACGGGCAAGGTGGCTTAATGATCAGCTGCTTGGGTTGAGGAAGCCGAATTCGAATTTGACAAAGAATGGATTTAGTAGATGAAACAATATCTGTCTATATTTCTGAGATTAGGTATTATGTACATTATTTACATTATTCGGACTACTGTCCTCATCTTTGTCGCCATATTTATTACAACGTTTTGGCCGTTGTACGCTCCGGCGTTCTTCAGGTGGTTGTCGAACTGAACCCTTGGTAGACTGTTCTAGTTCCACGTGCCATGTTTAATGGATGTCAGTTATCAGTTATATCTCCTGTTTAATTTTCTCCACTGCCTTAACCGGGTATTGATCTCACACTCTTTGGGTCCTGTCACTGGATCTGACCAACGCCTTTATCCACTGTGCCATGTGTCCTTGAGGACATCTGCATATGAATTTCTGGGTATTATAAACCTAATGTAAATAATGTAGATGAAACAACTATTTGCAATGTTATTAATCCTGACCTGGCATCTCGGCTTCTGTCTCTATTCCACCGCCGTAACGTAGCTTCCGTGTGCGTTTTCTACAAATATGTTCATGGTAATTGTCCAGCTGAACTTTCCTCTTTGGTACCTAGACTTTGTGAGTTTAAACGTAGCTTACGTGTGCCCTTCATATAAATAGAAAATGACTGTTGCTTTGATGAACTTTCCTCTTTGGTACATAGACTTTGTGAATTTAAGCGCACTACTTAACGTGACGGCAGGGTATCATTATTTTACAGTTGAAAAGGCGAGATGTAACCGTAACTTTTACGCTAACAGTTTTATGTTTTTATCGAACCTCTCACTCGTGGAACGCTTTTCCGGCTTCTTGCTTCCTAATAAACTTTGCTGTTCAAAAATTTAAATGCAATACCAATCAACTTCTGTCTTCTCAATTTTTAGTCTTTTATTGCTCTCTCTCTCCTTAATAGTAAATGTTTCTTATATTCTTTAACAGTCAGTAAACCCCCTGGTGTCTTAGTGGCTTTATTTCCTTGCTAGGGGTGATAGGATTAAAAAAAATATAGGAACTCTTACGTTACATAAGAGTTCAGCACTCTTCTCTTTGTTTCTCGGAAAGTCTTCCTGTTTCATAATACTTTGCTTAGCTTTTGGAAGACATTTTTCGCTATTCCAATACGCCTTCGGATTCCGATGTCGTACTTGCCGCAGTAGACAATGATAACCAACAACAATGTTCTTCAGATGTCCCCTTCCCCTGATATATGT
>OZ038507.1:74820892-74830892 GCA_964036315.1 Acanthosepion esculentum
AAAAACAGCGGAAAATATACTTTGTACTGAGCACTTTTTAAACGTAAATGCTACGAACAGTGGATTTTTATTCCATCTCTGCTCTTTCTCTCATTTATATATATATATATATATATATATATATATATATATATATATATATATGGATGTATATATACATATATATATATATATATATGTGTGTGTGTGTGTGTGTGTGTGTGTGTGTGTGTGGTGAAAATATTCATGATTCCTGCGACAATGAGACAAGGAACAAGTCAAAACAGGATATATGTATATATATATATATATATGTATATGTATATGTATATAGATATATATATATATATATATATATATATATATATATATATATACATATATATATATATATATGCATATAAGTGTATATATAATTAGAAAAAAGAATCTACACATGCTACATATAATTTGTAAAGTAGAGTAGATATAGATATATATTATATATGTATAATATTATATTATATATGTATAATATAATATTTTTAGCTTTTAAAAATATGATTCCTTCGCTACATAAGAGTTCTCATGTTTCAAAAGCGAGAGCCGGAACCCCTAACATAATTTTTGACAAGGAAGCGGGTCCAGGCACCTTAACTCTACATAACTTCAAAAATTATATCCTACATATAATTTGTAAAGTAGAGTAGATATAGATACATATTATATAATATTATACATATTATATAATATTAATATTATATAATAATAATATAAAATTATAATAATATAGATAAAGTAGATATAGTTACATACATACATACATATATATATATATATATATATATATATATATATATATATATATACATATATATATATATATATATATATATATATATATATATATATATATATAATAGAAAAGTTTGAAACTACAAAGACACTGCGTAATATTCCTTCAGAGCGCATAAATGCCTCCTTGGAGGGGTGTACGCATTCAGATACTTATCGCCCACAGAGCTCCGTCCCTGTGCTAGTGGTATCACGGCTATGACTAGCTTGAACCTCTCTGACCTGTTTGAACCAGCTATGACAAGCCAAGACCAGCTATGACTAGCTTAGATCAGCGACGACCAGCTGAGACAAGCTAAGACCAGCTAAGACCAGCTTAGACCAGCGGCCCGAATGAAAACACTCGGGTCCCCACGTTAAAAACAGACCTTGTGTCATAACCTGACTCAGTGGAGGGTCAAGTAAATACCGTGTAATATTCCTTCAAATGAGAAACATACCTTAGAAGCTGAGCGCTCAAATCAAGTTATGGATAGTCTATCAATAATTTGATCAAAATTGGTTATTCAACAAAATTTAAGAACGTAATTTGTTGTAATTTCAAAAAACCTATTACGTACCAATTTGTTTCAAAATATAGTTTTTTTTTCCACAATTGATTACTTTGCATTATAAGCTTTTAAGAGTAGCGTTCAATGGTTTTCACTCTGTATATATATATACACACATATATATATATACATATAAAATTCTCGCTTGACAAGGAAGCGGGTCCAGACACCTTAACTCTACATAACCTAAAAAATTATGTTAGGGGTCTCGGCTCTCGCTTTTGAAACATGAGAACTCTTATGTAGCGAAGGAATCATATTTTTTAAAACTAAAAATATTATTATAATATAAGCTCTACTTCTGTATGGAGTACTGTCTTTTTGAAAATAAAGCTAATTACTAAGGAACACCGGATTATCTACCTAACGTGTTCTTTCCTATTTTACTGCACACCTGCATACATACATACATATATATATATATATATATATATATATATATATATATAAAGAATGCTTCATTAAGACGGATTATATATAGGGGTGTTTCATTAAGACGGATCAAAGTCAGCCGTAAATAAATCAGTGTTATTGGTGAAAATGTATTTATTTCTGTATTGAATCATGTTATTTAAGTCATGTCAATTATGTGTGAAAAATAATTTCGCCCAAATGTCCGCCAAGGCTTCGGCGGCACACCTCAACTCGATGGTCAAAATTTTTGATGACGTCTCTGCATAGTTGCTCCTCGATCTCACCAATATGCCTTCTTATCTCATCCTTCAGCTTTTGAATTGTTGTTGGCTTGAACTTACTTTTGAGATTACCCCAAAGGAAGAAATCTAAAGTGATGGCCAATTGACTTCGCTATTTCGAGAGATGATCTGACCTGGGAATTTCTCATTCAAATTCTGTTTGAACGTCCATTTTGGTAATAGGCTTCGATAACTTTAACACGTTGTTTGGTGGTTAATCTTTTCATGGTTGAAATCGCCAAAGATTTAAATTGTTAAATCTGAAAGAAAAAGAAAACCTCATCAGACGCTTAAACTTAATTCACATTTAAAATCGGTTCAAGTTATTGCATCACCTTTTATATTCAAACATATAGTGTTAAATATAACAGACAATGAATGCCTATTATGTTTGATCATGAGCCGTTCTAAACTTCGTATAGTGGCTTTAATTTCGGGAGAAAATAAAGACAAAAACTGTCCAATATTTGGATATATATTTAGTATGTTGTTTGTCGATCTAACCTTTCGGCTCACATGAGCCATCATCGAAGTGGCTATATGGACATTATAACAACGATTTTCATCATCAAAAATGACATCCTGTTACGTTTACAAAGAAGATTACTATGCGACGATAACGACCGCGGAATAGCAGAAGCAGGTCGTAGAATTGTAATGTGGTTCTATGATGTTGTCTGTTTTATTTAACAATTTATGTTTGAATAATGATGTGCTGCCCCTATACATTATATATATATATATATATATATATATATATATATATATATATATATATATATATATATGTGTGTGTGTGTGTGTGTGTGTGTGTCTGTATTCTAATTAATATTTCTTCTATATCTGATTCTTGTGCATGCATATATATATATATATATATATATATATATGATGTACTCTCCGGTCGTAAACGATAAATGAGGGTCAGCATTGGATGGTGACTTACGTTTATGCATTCTTTCTAAACTGTGATACTAGCCCAGCCTTGCTGCGGGCGACAAAGCCACACTGACAGATGAAATTTGTTAAAGCAGGATTTTGATGGCGTCTCTGCTTCAGAGCTTGACGAAGCTGATTACGGTGCTTCAGTCTACTGTCTTCAAAATCCTTGAACTTAATGAAACATGTCTTACGCCACTCCTGTACACACACACACACACACACACACACACACACACACACACACACACACATGTATATATATATATATAATACTCCATCAGAATGATAGAAATAGGAATAAATAGTACACGTTTATATATGTGACATATTTGGTTCGATGAAGCTTAAATAAAATTCATACATGTTATTATTAATAAATCTTTCCTTTTTGTTCTTTTAACTATCAGGCATATATATATATATATATATATATATATATATATATATATATATATATATAAACTGGTGCTAAAAGTTCTCAGCCTAAGTATCTAATATCTGGCAGTTTGGATACATTTTTTGAGAAGTTCAAAATTCTTTATTCAGAATACAATCAGTGCATGGAAAAAATATGTGTTTTTGGTTGAAACAAGTGCAGATATCTTTTTTTAAAATTCTGACATGAAATTTGATAATACTCATGATAGAAGGACAACATTTTGGTATTCTCTTTAATTAACAATGTGCTTATTACTGTCAGCACACCCTTGTGTACGTACACAGACACACACACACACATATATATATACATATATATATATATATATATATATATATATATATTACCATTATATGAGAGGTATTTCTGGGAGGTATATATGGGCGGTATTTCTGTCAAACGCTAAAGATCGGCGGGTCTGACAAGGGTTTCTCTTGCGAAGCGGCGGTGAGGGTTCGATTCCTGTCGGGGTGACATATCTTTTTCTTTAATGAGATTTCTCGAATATTTGGAGCGGTATACAAAATTAAATAAATATACTGTTTAAAAAAAAGATAAACAAACGGAACATCTACTCAAATATGGGAATCCACTAAAAGCAACGTTTAAAGTAATGAAATCTGTCAGATTAATAGATAAAAAACATTATTTCTTTAGAATATATACATACACACACACACACACACATATATATATATATATATATATATATATATATATATTACTCGAATCATTCATACAAAAAGCAGATAATGAAGTTAATGATATGGCAAGAATCACTATCGCAAATAATTTTTAATAATAAAAGACATTAACCTCGAATCTGTTAATGAATGGGTATGATCCTTGTTTATAAATTCCGGTTTTATATGGTCTTTTTTTATTCTTGCCATATCATTAACTTCATTATCTGCTTTTCGTATGAATGATTCGCGTAATATAAATTGAACCCGCACCACATAATTGATATATATATATATATATATATATATATATATATATATATATATATATATATGTATATACACACACACACACACACATATATATATATATATATATATATATACATATATACATATATATATATATATATATATATATATATATATATATATATATATATGTATATGCAAACATATATTGTTAAATATAACAGAACATGAATGTCTATTATGTTTGATCATGAGCCGTTCTAAACTTGAATTTCGGGAGAATATAAAGACAAAAATTGTCCAACATTTCGATATATTTTATTCTGCTGTTCCTTGATCTAAGCTTTCGACTCACATGTCCCATCATCAGAGTGGTTATATGGACATTTAAATAAAGATATTCCCCATCAAAGATGATATGATATTATGTTGGCATAGATGATACGATAACTGTTGTGGAATAGCAGACGCAGGTCGTCAATTCAAGATGCTGTCCTATGACGTCATACCACGTGAGAGGCTGAAATATTAACAGCAGAATCATATGGAGGAGCAGGATAGAACGCACGCTCTCCGGCCCATTTGCGGGTGTTGCAGAATTGGCAAACGCAGGTCATGGACCCTATATTGATGTCATCACGCGTAGTTAAGTTAATGCTGAGGTCGTAATTGAATGCCAAGAATGACCAAAAAGAGCAACTGGGACAGGTAACATCACGGGCGTCCGCAAGGCGCTGAATGTCGCCGTCGAGGCGTATGCGGCGAGCTTGGGAAGTTTGAGATAAGCGCACAGCGGCCATGTTTGTAGCAGCCCTTGAAAGTCTCTTTGCCCTTGTCTGTGGGTCCTCGGAGTTTCTGTCAGCAGAAGTCGCTGCAGCGTTGCGGGCATTTCGCGTTGCCCGCTGCAGCTCTGTCTCGGACTCCCTCGATCTAGCTGTTGCAGCAGCGTCCCTGGATTGACGGGCGCGCCTGCGGTCAAATGTTTCAGCTGACAGTGGTGGCAGCATTCGTAGCTTTTCGCACAGACCTACGGAGCGGTGTCTCAGCAGCCCTAGCCCTCGCTGTTCTGGATTGACGGACGCGCCTGCGGCCAAGGGTCTCTATTGCCCTTGATTTCGCAGTGGCCTCTGCGTTTCTTACGTTACGAAAAAGCCTTTGATGATGAGTCACGGAAGCGCGAGATGCAGAGGCGGTTGCTGCAGCCCGCGCGTTCATTCTCGACCGTTGTGAATTCTGGAGCCTTGATCGCAACGAAGCCCTGTAAGCAGCTTTCCCAGCCAAGCATTTGGCCCGCTCCTCTTGTGCCTGCGAGGCCTGCGTGTGTGCGCTGTGTTGAGCTACCTGTGATAGTCGCATTGTAGTCTGCTCCTGGGACTCGCGGGCCCTTCTTGCCCTCATAGCGGACGCTCTTGCAGACCGAAGGCTAAGACGTACCCTCCTTTTTGGCGGCATGGTGAAAAGTGATGCTAGTAGTGGTTGATTAGGGTTGCTCAATTCCAGGAGTACAAAGTCTAACTTAGTATCGCAAAGCGTGAGCCAGAATCGGGAAGGCAGATATTTAAGTAAAAGAGCTGAATAAATTGTTTATGGTAGTTGAAAAAATGTAGTTAAACAGACAAACGGAAAACAAAAACGTAAGAAACAACTTGCGGTAGGAGAAATGATCAGTTGAAGGAGCCTATCGTATCAACCGGATGGCGGCGTAACTGGAGCAGAAATGAGACCTTTGTCCCACAGCAGTGCACAGCAGGTTCAAATGCGAAGTATTACTGGCCAATCGGTTGTGCCAAATCAGCGAGAGTCCTAGGGTCTCAAACACCAATCAGCGACCGCGTACTGCACTCAGCCAACGAGATACCGCTATGTGAAGCAAGGTGACGCGTGTGTGAATAACAATCAGCTGTAGAGTCTGTAGTGTAGATGTCTCAGTTGAACATACGTTTGATTGGTGTATTCGCAAATTCCGATGAAGAAATAATTGTATCGACTTCTCTCAGGTATTAGTTGGTCACAAAGGAGCTCACAGGGCAGAAGTTTTTAATTGTCACGACTAAAGCCGATAAAGTTAATCAAAATCCCAATCAAGTTGCGAAAAACATCGCCAAATTCAGGTAAACTCGATTTGAATGGGAAGTCAAAAGGGGTATGATTTCATCGATTTTTATCCGATAATTGAAAACGATATTGAAAACGAAAGTCAGCACCTCAATACTGTCGGTAAATACTATGCTCAACGGGAATTTTGCTGCAAATTCTTCGCCATTTGCGAAAAATATAGCCAAAAATCAGCTAGACTGGACTTGAATCGGATGTCCCAAAGTGATCGATTGTATCGATTTTTTTCCAGTAATTGATATCGATATTGAAAATGAATGTCAGCACCTCATAACTGTTGATAAAAACAATGCTCAACGTAATTTTGGTGGAAATTCTTCGCCATATGCGGAAAAATATAGCAAGAAATCACCTTGACTGGATTTGAATTGGAAGTCAAAAGTGGCATGATGTTATCGATTTTTTCAGATAATTGATACCGATATTGAAGAAAAAGGTCGGAAATTTATAACTGTTGATAAAAATAATGCTCAACATGATTTTCGTGACAATTCCTTGCAGTTTGCGAAAAACAAAGCCAAAAATCAGCTACATTGGATTTGAATCGGATGTCCAAAAGTGATCGATTTTTTCTGATAACTGATATCATTTTTTAAAAACAAAGAACAGCACCTCAAAACTATAAGTAAGGACATTGCTCAACATGAGATTGGTGGATATCACTTGTAATTTGTGAAAACTATCACTGAAAAAATTGATGAATTTTTCTCGAATCAATATTCGACCCCCTATCGGTTTTAGCGATATTTTTTCCAAAATTGGAGGAACAGTCTAAAAATCAGAAGACGTCAAGTACGAATGCCGTAAATTTCCGATCAGTGTGTGAATTTTCATGCCAATCGGACGAACGGTTTGCTCAGGATGAGGTAACAATTTGACAAGCACACAGACATACAGACACACTAAAAGAATGCCATTTATAGATTTAAGATATATATATATATATATATATATATATATATATATATATATATATATATATATATATATATATTAATGTAACTATAACAACAGAGATATTTCGATTTCAATTTGTCCTTGAAAAAGTCGGAAGACAAACGCGTCGGCAAAATTTAAGATTTTTCCAATTGTCATTTTATACCAATCTGTCTTGTCTACAGAATTGATCTGGGAATTTAACTGTATTGTCGACATGGAAAAAAAAATCTCTTACTATAAAGGTAATTTACATTAACCAGAAAAAAGGCTTGGACAGAAGCGTCTATCTTTTTAAATTTGGATTTTTAATGTAACTATAACAACAGAGATATTTCGATTTCGCGTCGTCAAAATCTAAGATTTTTCCAATTATCATTTTATACCATATATATATATATATATATATATATATATATATATATATATATATATATATATATATGAAATGAAGAGGTTATAATGGTTCCAACGAGAGAAAAGTGTGTATATTAAAAAGAAGAGAGGTACTGCAAACTTTTTTGGTTGTAATGTGGGTTTTTAAAAAAAATATTATTCTTTATTTTTCATAGTTTTACAACACGTGTTTCTGGTCTCACGACCGTCTTCAGGTAAAGGGTGGAGATTTCCACATATTATTAAAAATAATTAATTTTTTTCCTTTATGTTTTCCAATGTTAAATATTCTCGATATGAGACATTCTCTCTTTTTGTGTTGGCCATTCGAATGTCTTTCTTTAAATTTATATATATATATATATATATATATAGCAATAGAAAGAGAGACAGAGACAGAGATGGCCGATTGGGATACGTTGTTCGCGATATAGATGCTTACTATTGTGTAATATTATCGGCAAAATAATCGAATTTTTATTTTCCCGTTCATTGTTTTCTAATCTGATTTACCTGCGCTTCTTACATATTTTGCCAGTAAAAACATTTCATTTTTTTCTGTTTCCCTTTCCTTGTTTGTCAGTCGACCCTACCGCTGCCCATGATCAAGGGCCACCCTTTTAACCCATTTCCTCGCGTCTTTAATCTTTTCAGACGCCTTTAATCTACTCTTAAAAAGACCCATCAATTCGCCTCTGTTTGCTACTTTCAATCGTTTCACCCCAAGCGAGGCTTTCTTTCTTTTATTTCTTCATCCAGTACTACTTTTCTTCTTCTTCTTCTTCTGCGTACTTCGCCTTGTTCTTCTTCTTCCTCTTGTTTCTTCGTACATCGCCTAGTTCTTTTTCGTCCTCTTATTTCTTCGTCCAATACTACTTTTCTTCTTCTTCTTCTTCTTCTTCTTCTTCTTCTTCTTCTTCTTCTTCTTCTTCTTCTTCTTCTTGTTTCTTCTTTCTTTTATTTCTTCATCCAGTACTACTTTCTTCTTCTTCTTCTTCTTCTTCTTCTTCTTCTTCTTCTTCTTCTTCTTCTTCTTCTTCTTGACCCATCAATTCGTCTCTGTTTGATTCTTTTAATCTTTTCACCCCAAGCGAGGGGACCATGTCACTAGACAGCGGGGTGGGGTTTTACATGGAGTGAAAGTGAATGAGAATGAGAAGATTTGGAATGATCAGGATTAAGGAAAGGACAGAAATGAAACAGGCTTCAAAAAGACAGAAAAAGACAATTGACGTTGCATTTAATTTTTTTGAAAATTGTAGTTATCAGGGAAGCAAGAAATCGGAAGGGACATCCACAGTGCTAGAAAATAAAATATTAGAGTAGAAATGACGGATATATCCAACTAGTACAACAGTAAAACGTTGAGACCTAGTTGCCAATCTGGTATCACGCATAAATTCATGTAATCGGGGCACCGGGGAAAAAAGTCTCGTCCGAGCATTTGCCATGAAAATATTTGCACAATGAAGCCGCGTCACGTCGGTGAGAACGTGACTGTAGACGAGGTGCCTTGTCAAAACCGATTATATTGCAGACCCTTCTCTGGATTTTGTCAAGAATCTCAAGTTTCTCACACTAGGAGCACCAGACCAGATATGGCAACAGTATTCATTAAGCAGAGGAATGACAGATTTATAGATGTGCAAGGTGGATTCTGACGAGAAAACGTTTAGCACGACACACTGTACCAACCTGCCTTGCAGCGGACATAGCAATTGACTCGATATAGTCGTCACATATTTTTTTGTTTCTAACCTTTAATCAAAATTTCTCAAATCTGATTGAAGACGATCATCTTAAAATATAAAAACCAATAAAATATAAAACAAATAAAACCATTAAAATATAAAACCATTAAAAACTTAAATAAATAAAACACATTAAATTATAAAACCATTAAAATATAAAACATTTAAAACAATTCAAATATGAAACAATTAAATATAAAGCCATTAAACCAATTAAAATATAAAACCAATAATACCATTAAAATATAAAACCATTAAAAAACCATTAAAAACCATTTAAAATATAAAACCATTAAAAAGTGGGTGAAAAATGTGACACTGAAATCCGAAGACGAATTGCGAAAGCTAAAGATGTATTCCAAAAGCTAATTCGTTAAAAACAAAGGAAACAGTGCTCCAGTGTTACGTGATATCAGTCCTATATGGC
>OZ038507.1:74835892-74845892 GCA_964036315.1 Acanthosepion esculentum
GCCGCTTCTCTTTCTTTCTTTCCTTCTTTCTTCCTTTCGTATGCCTTTTCCTTTTCTTTTTCGCTTCCTCTTAAACACTCTTTTCTTTCTTACAATCCTCTTTCTCTCTTTCGTTTTCTTTTCTTCTTATTTTCTATTTCTTTTATAAAATCGGTTTTCTGTCTTTCATAAGTTCAGTTTCTTCTGCTTTTCTTTCTTGTTTACTTTTCGCATCTTTTTTCTTTTTTAAACAATCTTTCCTTCTTTTTTCTTTCTTTCTTTGTTAATCTTTCATTCTACCATACTCTTTTCTTTCTTTTTTACTTTCTTCTTGAACACTCTTTCTTTCTATCTTTTCCTTTTTTCTTTAACTTTATTTTAATCTCCTTTTGTTTTACTTTTTTCTTTCTTTCTTTCATTCTTTCTATCATTCTTTCATTCTTTCTTTCTATCATTCTTTCATTCTTTCTTTTATTCTTTCTTTCATTCTTTCATTCTTTCTATCATTCTTTCTTTCTTTCTTTCTTTCTTTCTTTGATCTTTTCCTTTCTTTCTTTCTTTGAGCTTTTTTTTCTTTTTTCTCTAAAATCTTTTCTTTTTTTCATATTCTGTCTTTCTTTTTCTTTCTCTTGCAAATTCTTGTTTCTTTTTTTTGTCGTTCCTTTTCGAATTTTTCTTCTTTTCGCTGTATGTTCTTTCTTTCTTTCTCTTTTGTCTAAAACCTTTTTTCTTCATCTTCTATTTCTTTTATATCTCTCTCTCTCTTTCTTTCTGTTCTTTCTCTACAACAATTTTTTCTTCTTTCTCCTAATAATTTTAAGAATTTGTTATATATATATATATATATAATATATATATATATTCTTCCTCTTTCTTTGTTAATCCTTTCATATTTTTCAATTTACTTTCTCTCTATCTCTCTTTCTCAATTTCTCACCTCTCTATCAGCCTCTCTCTCTCCTTCTCTTTCTCTCTCTTTTTCTCTCTCTTTCATTTTTATTCATTTCTAAACCACCCACCAAAACGTAGTCTTTTTCCCTTTTCTTTATCGTTCCATCTTTTTTCAAAATCTTTTCTTTTTTATCCAATTTTAAATTCCGCCCGTTGGGTACTCCTCCTCCTCTTCCCCATTTTCCTAATTTATTTCTCAGCTTTTTATTTCTTTCCGACATTGCCGATTGTTTTTAAAGATATAAACACCCGATGCCATTTACAAAACTACAGAGACCCCCTTCAAGGTTGATTACCGCCCCGCCTTAACAGAATTGACCGTTGTAACCCGGATTTAATAGATACTGACATCGCTTTGCGCGTTTCCCGCCTTTTGTTGACCAACAAATCATTTTGGCCGCCATCTTGGACATCAACGTCATCTTTCTGATATCTAAATAGTATAACGAATAAATCAACAAATCCAAGCGACATGAGAATCAGAGAAATTGCAAAAGAAAAAAAAATCTGACACTAAAAGGAATAACCGAATTCTTTGAATTATCTTCTTTTTCTTTCCGATTATTTGAACGCTAGAACAGAAACTAATTTTTATAATTTTTTTCCGGCCTCATAGCAAATACCCCGTCAATATATATATATATATATATATATATATATATATATATATATATATATATAACCCTTATAATGAATGCAGTCATTTCCAAACATAGTAATGTATATTGTTTTATAAATCTAATGCAAAAAAATTATCTTGTAACAATGAATTTGTTCAAATGATCAGTTGTTATGTGATTAAAATCAGCTTCAGTCTCTTTTCCACCGCCGTAACGTAGCTTCCCTGTGTCTTTTCTACAAATATTTTCGTGGTAATTGTCCGAATGAACTTTCCTCTTTGATACCTAGACTTCAAAAAATTTAAGCACCGTACTAGCAACGTGGAGTAATTGTCAGCTGGTCGGATTGAGGATGCGGAGAGCCGGGTTCGAATTCCAGTAGAGTTTATTATATTTACTGAATAAATTTGACAAAGAATAGGCTTAATAGATGAAACAACTATCTGCAATGTTACTGATCCTAACCTAGCATCTCGGCTTCAGTCCCACTGCCGTAACGAAGCTTCACTTTTCCTTTTTTTTATAAATACTTTCATGGTATTTCTTCCTCTATGGTACCTAGACATTTTGAATTTAAGCTCAGTACTTGATTGGCGGATAGGTCTCATGAATTTGCAATTGAATTGGTTAGATGAACCCGTAAGTTCTATGCTAACAGTCAATTTCTATCGCCCTTCTCGCTTGTGGAATTCTCTTCCGGCTCCTTGCTTTCCGGTCAACATTGATTTTCAAAAATTTCAACGCAATGTCAATTGCTATCATCCGTTTTCTTAATTTTTGTTCTTTTATTATTCTCTCTCTCTAATAGTATTTTTCTCATATTCTCTAACACCCAGTAATTCCTTGCGTCTTAGTGGCTTTATTGCCTTGCTTAGGTTTAAGTGATTAAAAAATAGTTGAAAATGAGTTGAAAAACATCCTGACCGATTGTATTTCTTTCTCATTCTCGATTCTTCATTCAAGTGCCGTGGCCTTTCAGGTCGTCAGTTATCATGCCTCTCCACTACTTCCTATTTTTGTAGCTCTTAGCAATATTTGTACTTTACTTCATATACTGGCTGCCCCCAGCTTTTAATCGGCGTCTTACGGCCACATTACGTTGAAACACCGGTTCCCATACTAAAGTTAAGCAACGTTGAGTCTGGTCATTACCTAGATGTGTGATCGCTTGTCAATACCAGGTACTGTAAGCTTGGATGTGCGGATGGTGTAATGGATAAAGGTTCGGAATTTTTAACCGGAGAGCCGAGTTCCGATATAGGATCACCGAAGTTAAGCAACATCTACCCAGGTCAGTATCTAGATGGGTGACTGCTTGGGAATACCAGATGCTGTAAGCTTGGATGTGCGGATGGTGTAAGGGATAACGGCTCTGAATTGTTAATCGGAGAGACGAATTCCGATATACGATCACCGAAGTTAAGCAACATCCACACATGTCAATACCTAGATGGGTGACCGCTTGGGAATACCAGATGCTGTAAGCTTGGATGTGCGGATGGTTTAATGGATAAAGGCTCGGAATTGTTAATCAGAGAGTCGAGTTCCTATACGATGACAGAAGTTAAGCAATATCCACCCAGGTCAGTACATATATGGGTGACTGCTTGGGAATACCAGGTGCTTTAAGCTTGGATGTGCTGGTGGTATAATGGATAAAGGCTCGGAATTGTTAATCGGAGAGCCGAGTTTCGATACGGTCACCAAAGTTAAGCAACATCTACCCAGGTCAGTACTTAAATGGGTGACCGAGTGGGAATACCAGGTGCTGTAAACTTGAATGTGCGGTAGTCTAATGGATAAAGGCAAGGAATTTTTAATCGGAGAGCCTAGTTCCGATACGATCACCGAAGTTAAGCAACATCTACCCAGGTCAGTATCTAGATGGGTGACTGCTTGGGAATACCAGGTGGTGTAAGGTTGCATGTACAGGTGGTGTAATGGATAACGCCTCGGAATTGTTAATCGGAGAGCCGAGTTCCGATATACGATCACTGAAGTTAAGCAACATCCACACATGTCAATACCTAGATGGGTGACCGCTTGGGAATACCAGATGCTATAAGCTTGAATGTGCGGATGGTGTAATGGATAAAGGCTCGGAATTGTTAATCGGAGAGCTGTGTTCCAATTACAATTGGGTTCGTTATATTTACTTAGACGCAAATACCCTTTGGAAAAGCATGGATCCACCTCTTCTCCCCCCAGCAAGGGGTTAATTAGTACAACTTTTATAACGAAACCATTATTATCCCCAATAAGAAAAAATAATTTTTTAAATCTGCAAATATTCTGTGGCTTTAAATAAAAAATAAATAAATAAATAAAAACTTCTTAAAATCTGCAAATATATTATGGCTTTAAATAACCTGCAAAGGGTTGATAAGCCGTAGAAAACGAATCAATCAATCAATAGTCGAATTTGTGTCAGCGAACCATTATTATCTGCCCTAAAATTTCTTAAAATCTGCAAATATTTTCTGGCTTTAAATAACCTGCAAAGGGTTGATAAGCTGTAAAAAACGAATCAATCAGTCAAGCAAGCAAACGAGAAGTGCGAGAGAAGAAACTGTTAGCGTAGAACTTGCGGTTGTATCTAGCCATTTCAACTGTAAAAGGATGAGGACCTTCCGCTAATCTTGTACTGTGTTTAAATTCAAGAGGTATATGTACCAAAGAGGGAAGTTCATCAGAACAATTACCATGAAATTATTTATAGAAATGGCACACGGAAGCTACGTTACGGCGGTGGGAGTGCGACAAGCCGAGATGCCAGGTCAAGACCAATGATATTGCAGATTCTTCTTGGAATTTTATGAAGAATCACTAAATACATAGCAGAAGCACCGGGTCATATGTTGCAGCATTATTCAAACCAAAGATGAATGGTAGACTTATAAATATGTAAGATAAATTCTTGCGAGAAAAATTGTCTTGCCCGATAGAGTGAACCAATTTTTCTAGCAGTAGACCTAGCAATTGATTCAATATAATCTTTCCACTTCATATATAATTTGCTGATTAGGTTTATTTTTTATTATTTTATTTTAGTTTTTTAGTTTTGGGAACACGATCTGCAGGAAACGTTAAAATATCATTGGCAACCCTAGTTAATGGTGCTATGTTGATATTATACACGTATAATGTATTTATTTAAATAGTGACAAAAATACATTATTTGAACTATTGTCCTCATCATTGTCGCCATATTCATTGCAACGTTTCGGCCGTTGTACGCCTTCTTCAGGTGGTTGGAATGTCGAACTGAACCCTTTATTTCGCTCATATATAATGGATGTCAGTTATCAGTTATCTCCCTCTGAAAGTTCTGTACTGCCTTAACTCACACTCTTTGGGTTTTGTCACTGGATCAGACCAACGCCTTTATCCACTGTGCCATGTGTCCTTGAGGACATCTGTGTATGAATTTCTGGGTATTATAAACCTAATGTCTTCAGAAATCATTTTTTTAGCAGTGCTCATATTGCGCCGAAACGTTTTAATAAATATGGCGAAAAAGATGAGGACAATAGTCCGAATGATGTAAATAATGTACATAATACCTCATCTCAGAAATATAGACAGATACTGAAAGGCCGAAACGTTGCGATAAATGTGGCAACAAAGATGAGGACAATAGTCCGAATAATGTAAATAGTGTACATAATACCTCATCCCAGAAATATAGACAGATACTGAAAGGCCGAAACGTTGCGATAAATGTGGCAACAAAGATGAGGACAATAGTCCGAATAATGTAAATAATGTGCATAGTACTTCATATCAGAAATATAGACAGATACTGAAAGGCTGAAACGTTGTAATAAATATGGCGAAAATGATGAGGACAATAGTCCGAATAATATACATAATACCTCATCTCAGAAATATAGACAGATACTGAAAGGCTGAAACAAATATGGCGATAAAGATGAGGACAATAGTCCGAATAATGTAAATAGTGTACATAATACCTCATCTCAGAAATATAGACAGATTGGGACAAAAATATTAACTTAAATTGAAAGGAATATGGTGAGTCATGAATTGGTATATGACTGGCGTTATCTGAACGTAATGCATGGAAAACACAAGGTAACCCTGCTGGTATATATGTAAGTGTAGATTTTATATAATATTAGTATACGTTGGTGAGAATCGAGACGTTTTCACCTTTACAAACTAAAGAAAGACGCGTGCAAAAAAAAAAAAATACAAAAAAAAAAGCCCAAGCTCAACGCCAATTCATCTAGTTGAACGCGCATGCGCCGGATATCAAATATAGCTTTGACTTCCATTATAGATGCAGGCAGTTTCTGTTATCTTCTAATTCCTTTATAGACCTAAATCATCTTTTATCGTGACAGTCGCAAAGGCAATAATGAAGTACCGCGCCCAATAATTCATCGGGGCTCTTGACGTGACGCGAACCCTTACTCTCCTGGTCGGCCATTACGAAACGGCGGAAAAGTCCAGGAAGACGACATGTGTGATGGCGCAAGGGTGAGGCGACAAGGAGAGAGGGTGGTGGTCGGGGAGGAGGCAATTGGAGGTGGGGAAGAAAAACACTTTTATTTTGTTTGGTTTTTGTCCGTTTTTATTCTGATCAAATCTTGTGATGACTTGCCCTCCACTGATTCCGTCTTTGTTTAACTGACCCGATCAGTTAAACTTCTTCTGGCAATCCACTGACAACAATCGACGTGTCTTCCGATAAACAGGTTTTTTTTATTGTTATTATGAGTGTTATTATTTTCTAAATGGTCATCTTCATCAATTTTTCCTGTTTTCTTTTTTCTCTTTCTTTTTTCTTTCTATTTTTCTTTCATTATTATTTCTTTTCTTTCATTTTCTTTTCCTTCTTTCTTTTACATTCATTTTTCGTTCTTTTTTCAGCTTTTTTCTTTCGTTCTATATTTTCCCTTTTCTATCTTTTCCTTTTTTATTTTTTTATTTCTTCTCTTTCTTCTATTTCCACTTTTCATTCATTCTTTTTCAACTTCGTACTTTTTTCAAACTATCTTTTTCTATATTTTTCCTTTTTATTTATTAACTTTCTTTTTTCTTTCTATTTTTCTTTCATTTTTGTTTTTTTTCTTTCATTTTCTTTTCCTTCTCTTACTTTTACATTCAATTTTCGTTCTTTTTTCAGCTTTTTTTCTTTCGTTTTATGTTTTCCCTTTTCTATCTTTTCCTTTTTTATTTTTTCTCTTTCTTCTATTTTTATTTTTCAATCATTCTTTTTCAACTTTTTATATTTTTCCATCTATCTTTTCCCTTTTCGATATTTTCCTTTTTATTTCTTTTTTATTTCTTTTCTCTCTTTCTTTTACTTTTATTTTACAGCCTTGGTTCGATTTTTTCTTTCTTCTTTCTATCGTTTCCTTTTTCTATTTTTTTTATTTTCCTACATTTTTCTTACTTTTTTCTTTTTCCTTCATTTTTCGTTCTTTTTTCGTTCTTTCATTTTTCTTTCTTTTCGTTGCATTTTCTTTCTTCTTTATTTTTGATTTTCAGTTTTTTCTTTCTTCGGCTTTCATTCTTCTTTTATCTTTCTTTCTATATTTTTCTTTTTCCTTCCTTTATTTCTTCCATTTTTTTACTTTTTTTCATTTTTCTTTTATTCTCTTTTTCGGTTTCATTTTTCTTTCATTCTTTATTTCTTTCTTTTCCTTTTCGATTTTTAGTTTCATTTTATTCCTTTCTTTTGTCTTTTTTCTTTCTTTTCCTTTTTTCTTTCTTTCCTTTGCTTTTTCTTTATTCTTTTTCATTTCAATTTTCCTTTTTTTCTCTTTTCTTTTTCCTTTACTTTTTCCTTTCTTTCGTCTTACTTTTGTTTCTTTTCCTTTCTTCTTTCAAGCCTTTGCTTTTTCCTTTTCTTTTTCTTTTTCCTTTCATCTTCATTGCTTTCACTTTCTTCCTTATGCTTTTTCTTTTTACTTCCTTTTTCTTTCCTTTCTCTTTCTCTTTCTTTCTTTCTTTGCTTTCTTTTTTCATTATTTTCTTTTTATCCTCCAGTCTTGCTTTAATTCTCCCTCTCTTCATACCTGAATAAGAAGAGTAATATTTAGCATAAAACTATACTGAGAATGATATGCAAATGTTATTAATATTATTAGCCTTAATATTGCCAAATAGCCAAACGATTCGCGTAACTCTTCCAATATTTTCAACCCTTAAAGAAGAATGCTATTTAAGAAAAGAAAAAGGAAACATTCAGTGTTTAATGTCGAAACATTGTTAAACATCATGCCTTTTCTTTTTCTTTTCATAATTCTTTAAGTATTAATAGTATTAAATATTGAATGTGTCATGGCACTATTATGGTGTAGATGGCTTGAATTGAAATGGAATCTCCAGTGTAAGGCAGTAGTTACGGCTGGTGTGAACATTCAACAGCAACATCATCATCATCAACAACAACAACAACAGCAACAACAACAACAATAATAATTATAATAATAATAATAATAATAATAATAATAATAATAAAACCTGGCACGACAGAGTGGGCCAATATCAGCGCTGGAAAATCAGCAACTTCTACGGAAAGGAAACTGAAAGAAACTGGTACGAACATCACCCAGGCCCGGTTACGGAGATAGGACCTGTTACAATTCTATGGGACTACACAATACACACTGACAGAACAATCAAAGCCAACCGCCCGTATTATTAAAGACCACAAACAAACAAAAAAAAATGCCTCCTTATTGATATGGCAGTCCCTGCAGACTGCAATGTATCTTTGAAGATATTCGAAAAGCTGTCAAAATACAAGGACCTTGAAATAGAAATCTCAAAAATGTGGCACATGGGAACATCAACAATCCCTGTTGTAGTTGAAGCCCTCGGATTGTTTGGAAAAGATTCCAGTAGACTAATTGAAGGGATCCCTGGAAGTCCATGCCTCAAAGAAATACAAAAAAATTGTTCTCACAAGTACAGCCCATACTTTACGAAGGGCTTTATCTATGTAATAATTATTATTATTTTTTTCAGTGGAAAGTGTCATGATACCATTTCTAACCTTAGGTCCCTGGGCGGGACCCAGAACGAAATGTGTAAACGGCAGATATCAAAGGAAATAATAATAATAATAATAATAATAATAATAATAATAATAATAAGAATAAGAATAATAATTGTGGCACATGGGAACATCAGCAATCTCTGTTGCAGTTGGAGCCTTCAGATTGGTTGGAAAAGATTCCAGTAGACTCATTGAAGGGATTCCTGGAAAAAAAATTGTTCTTACGTGTACAGCCCACACCTTACGAAGGGAGTTATCTATGTAAAATATGTATGTGTTTTATTTTTTTTTTGTTTTTTTTTTTTGTTTTTAATTGGCCAGTGGGAAATGTCATGATGACATTTCTAACCTTAGGTCTCTGGGCGGGATCCGGAAAGAAATGTGCACACGCCAAAAATCAGAACAAATATAATAATAATAATAATAATAATAATAATAATAATAATAATAATATCATCACAAAAACAGAATGTGCCTTCTTATCGATATGCCACTCCCTACAGACTGCAATGTATCTTTGAAGATCTTCAAATAACTATCAAAATACAAGAATCTTGAAATCGAAATCTCGAAAATGTGGCATACGAAGACATCAGTAATTCCAGTTGTAGTTGGAGTACTCGGAATGATTTGAAAAGGTTCCCATAGACTCATTGAAGAGATTCCAGGTAGCCCATGCCTTAAAGAAATACCAAATTTGTACTCACAAGCACAGCTCACACATTACGAAGGGCTTTATCTATACAAAATATGTGTGATCTTGGATTATTTTTTTCCTCGCCGTCTATGAGAAAAAGAGTACCATGATGCAATTCACTCCACCATAAATTTAGAAACAGCATACTGTACTGCTTGGCATTTGCGCCGGAGACTCAAATACTAACATTTCAGAGTGTTCGGCTGTCAATCTGAGGAGAGTTCAGAAGAATCGGAAAGAGTTGGATGAGTCTAATAGTGATTACGAAGGTACGGCAGCTCGGATAACACACTGTCATCGATCTGATAAAAAAGAACTTCCGGATTTGTTGGTGAGGGCCTTAAACTCAACACATTAATTGCCTTGAGGCGGTAGTGCTGCTCTGGGTCAAGTGGGTGGCTGCTAGAAGACCCTATATCTGGCAACAGGACTCTGCACCATGACACACTAGGAGGACCCAGTCATAGCTGTCAGTAAATTTCTGTGATCACGTCAGCCCTTACATCTGGCCACCTAACTCCCCAAACTGCAACCCACTTGATTATTACGTGTGGGGCGCAGTTGAGGGAACGACCAAAAAAAAAAAAGAAGCCACTTCTAAAACTAAATATGTACTGAAGGCAAGGATTATGGCAGCATTCATCAACTTAAACAAAGTGACTGTCCAGAAGAGTTGCAGGAGATTCCGAAGTCATCTGGAGGCACTGGTGGAAGCCAATG
>OZ038507.1:74848392-74865892 GCA_964036315.1 Acanthosepion esculentum
AATAGAACAAAGTATTTTGCTTATTGAAAAATATTAAATTTAAACTCTCAGCTTGAAATTTAAATAAAACCTTTTTCATTTTTACAAATTATTTTTAAACCTTAAGTATCTCTTTTCTTTGGAGATACATACATACATATATATATATATATATATGTATATATACAGATTTATGTGTGTGCGTGTGTGAGTGTGTGCGTGTTTGTGTATGTATGTAGATACGGCTCCATTTATATCAAATGTAAATATACGTAACTACATACATAAGTAAAAAGCTTATCTTTGGTGTATACTACCGTATCTACGTGACTTTGTGTCAAGAACTAGGTTCGGTGATATCTTTCTGTACGTGTGAACATATATATATATATATATATATACATATATAAAATATATATATATATATATATATATATATATATATATATGTATGTATGTATAATGCGCGTTTTATAAAGGTTATCCGTTTATTTTGGTCTGTCTCAATAAATATGTGTCTGTCATGTAATCGAGATCCTCTTATACCCTACACCAAACTCTGAGACTCATTGTCAGGCACTTAAACCCATTTGGTTTGCACAACTCTCCAATTCTTCCTGCTTTGCGGTCGGAAATAGTGACGGTGTTATCTTACCAAAATCTCCAAGACATGAATGGTACAATTCTACAAGTTTGCCGCAGACACTTCAACTCCAAGATACCGTTTCTTAAAAGCCAACGCAGACAATATATATATATATATATATATATATATATATATATATATATATATATATATATATATATATATAAGTATATGTGTATCGATGTTTATTAAATATATGCGTATCATATTTTAATTACTTATTGAGTACTGCGTCGGGTACCGCCCATTTTGGCAGAGCAAATAAATTAATTTCAAAGAATAACATGAAAACATAGCATCTTATTCCTACGCTGGAAGAAGATAAATATGTCGTATTAACTGAAATAAAATTAAATTGCTTTAAAAAAAACTATCACTGTTATTCCCGGCATCTTCTTCTTCGGCCTTTCTGTTGTTGGGTGAAATTATAAATAATTAAGTTTATTTTCTAGACTAGAGTCAGTACACGTCGCTCGCAGGCACGTTTGCGACAGATAAGTCCAGTGTGTGACAGGCATACACGGTCGCAGTATTTGCAGCCGTAAGTCCGACCTGGGCTCGATGGCGTGACGTTGCAGTACTTCCTCCTCTGACGGTCTTGTCCCCGAGAGCGGCCCTGAGAGACTGCATGGTTTTTGGTGCTGTTGTCCCTGAGAGATTGCTTGATGAGACGCCAGTCGTCACGGTTCTCAGCTAAGGTTTACCATTGGCAATGGTTGATGTGACAGGCAACAAAGGATTTTTTCAGGCAATCTTTGAATCGCTTCTTTGGTGCCCATCTGCTGCGATACAATAGACTATTTCTCTATCTATTTCTTTCTCTCTCTCTCTCTCTCGCGCTCTCTCTCTCTCTCTGTATATATATATATATATATATATATATATATATATATATATATATATATATATCAGTGCCTACCCCTGGAATCGGGCTTGTCGAGCTTAGCCCCAGTGAGTCAACATTCAAGTATATCTATTTCAAAGTACTTCGTTTATATTCTTGCCTCAAAATATTGACCGAAATATATTTCGTTGATACTATTCATAATAAAGAAGAAAGAAAAACAACAAAGAAAGAAAGTAAGTAATAAAAAGAATTAAATAAAATTAATGTAGCTAGTCGGGCTGCGTAGATCTGAGCCTATAGCGCTGGAGAAATACATATTGGTCAATGCATTTCATGTTTTAATTATTTATAAATAATCTTTTAAAAATCACTAATGACGTGTATGCTCTGTTTTTCAAAGAATACATTATAATTTCAACTTATTGTTTTCAATATATTCAGTACAAGTTTTTAGCGGAATATATCAATTGAAAAAGGGTAAATTAAATTTAACCACACATAAAATCGGCGAAAATCAAAGAAAATGGCAGCCTTAACTTGCCAACTGGAGAGTTGGACGAGGAATGCGACTTGGGTAGTGTTGAGGAATATGATATCAGTCAACTATTCCTATTTCTACCATCAGAGAATTGATAAACAGACTATAAAACAAAAACATGAAAAGGGGGTAATAAACAGACAAAAATATCAAAGACCTTGTCCTCGCTCTTTTTCTTACATGTCTGTAATAGGATTGTAAAACAAATGTTTACAATTCATATTAAAATATGTTTTTGTAATTTCATGCGCAGAGATTTTTTTAAATTATAAATTTTAGTTAAAGTAAAGGTATTATTTTAGCATCTAAGTTATACCAACAGTATATTTTGTTAAAGATTGTAATCAGCCCGACAAACATTGATGACCTACAATTGCTGAGTGGAACAAACCTGATCTGGTAGCACGACTTGGAGATTGATGTACACAGCAATCTTCAGGTGCTGGGAAGAGACAGACAGTTATATACATGATCAGTCTCTACTCAGCACCTGAAGACTGCGTTGTGCATGAAACTCAGAGTCGTTCTACCGGTGAAGAACAATATGTATATTTATTAATATACACTTAATAGCTCTGTTGCATTACATCGAGCACTATTTTATTAACTCCAGCACTCAAAGTGCAATAACTTATATTCTTTTATACACACACACACACACACACACACACACACACACACACACACACACATACACACACTCATATATATATATATATATAATATATATATATATATATATGTATGTATATGTATATGCACATATATATATATATATATATATATATATATATGTATGTATATGTATATGCACATATATATATATATATGTATGTATATGTATATGCACATTTTATTAAAAACGACTGACAAGGTGCTTTTATTTAGTTTTTTATACAATTTCTCATGCGATCTAATAATGTTTTTTTCTTTTCGGATGATAAATTATATAAAAACTGTCCTTTTTGTTCTTTTTATCCGAGCGCTTTCGGCTATACATTTAGCCATTTTCAAGGATTATATTTTAACTGTTAAAATTAGAAATAGTTTGTTATATGTATGTTTTGTAAAAGGTTTCATTTTTTTTTGTTTCAAAACAAGGTCAAGATATTAAGTCCATGTTCAAAATTAATATTATTAAGTTTTAATGAAACGTGCATGAAAGAAGGATTGCTGCCTAAATACACAAATATACATATATATATATATATATATATATATATATATATATATATATATATATATATATATATATATATCGGCAGCATATTTTCAGGCAGGCAGTTTTGGCTAAATAATTTAGACGTATTATGACTATTTATTTTAGATTTAATTCTTTCGAGCCCATGAATTTTTAGTGGCTATAGAAAATTAATTAAGAAAAATTCCAAAATTTTCTTTAAAATATCTTTCTCCTCCAAGTACTTTCAATTTCATCTGAGACCTTGTTCAGAGGCTTGAAATATCTTTACCATACAGTATCTATACAGTAGCTCCGCAAATTCAAAATATTTCTTCTCTGTTCGTTTTACAGCGTTAAAAAATTCGAATCGATAATTTTTTTTGCTATGCAAGGGCGGTAACTTTTGTAATTTTTATTTTAATATTTATAAATGAAAAATATTTTTAATTTATCATTTTATAGAAAACTTTGTTTCTATACTCGTAGTTGACATTAATTTTGGCCGCAATTCTTTTATATAAAGGGATTGTAAAATTTTAAGTTTTTGTCTATTATTATTTGGATGAAGTACTAATGTATTTTCAACTATTATCTGTTTAAACTGTGAATATAAATATTTAAATATTCTGATATAGAACTATGCTCATGCAAGTGAAACGTAAGCTGTCTCGTCAACGTCGTCGTTGTAAAACCAACATATTTATTAACATTTTTATCAGAAATGCAATCTGCCAAATGACATTTAATTTTATATACAATGTTGGTCTTTTGTAAGATGCTAGTTGACGGAGAAGAATTGTTTTGGATGACTAGAATGATTATACTAAATTTAGTATAGTATATAATTAATTTTATTTTTTTAACTTGGATCAATCCGAAACAGCAAACAAGGGACAAACCTCTACTCTTGTTCAAAAGACTGCGGACGATAGGGGAACTTATCTACTCCTAATTTGGATAAGATAAATAGTAAAAAAAAATTAAGTCACTGATTAACGTCTTTGAAGGAATTCCTGAAAGATTTGCCTTGTACTTAATAGAGTATGTAATTAAAAAAAAGACAAGATAGGTGAACCTTTCATTTTATTTCTTATATATACAGATATATAATTTTGACTCGATGTAGTATTAAATAACTTTAAATGTCATTATAAATATCACTCGAGATAATGTTGCATGCGTATATATTTTTAGGCGAAAGTAGAATGGCAAGTTGGATAAAAGTAGTCTTGTGACTAGTTTCGTCATTTAGGACTTCATCAGACAAAGGTTATTTTTACGTTGATGCGACTGCGCATGCGCGCGAACGAAAAAGAGTCGCTGAGAATTTTAATTTGAAAATAAAAATTTTGTTTTAATATATTTTGCCTGTATAATCTAGCCGAATTCATTGAGATTCTGTGTTTATGTTTCCATCACTTATTATAAAGATATCCCACATTGTAATTTGCCAAACTAAAATTGTTCTTGATATATAAAAAAAATTATATATCGTTATTCCATGAGTATAGATGTAGAAATATATATATATATATATATATATATATATATATATATATATATATATATATGTATGTATGTATGTATGTATGTATGTATGTATGTGTGTGTGTGTGTGTGCGTATGTAGGCGCGTGTATATATATATATATATATATATATATATATATATATATATATATATATATATATATATATAACGGTGTGTCTGCGAACACGTGCGTGTGCATCTGCATTCACCTGTCTGTGTGCATACGCATATATCTGCTTTCGTCTGTCTGTGTGTTTGTGCATAGGTCTCTCTCTCACTCTCTCTCACTCTCTCTCTCTCTCTCTCTCTCTATATATATATATATATATATATATGTGCGTGCGTGCGTGTGTGTGTGTGTGCGTGCGTGTGTGGGTGCGTGTATGTGTATATATATATATATATATATATATATATATATATATATATATATATATAACGGTGTGTCTGCGAACACGTGCGTGTGCATTCACCTGTCTGTGTGTATTATACGTATATATCTGCTTTCGTCTGTCTGTGTGTATGTGAATAGGTTTCTCTCTCTCTCTCTCTCTCTCTCTCTCTCTCTCTCTATATATATATATATATATATATATATATATATATATATATAAACACTCACAAACACACGCGCACATACACACAAATATATATATTATGCACAAATATACATATGTATAATTATGTACACAAGCTCACACACGCATAATGTTATGTGTGGTGTGTGAACTCGTGCGTGTGTATTTGCTTTCATCTATGTGCATGTGCGTGCTTGTATATCTGTTTCGGCTCCATATATGTGTATGTGTGTGTTTGTGTGCGGGCCTGCCTGTGTGTGTGCGCGCAAGAGTTCGTGCGGGTGGAAGTGTAGCGGGGGTGTGCTGAAAACCAATTAAAACTACTAGAGATGCCAACGCGGCCAAGTGAAACGAAGATCCTCCCAAATCCGAGCGAATGACGTATCTTTAATCTGATTAAACCTGACAGTTTCGACTGGCTAAGAAATACTGAGAAAGCCGCAATCCAGTTTTCGCCGTCGCCGTCGCCGTCGAAACCGTCACACTCCTCACCTACCCACCTTTACTTTCCGACGGACACCCTCACCCCAGCGGCTTGTTCTGTCTTCCTCGGCCTTTCTCAATTTTACCTTCCTACAAATATGATCTTTACCCGCATAAAAGATAACCAGAATTCGCCCAGTCTGAAACACTAAAGATTTCTCTTTCCTCTTATGGACCGGGACGAGCATAACTCTCCACAGCCTCCTATCCTTTGTAGCTCTTGGTAATGTTTGTCTTTTCACCATCATTCCCACTACCCGTTCCGCCATCCATTAATAGAATCTCATCAGGTTAGCGGTATCGTTGTCTCCCCCTTTACTTTTGCGTCTCATGAGTGTCAAAATTTCCGAACATTCCTTCCTCATTATGCGTCCCAGAAATTTCAGCTGTCACTGATTCTGAGATGAAGTGTCCTTTTTGTTTGCATTTTCATTAAAACTTCCTCCTTCCTTAAACTCTTCGTCCTCAGTATCCTCAGCATCCTTCTGTAGAGCCAAATTTCTGTTGCCTCAAGTTTTCTCGTCTTCTTAAAGAAATTGTTCAGTATTCCCCACCATAGAAGGGTTCTGAAATTACATGACAGTTCAGCACTCTTTTCTTTATTTCAAACAAAATTTTCCTGTTTCTTAGTAATTTGCTTAGCTTTTGGAAGGCCTCTTTTCCTATTCCAAAGTGTTTGGTGGGGTTTTGTGTAGTTAAACGTTATTTTTAGTGGATACCCATATTTGAGTAGACGGTGCGTTGATTTTAAACTGTATTTTATTTGCGCCTACCGGCCTAAATATGCGTGACAGGGCGTTTACTCAAAAATGGATAACTACTTTGAAATAACTTTTAAAGTAATTAAAAAAAGTCAGATTAATAAATAAAAATTCATTTATTCTTTAGAAATATAAAAAGGGGTGGTGCGTACTACCCCCGAAGCCCCCCTACCAAGACTGATTGGGGAAGATAGACAGCGCTTTCTGACTCTCGATATCTTATCAATATTTTTTCTATATACCTACATTTGCATATGTTACAAATTAAACTAAGTTTGGTTTGGCTTGGTTTATTTTGTTTTACGGCATATCAACCTCAATGGGTTATTTAATGCCGACAACATTTTTATTATAGATTCGTATAAATAGAATATGTATTATTTGGTTTAGATTCGTCTGGTTTATTTTGTTTTACGGCATATCAACCTCGATGGGTTATTTAATGCCGACAACATTTTTAGGATAGATTCGTATGAATAGAATATGTATTCTTTGGTGTAGATTGGTTTGGTTTATTTTATTTTAGCGCATATCAACCTCAATGGGTTATTTAATGCCGACAACATTTTTAGGATAGATTCGTATGAATAGAATATGTATTCTTTGGTTTAGATTGGTTTGGCTTATTTTGTTTTACGGCATATCAACCTCAATGGGTTATTTAATGCCGACAACATTTTTAGGATAGATTCGTATGAATAGAATATGTATTCTTTGGTGTAGATTGGTTTGGTTTATTTTGTTTTACGGCATATCAATCTCAATGGGTTATTTAATGCCGACAACATGTTTAGGATAGATTCGTATGAATAGAATATATATTCTTTGGTTTAGATTGGTTTGTTTTTTTTTATTTTACGGCATATCAACCTCAATGGGTTATTTAATGTCGACAACATTTTTAGGATAGATTCGTATGAATAGAATATGTATTCTTTGGTTTAGATTGGTTTGGTTTTTTTTATTTTACGGCATATCAACCTCAATGGGTTATTTAATGTCGACAACATTTTTAGGATAGATTCGTATGAATAGAATATGTATTCTTTGGTTTAGATTGGTTTGGTTTATTTTGTTTTACGACATATCAACCTCAATGGGTTATTTAATGCCGACAACTTTTTTTATTGCTGGTAATATTTTGTTTTGTCAAAAATCTGTTTCTGATAATATTTTTGCTTCAAAATTGTATTGCTGGTAATGATTTTTTTTCAAAAAAGTATTGCTGGTAATAGTTAACTATAAGCCCATAGCTGGGATCCTAACAGTTGCTATCACCCCGAGTCAGGGTGGACCAGGGAACACCAACAATTAAGAGGTGGTTACACGCTCCTCAAAACCTTCTGATCAGAGGCCTTGCTGCTGGATATAGTTTATCGTCTTACCAAGGACGTGTATGTCGTTTAACGTCTTACCCATGACAAACAAATTAAACTAAGAACAACTGACAGGACGAAAGAAATTTGCATTTTGACGTCATTCTGTTTTGTTTTTTGGGTGGGGTGCCAAATTCGTGAATTTGTTTTACTCATGCAAGTGCCCCGAAAAAAACACTTTATAAAAGACACTATTTTTTTTATCCATATTGTTGAATGTGCTAAAAATATTCAACTTTTTAACGAGAAAAGTTCGGTTAAAAAATGCCGCAAAACATGGAATGATCTATTTTGATATGTCTAGTCTAAATTATATTTAAATACATTTTATTTATTTTCAATTTTATAATGCTTTTTACCTCAGTTTCGGGGTTAACTATTTTCCCATAGCTGGGACCCTAACAGGTGCTGCCATCAGCAATTAAGAGGTGGTTCCACGCTCCTCAAAATTGCTGTTGTATGTAGTTTATCGTCTTACCCTGGACGCAGATGAAGTTTATCGTCATACCCATGACGCAAGGTTTGCTGCAAAAAATTATTGATTTATTTAAAATGGAATCACATATTATAACATGGCTCTAATTTATATTTAAATACAATTTATTTATTTTCAATTTTTCTAGTTCTAAATTGCATATGATCCATTATTGTACATAATTAGGTTACAATAAAATCTGTATATTATAAGAATACTACCTTATGAAAATTGAGATGGAGTAGAGTATGATTGATTCAGAGGGTCCCGTATCATGGACTCTTACATCGGCTCTGGTATATATATATATCGATTCAAATGGTCCCTTATCATAGAGACTTACACCGGCCCTGGTATATATATATTGATTCAGAGGGTCCCGTATCATGGACACTTACACCGGCTCTGGTATATATATATCGATTCAGAGGGTACCGTATCATAGAGACTTACACCGGCCCAGGTATATATATATTGATTCAGAGGGTCCCGTATCATGGACTCTTACACCGGCCCTGGTATATATATATCGATTCAGATGGTACCGTATCATAGAGACTTACACCGGCCCTGGTATATATATTGATTCAGAGGGTTCCGTATCATGGACTCTTACACAGGTCCTGGTATATATATATATATATATATTCAGAGGGTCCCGTATCATAGACTCTTACACAGGTACTGGTATATATATTTATATTCAGAGGGTCTCGTATCATAGATTCTTACACAGTTCCTCCTATATATATTGATTCAGGGGGTCCCGTATCATAGACTCTTACACCGGCCCTGGTATATACATTGTTTCAGAGGGTCCCGTATCATAGAATCTTACACCGGCTCTGGTATATATAATGATTAATCTGATAGATTACATAAAGTGTGGTTTTTGATCTCGAAAATAATTTTCAGTCTGTTGTAAACTGGGACAAGGAATATCTTGTTAATTTTACCACCTCCAAAACTAAACTACTCTGATTTCATCGTCTTAGAAAACCATGTTGACATCAGTATGGCTGATTCTAACCGCCAGAACATTGTTGATTTATTTAAGATGGAATGATCTATTATGACATGTCTCTAATTTGTATTTAGACATATTGTATTTATTTTCATTTTTGTCTATTTTGCATTATAATTCATTACTTTAGATAATCAGGTTAACATAAAAATGTGTATTTTATATTAATACTATTTTATGAGTATTGAGATATAGTAGAATAGGTGTCCTGCGCCGACCCTGAATATATATACATATATATACATATATATATATATATATATATATATATATATATATATATACACATATATAAGAAAATATACATATATATATACATATATAAGAAAATATACATATATAAGTTATGTGCCATGCGTGATACACGCTTATGCGATCATGTATCTTTCGATACATGACTGACGAGGCAGATTTTTCCCGCATTAGGTTGCGATTTCTTGCTGCGATAGACCAATGGCCATCCAAGGCTACAGAACCCAGTCTGTCCTGCTATATAGCTGCGGGGGGGGGGGAAGAAGAAAAGGATTCACACCTTTCCCAAGGGTATTAATACGGAATGTAGTGGATTCGACTGGAATTCGAACTTGGCTATCCAATTCCTCTATCCGAGCCGTTGTCTATAACCCCACCGTGCCTCCATTATATATACATATATTAAAAAAACGAGTTACCCCCCTTGATACTTAAGCTTCTTTTAATAACAGCGTCAATTTTTAACAAAAATTAAAAAATTAAAATTGCAATTAGAATTTCTAATAACTGTTGTTTTCAATCTTAAATGTAAGTTTAAGCCTAAATTCAAATTCAAGATTAGATTATCGTGAATTAATCAATTAAATATTTAATAACAGGAATAATTCTTCGAAACAACAACATTTCCCGCGGGACTCAGTAATATTAACTAAACGGTGTAAATTCAAATCAGTACCTGATGATTGCATACAGCATGAAACTCCGAATATATACATTTAATTCTCTGTTATTTAGCATTGAGCACTGTTTGTCATACACCAAGGGATATATATATATATATATATATATATATATATACAAAAAAAAAACGTTTGCGGTTTCTCTCTTCTTTTTAATATATATATATATATATATATATATATATATATATATATATATATATATACTCAAATGGATAAATATGAATAAATGCACGTTTAAGTGTTCAAATGGAAATACACAAACACACACATATATATATATATATATATATATATTTATATGTATATAAATATATATATATATGTATGTATTTGTATTTGAACACTTAAACGTACATTTTTTATATTTAAATATATATGAATATATATATATATATATATATATATATGTGTGTGTGTGTGTGTGTGTGTATTTGCATTTGAACAGTTAAACGTACATTTATTCATATTTATCCATTTGAGAATATATATATATGTATATATATATATATATATATATATATATATATATATATATATTAAAAAGAGAGAAACCGCAAACGTTTTTTTGTGCATATATATATATATATATATATATATATATATATATATATATATCCCTTGGTGTATGAAAAACAGTGCTCAATGCTAAATAACAGAGAATTAAGTGTATATATTCGGAGTTTCATGCTCTATGCAATCACCAGGTACTGATTTGAATTTACACCGTTTAGTTAATATATATATATATATTTAGTTAATATATATATATATTCATATATATTTAAATATAAAAAATGTACGTTTAAGTGTTCAAATACATACATACATATATATTATTATATATTTATATACATATAAATATATATATATATATATATATATATATATATATATATATTTGCATTTGAACACTTAAACGTACATTTATTCATATTTATCCATTTGAGTATATATATATATATATATATATATATATATATAATATAAATATAAGTAAAAAAAAATTTTTGACTTGTAAATGAACAAACCAATACCCAAGGAAAAATGAGGGAAAAAAAAGAAAGTCCTAAGAAAATGAAATTGAGGCGAAAACAATCGTCCAGAAGCCAAGCTCAGAGTCCAAAGAAAAAAAACTCCAAAACGAGTAAAGCAAAAGTAACTAAGCAAAGTGCTCGATACACTAAGTAGAGCAAATCTAACTATGAACCTAAAGGCAAAACTACCTAGGTTTCACCTACGCGGATCGTTAGGGTATATATACATATATATATATATATATATATATATATATATATATATATATATATATATATATATATATAATATATATATATATAAGAGTGAATATATATATATATATATATATATATATATATATATATATATATATATTTACCCTGGCGATCCGTGTAGGTGAAACCTGGCTCTTTAGGTTCATACGAGTAGTTATATATATATATATATATATATATATATATATATATATATATATATATATATATATATATATATATATATGTATTATTATTATTATTACTATTATTATTATTTCTGTGTGCGTGCATATCTGTTTGTGTGGGCGTGGCCGACTGGTTAGAACTCAACCATGATACCCGGATTCGAATCATAATTGATGTTTTCAGTGATCCCAGCGTGCAGTAAATTTGGAAAGTGACGATCAGGCATACCACACAGACTGACTCAAGCCTCGTCAGTGAAAGTAGACAGACCGAATTGCTCGTCGATGGTTTGCTAAACACGAGGCCATGGATTTGAATGCCATTGGCAATGACCATGTTCAATCTACTGATCACGCCAGATGACGCGCAAAATCAAAGAAAGACATTGAAAGAGTAAGCTGGAGAGAGATAGAGCGAGAGAAAAGAAACAGTAAGATTGGGAAAGAAAGAAAGACATCGAAATAGAAAGCCGTAGAGAGAGAGGGAGAGAGAAAGGGAGAAAGGGAGAATAAGATAGGGAAAGAAAGAAAGACATAGAAAGAGGAAGCCGTAGGGAAAGAGAGAGAGAAAAAAAGAAAGAATAAGATAAAGAAAGAAAGAAAGAAAGAAAGAGAAAGCCGGAGAAAGTGAGAGAAAAAAAAGAAAGAATAAGATAGTGAAAGAAAGAAAGACGTAGAAATAGAAAGCTGTAGAACGAGAGAGGGAGAGAGAGAGAGAGCAAAGAAAGAATACGACTGGGAAAGAAAGAAATTCATAGAAAGAGAAAGCCGGAGAGATTGAGAAAAAAAGAGAAAGAATAAGATAAGGAAAGAAAGACATAGAAAGAGAAAGCCGTAGAAAGAGAAAGAGAGGGGGGAAGAAAGAAAGAAAGAAAGAAAGAAAGAGGGAAAGACATAGAAAGAAAAACATAGAAAAAAAGAGATAGAAATAGAAAGCCGTAGAAAGAGAGAGAGAGAGAGAGGGGGAAAATAAAGAAAGAAAGAGGGAAAGACATAGAAAGAAAGACATAGAAAAAAAGAGATAGAAATAGAAAGCCGTAGAAAGAGAGAGAGAGGGGGGAATAAAGAAAGAAAGAAAGAAAGAGGGAAAGACATAGAAAGAAAGAGATAGAAATAGAAAGCCGTAGAGAGAGAATAGGAAGAATAATACAGGGTAAGAAAGTAAAAGATGGAGAGAGAGAGAGCGATATAGAGATAGATAGATAGAGAGAGAGTGAGAGAGATAGAGAGAGAGATAGAGAGAGAGAGAGGCATAAAACACCCGCTGTTTAATGGAGTCTATATCAATGTCTAAGGTTAAAGATGCAATCGAGACATTTTGGAAAAACAAACAAGAAACATTAAATTCATGGAGAGGCTGGTGAAAATCCCTTAATTTTGTGCCCGTGTATTTTTGTATATTCAATCACCTTTTGAAGAGAGAAAAAAAGCTACACACGCACGTACACACACACACACACACACACACACACACACACACACACACACACATATATATATATATATATATATATATATATATATATATATATATGTATTGGGGGAAAATGTATGACAAAGTAGAAAATGTTTACTTGTGACGCGTTTGATCCTATAAGACTTCATCGAAGTAAGAACTTTTGACACTTTTTCATACATATTTCCTAATATTGTACTTGCTATATAAAAATATATATATTGTTATCTCATATATATATATATATATATATATATATATATATATATATATATATATATATATATATATATATATATATATATATATATTATGAAATGGACAAAGTCCGACAATTATTTTAAGACATTTTTATGTTTAACATTCTTTTTATAGATACAAATATTTAATTAAATGTTCTGTGTTATAATAAACAGTATTAAGCAACATTTACCGGCCTGAATGTCCGAGAAATTTTCATAGAAACATTTCGTGCTCCGACAGGATTCGAACCTGTATCCTATACGGAACCGTCATATAGCCTGACTTGCCTTAACCGTTTCGGCCACAGCAGGTGTTTCGGAGGACGGATATTTATATCTATAAAAAGAATGTTAAACATAAAAATGTCTTAAAATAATTGTCGTACTTTGTCCATTTCATAATGTGTGACGTCATTTGTTTACATTTGGATACGCTTTGAGCAGATATGAATGTCCGTGAGAGATTCACGGAAGATTGTAGTTTAAAGACAGTAAAATCGACATTGCTAACCGAACGCTCCTCTGTGGCCGAAACGGTTAAGGCACGTCAGGCTATATGACGGTTCCGTATAGGATACAGGTTCGATTCCTGTCGGAGGACGAATATTTTCTATTAAAATTTCGCGGACATTCAGGCCGGTAAATGTTGTTTAATACTGTTTATTATAAAACAGAGCATTTACTTAAATATTTGTATCTATAAAAAGAATGTATAAACATAAAAATGTCTTAAAATTTATATATATATATATATATATATATATATATATAGGCTAAATCCAAATGTCATTGGGTTACAGTTTTTAAGCTTCGAGAACATACGGACAGTTTTTATATAATTTATCATCTGAAAAGAAAAAAAAGAAACCTAGAGAGCCAGACAAACCTACCAAGGTTTCACATAAGTGGATCGTCAGGGAATGCTGGCTAAAGAGGTAAAAAAAAGGAAAGGTATACTTATAGTCAATAAACAAAAGACCAAAACCACGTGACCAAAGCAACAAAAAACAAACAAAAGCACAACAACAACGGGGTGGGTTGGGGACGAATATTTATTCGAAAAATGGCTTGAAATGGAGGGGGTGATTTAGAGACAAACACGGACAACAGGGGTTAAACAACTATTTATTCCGGGGAGACGAGGCCTAATCCAATAACCAAGATTTTCTATGTCTGCATTTGCTTAGAATTTCCGTTTTAGAATTTAATAAATCTTTGAGTTTCCTATATAAACTACATATATATATATATATATATATATATATATATATATATATATATATATATATATATATATATATATATGGAGAGGAGGGAATCTTTTTGGGTGGGAATACTACTCGATTTTATGTCGACGTGTCCACTTACGCAAACATAAAGAATTTAGATATTCAGAGACGCAATGAAAAATCGGTAGGAATGTTTCCGTGGATTCTTTCCTGGTGTCTGCTTCATAAATATGCAACCTAATATTATGTCGGTGATAGTATGAAAGTCGATCATTTAATGCTGGGAAAAAATCGCCGATACTAGTGTATCAATGATAGGTGTGCGATTTTGTTTCGACAGATTGTTAAGAGAGGGAGAAAAGTAGGTGAGTTGACGAACTCGATGTGGCATATTTAAAAAAAACTTTAAGGGTGGATGGTGAAGACAGGCAAAGGCTGACCAGGAGGAGAGAGTTAATTTGTCTTCTTGTGGGAGGAATGGAAATCTGTAAGTAATTATTGTTATTTTATTTTATTTTATTTTGCTTAAGTGTGAAGGAGTCATTTGGGGGTGATTTTAAGTTACGGAATAGTTTGCATTGTTTTGTCATCTTCTCTTTTTTATTATTAAATAAGAGAAATGCTATGAAGAAGAAAGAACGGCGCAAAAAGCAAAGAAATTAAGAAGTATTTTGAGTCAGTCAGAGAGAAAAAAGGAAGAATTTGTGGAATGAATATAAAAGGAAGGAAAAGAGATAGGAAGGAAGAGGCATTGAGGACATGTCATAAAGAAAGGAAGGAAGGAAGGAAGGAAGGATGGAAGGAAGGAAGGAAGGTAGGAAGGATGGAAGGAAGGAAGGATGGAAGGAAGGAAGGAAGGAAGGAAGGATGGAAGGAAGGAAAGAAGGGAGGAAGGAAGGAAGGATGGAAGGAAGGATGGAAGGAAGGAAAGAAGGAAGGAAGGAAGGAAGGATGGAAGGAAGGAAGGATGGAAGGAAGGATGGAAGGAAGGAAGGAAGGATGGAAGGAAAGAAGGAAGGAAGGAAGGAAGGAAGGATGGAAGGAAGGAAGGATGGAAGGAAGGAAGGATGGAAGGAAGGAAAGAAGGAAGGAAGGAAGGATAGAAGGAAGGATGGAAGGTAGGAAGGATGGAAGGAAGGAAGGATGGAAGGAAGGATGGAAGGAAGGAAGGATGGAAGGAAGGATGGAAGGATGGAAGGAAGGAAGGATGGAAGGAAGGAAAGAAGGAAGGAAGGAAGGAAGGATGGAAGGATGGAAGGAAGGATGGAAGGAAGGATGGAAGGAAGGAGGAAGGAAGGATGGAAGGAAGGAAGGATGGAAGGAAGGAAGGATGGAAGGATGGAAGGAAGGATGGAAGGAAGGATGGAAGGAAGGAAGGATGGAAGGAAGGAAGGAAGGATGGAAGGAAGGAAAGAAGGAAGGATGGAAGGAAGGAAGGATGGAAGGAAGGAAGGATGGAAGGAAGGAAGGATGGAAGGAAGGAAAGAAGGAAGGAAGGATGGAAGGAAGGAAAGAAGAAAAGGATGGAAGGTAGGAAGAAAAGAAAGAAGGAAGGAAGGTAGAATTAATGAAGGAATGTTATAGAAAAAGTAGGAACGAGAACGAAAGAAAGAAAGAAAGAAAGAAAGGAAGGAAAGAGGGCAGGTAGGAAGAAATGAAAGAAGGAAGGAAGGTAGAATTAATGAAGAAATGTTATAGAAAATTAGAAACGAGAAAGGAAGGAAGATAGAATTAATGAAGAAATGTTATAGAAAAGTAGGAACGGGAAAGAAAGGAAGGAAGGAAGGAAGAAAGGAAGGTAGAATTAATGAAGGAATTTTATAGAAAAGTAGGAACGAGAAAGAAAGAAAGAAGTATTGAGGTTATGTCATAGAAAAAGTAAGAATTGCAGGAATGAAAAGTAAAGAAGAAAAAAGAAAGAAAGGAAGGAAGAACGAAAGAAGTATTGAGGGTATGTAATCGAAAAAGTGAGAATTACCAGAAACAAGTAAGAAAGAATTATTGAGGGTATGACAAAGAAACAGTTAGAACCTGTATCCTATACGGAACCGTCATACAGCCTGACGTGCCTTTAACCGATTGGGCCACAGAGGAGCGTTCGGTTAGCAAGGTCGAATTTACTGCCTTTAAACTTCAATTTTCCTCGAATCTCTCACGTACATTTATATCTGCTCAAAGCGTATCCAAATGTAAACAAATGACGTCACACATTACTTAAATATTTATATCTATAAAAAGAATGTATAAACATAAAAAATGCCTTAAAATAATTGTCGGACTTTGTCCATTTCATATATATATATATATATATATATATATATATATATATATATAGTTTACGAAAAACTAGGTAATCCGTATGGGTAGACCCAAGGAGGATAAAATCCAGAGAGTTCAATGTAAATCAGAGCTAATAATTTAAATAAAAACAGACTACTTTATGGTTCCATATAATAAATTATTTCACCACAGCCATTTTAAAGGACCGCGGATCATCAGATTTTACTTCCAAAGGTTGAAACGAAATTTGGAAGTAAAATCTGATGATCCGCGGTCCTTTAAAAGGGCTGTGGTGAAATAATTTATTATATGGAATCTTAAAGTGGTCAATTTTTATTTAAATATACATATATATATATATATATAAACACAAATGGAATTTTTTTGTTTACTAAGTTTTGTACTCTGATGGATTTCATCAAGGTAAATCAAGGTTCCATTTGTGATCTGCTGTTTGCTGGTGATACTGCACTTGTGTA
>OZ038507.1:74870892-74875892 GCA_964036315.1 Acanthosepion esculentum
GAATTTGTGGTTGAACTAATTTCGATGTATGACTAATGCATTTGATAAACTGTTATATACAAGATTCTTTTGGTGTTCATAGAGACTTCTTTTAATTTCTGTAAGTTTCCCCAATGTATTGTAAGGAGCAGTTGTGGTTGGTTATTTTATATATATATATATATATATATATATATATATATATATATATATATATACATATATATAGTTCAAATGCCCCTTAAGGAACTGCGTTCCTAACGAAACCGGACTCAAAAAATTACATCGGTTACACAACCACATGCTTATCCACACGTCTTACGTTACACCTATCAGATCACAGCTCCATTAGAACCCATTTAAACACACACAAAAATTTACCAGACTCCATTAGAAATATACTAGTAGAAAACACAAATATATTAATTTCTTCCACCTGTAAAAAAAAGGTTAGAAATAATGGAGGCTTTAATAATAAAAAAGAAAAAGCCTACCCGTAACAATATTAACAGGGCCACAACGTGCTAACCGTATTTGGAAATTAAAACACCCCTACTACACACTAAGACATATGCATAATGCACACACTCAATTAAGCTGAAAAATCAAATCATCCTTGATAATGGCTAAAGGTATAGCCGAATTCGCTCGGAAAAATAAAACATTTGGACAGTTCTTACACACCCTTTGTCCAGCAAAGAAAGCTCTTGTTCGTACACAAGAAAAATTAAATAAAAAAATTAACCGTAGTACCTTGTCTGTCGTTTTTAATGAAACTTGCATATCTGCTCCAGAATCATTATTTTCATGAATAGTTTTAGTGCTGATCATATATATTATTATTTTTGACGTCATTGTAGTTATTTTGATAACGATAAATAAATAATTTTTATGTAGACACACACATACATGAATGCACATATATATATATATATATATATATATATATATATATATATATATATATATATATGAGAGCCAGAGTAAAAGAAAAATTGAGATAGAGATGAACAGCTAGATAGATAGATAGATATGAACAGACTGAGATAGATAGATAGATAGATATGACCAGAATGAAATAGATAGATATGAACAGAATGAGATAGATAGATAGATAGATATATAGATAGATAGATAGATAGATATGAACAGAATGAGATAGATAGATAGATAGATAGATAGATAGATAGATATGAACAGAATGAGATAATAGATAGATAGATAGATAGATAGATATGAACAGAATGAGATAATAGATAGATAGATAGATAGATAGATAGATAATGAGCTGTCTGAGATAGATAGATAGATATGGACTGAATTAAGAGAGAGAAATTAGAAAGGTATAGATAGATAAAGACAAACAAGATGGAAATAAAGGGACAGGCATGGAGAGAGGGAGGAAAATGAAAGAAAAGTATAGCGAGAAGGAGGGAGAGAGGAAAAGACCGACCGACAGATAGATAGATAGATAGATAGATAGATAGATTGATAGATAGATAAGGATATACAGAACTGATGAATTAGAAAGAGAGAGAGAGCGGGAGAGAGAAAGATGGACAATTTGTGATGAATTAATATGATTAACTGTTACATACATACATACATACATTTTTTATTTATTAATCAGACAGATTTTATTACTTAAAAGTTATTTTTAGCGGATACTCATACTGGAGTGGGCGCTGTTTATTTATTAAACAGTATATTTATATATTTTCGTCTCCCGGCCTGAATATTCGAGGAATCTCATTAGAGAGAAATATACCCGTAATTACTCCAATCGACTTGCCTTTACAGTACCTCTACAGTCAGTCAGTTATGTGCCATGCGTGATACACGCTTAGGCGAACATGTATCTTTCGATACATGACTGACGAGACAGATTTTTTCCCTCAGTAGGTTGCCATTTCTTTCTGCGTTAGACCAGTTGCCCTCCAAGGCTATAGAACCCGGTCTGTACTGCTATTTACCCATATCTGCGGGGGTGGGGGAGAGAAGAAGAGGATTCATACTTTTCCCAAGAGTATGTAATGGATTCGACTGGAATTCGAACTCGGCTCTCCGATTCCTCAATCCGAGCCGCTATCCATTACTTCACAATGCTTTCTGTATAGTATCTGCACTTTATAAATTTAAATACTAGGTTGGTGGCAATTTGTCATCATTCTACACATAAAATGGCTAAATGAAACCGTAAGTTCTATGCTAATAGTTTCTTCTGTCCAATTTCTCACGTTTGGAACTCTCTTTCCGGATTCTTGCTTTCTTGTGAACTCTGAAAATCTCAAATATAAATTCTATGTTACTCGTTATATTCTGTCTTCATAATTCTACATCTTTTATTGCCCCCCTCTCGTTAATAATAATTTTTTATTATATTCTGTAACATTCAGTAATACCTTGTGCCCTAGTGGCTTTATGGCCTTGCTTGGGATGAAATGATTTTTAACAAAAAGAAAAAAAACTATGAAAATATACATTAACGATTACAGCTAACTTTGCTTGTCGACTCTGGAGAGGAAGCCAGACGAGTCTATGCCGAAGGTTAGTCTCGTCTAAGGAGCTAGACAGCTACCCGACCCCGTGTTTGCGGCGTCTGCGGGCAATTTTCGCCTGAGACTACAGGCTCGGGACACCCCATGTAAAAACCGGGCTTGCGCCACATCCCGCCTTGTGGGGATATCTCGGGTAAATATCGAAAATATATATGGACAGATAGTGAAACGTAAAAATAATGTGAGTGCATGTCTGTGTGGGTGTGTGTCTCTGTGTGTGAGTGTGTGTGTGTCACTGTGTCTCTGTATGACAATTGGACAATCAGTATTGTTACAGCCTCACTTTTCTTTCATATTCTTTTCTCGTCTCCCTCTCTCTCACTCACTCAGTTTTCGCTTTTTAAATCTCTTACCATTTCTTTTTTCACTTTTTTTTCCTTTTCTAAAGTTTATGTCTTTTGCTCTCTATCTCTCCCTTTTTCTTTCTCTTTAACTCCTCTCTGCCTTTTCGCTGTTTTCACCCTTTTTTCTCTTACTCTCTTTCCACCTCCCCCACTTTCTACTTTCGTCTATCGCTTACTTTCATTTTCTTTGTATCTTTTAACTTTCATGGCAATTGTTCTGGTGAACTTTCCGCTATGTTACCTAGTCTTTATGAATTCAAGTTCAGTACTAGATGGGCGGTAAGGTCTCATCGTTTTTCAGGTGAAATGGCGCGATATAGCCGTAAGTTCTATGCCAACACATTCTTCTTTCTCACTTATCGATTGTGGTACACAAATCCGGCTTCTTGCACTCCAGTCAAGTTAGATTTTCCAAAACTGAAATGTAATTTCAATCGTTAACTTATTTATCTCCCCTTAATAATGTTTTATTCTCATATTCTCAAACACTCAATGACTCTTTGTGTCTTAGTGGGTTTGTTGCCTTGTTTTTGTGAAATGATCATATATATATATATATATATATATTTATATATATATATATATATATATATATAAGAAATATAGTCTTAAAGAAATATAGTCTTAAGAAATATAGCCTTAAGTTGTGCTATATTTATGGGATAAAGTGCTCAATATCCGAGATAGAGCGTGTGTAAATATAAAAGTGAACATAGAAGTCAACACTTAGAGGCGACAGTTTCATGCTAGATGCAATCATCGGACCCGACGATTGCATCTAGCATGAAACAGACTGTCGCCTCTAAGTGTTGACTTCTATGTTCACTTTTATATATATATATATATATATATATATATATATATATGTATGTATGTATGTATGTATGTATGTATGTATGTATGTGTGTGTGTGTGTGTATATATATATATATACTTCTCTTTTACTTAACTTTTATCTTCCACGCTATTTTTCTTTCTTTCTCTTTAGCCTTCCCTCTTTATTCTTCTCGCTTTATCCGTCTCTATGTATCCTTCTCTATTTATTCTTCTCCCTTTATCCTTCTCTCTTTATCCTTCTCTCTTTATTCATCTCTCTTTGTCCTTCTCTCAATATCCTTCTCTCGTTATCTTTCTCTCTTTATTCTTCTCTCTTTATCCTTCTCTGTGTATCCTTCTCTCTTTATCCTTCTCTATGTATCCCTCTCTATATATCCTTCTCTCTTTATTCATCTCTCTTTATCCTTCTCTCTTTATCCTTATCTCATTATTCACCTCTCTTTGTCCTTCTCTCAATATCCTTCTCTCGTTATCTTTCTCTCTTTATTCTTCTCTCTTTATCCTTCTCTGTGTATCCTTCTCTCTTTATCCTTCTCTATGTATCCCTCTCTATATATCCTTCTCTCTTTATTCATCTCTCTTTATCCTTCTCTCTTTATCCTTATCTCATTATTCACCTCTCTTTGTCCTTCTCTCAATATCCTTCTCTCGTTATCTTTCTCTCTTTATTCTTCTTTCTTTATCCTTCTGTCTTTATCCTTCTCTCTTTATCCTTCTCTATGTATCCCTCTCTATATATCCTTCTCTCTTTATTCATCTCTCTTTGTCCTTCTCTCATTATCCTTCTCTCGTTATCTTTCTCTCTTTATTCTTCTCTCTTTATTCTTCTTTCTTTATCCTTCTGTCTTTATCCTTCTCTCTTTATCCTTCTCTATGTGTCCGTCTCTATGTATCCATCTCTCTCTATTCTCCCCCCTTCATCCTTTTCTTTGTATCTGTCTCTCTTTGCCCTTTTCTCATTATCCTTCTCTTTTTAATTTTCTCTTGCTTACTTAATTTTTGTCATACATTTTTCTTTTCTTTCCATTTCTCTTCTTTACCTTCCTTCTGCCATCTTTTTCTGTCTTTCACGTTCCTTTTTTCTTTCTCTTCATCCTATCATTTTCTTATTACTTTACCTTTTTTCCAGTACCTTAATATATATATATATATATATATATATATATATATATATATATATATATATATATATATATATGTATGTATATATAAATAAAAAGAAAGAAAAGTAAGATATATAATCCGGTGTTCTTATAGATATTTTTATTTATACACTATAGTG
>OZ038507.1:74880892-74883392 GCA_964036315.1 Acanthosepion esculentum
TCTTCCTTTCTCTCTCTCCCTCTCTCACTCTCCCTTTTTTATTTCCCTCCCTTTCTCTCTCCCCTTTCTCTCTCCCTTTCTCTCTCTCCTCCTTTCCCTGTCTCTCTCTCTCTCCCTCTCTACATTTCTTTCTGTTCTTACTTGTTTACACGCTAATGTTTAAGCTTGTTTCTCTCTCTCCCCGTCTCTCTCCTTCCCATTCTCTCTTTTCCCCTCTCTCCCTGTCTTTCTCTCCCTTTCTCTCTTTCTTTCCCTCTCTACAGTTGTGTTAAGTTCTTAAGTAGCACTAATGCCACACTCAAGGAAAAACACGGTCTTAAACAAAAAACGAGACCTAACTTAGTAAGAAAAACAACATTTCTTAATCAATTAGATACTTTCAAGTAAAACAAAAACTAAAAGGAGTTGTAACTAAAATAAACAATTCACCTAACCTATTTATCGCAGCGGACATAACTGGGAATTTATATGAACTAAGTCCCTTTCCCCCAAACACAACACACTACTCAAGTACAAAATAACTAAACATGCCGAAGAACAGGGGAAAAATTTCTAGAGAATACAATATTAACATGAAAGCTAAAAGAACCACCCGAACATTAGATATAGACGACCGAATACATTACCTGACTAAATCCCAAGCATTCATTAAACTAAAACAAAAAAAAAACACCTAGAAAACATCGAAACAAACACAGCAAGCAATCTCTTAAAACAGGCTCCTAAACCCAACTTAAAAATAAAGTAGGTAAAATAATTAAAATAATACGAGAAAAGATTAACTCAAAACTAAGGAAGAAGTTAGGAGTAGATAAAATTAAAAAAAAACATAAAAAAACAACTATAGACTGGTTCTGCAACCTAAAGTAACAAACATAAAAGAACACTACCCTTCTATAACAGAACACATGCTAGAAAAGGCCGTCTCCTCAGCACAAGAACAAATAAAAATAAACACTAGTTGTGATTTAAAACTAGAGAAGACCACTCCTTTTTCCCACTCCCCCAACTTCGCTCTTGTGGCATATTTTGTATTTTAAAATGCAAATAAATATTAAGATCAAAGTGTAGTATCTGTTCGCAGATAACAGATTACTCGCTGAATGATCGCCTTTTTGGCTGAGATTCGATCACTGATACAGGCCGGTCGCAGGGATTCGTCCCTGCGCTGGTAGTATCGCGGCTACGTCTAGCTATGACCAGCTTTGACCAGCTCTGACCAGCTTGGACAAGCTATGACCAGCTAAGACCAGCTATGACCAGCTATAACTAGCTTGGACAAGCTAAGACCAGCTAAAGCTAAAGACCAGCGGCCCGGGTGAAAACTCGGGTCACTCCCCCTCCCTTCCAACATTAAACCCCGACCTTGTGTCACATCCTGGCCCTGTGGGAGGCCAAGTAAATCCCCATCGCTTCTCGGCCTTTTGGCGAAGATCAAAGTGTAGTATCTGTTCTAAGATTACTCGCTGAATGATCGCCTTTAGGCTGGGAGCGATCACCGATACAGGCCGGTCGCAGGGATTCGTCCCTGCGCTGGTAGTATCATAGCTAGACTAGCTAAAGCCAAAGCTAAAGACCAGCTTGGACAAGCTATGACCAGCTAAAGCCAAAGCACTGCGGCCCGGGTGAAAACTCGGGTCCATTCCCCCTCCCTTCCCACATTAAACCCTGACCTTGTGTCACAACCTGACCCTGTGGGAGGTCAAGTAGATCCTGCTTCTTGGCCTTTTGGCGAAGATCAAAGTGTAGTATCTGTTCTTATCAGCTTCATATCTGATACGCCCCCGAGTTGGGGACTTCGATATCACATACATGCTCAAGACAGAAACTACATCTCAGTGTACTCACTGCAGCCAATTTCTCACCATCAAACATATCTTGATAGAATGTCAGAAGTACAAAAAATACGTAGCAACTATCCAGTCAGTTATGTGCCATACGTGATACACGCATAGGCGATCATGTATCTTTAGATATATGACTGACGAGGCAGATTTTTCCCGGAGTAGGTTGCCATTTCTTTCTGCAGTTGCCAGTTGCCATCCAAGGCTATAGAACCCGGTCTGTCCTGCTATTTACCCATAGTTGTGGGGGAGGGAGAAGAAAAGGATTCATACTAACAAGGGTATTAGCACGTAAGTGAAAGTAATGGATTCAGCTGGAATTCGAACTCGGCTCTTCGATTCATCAATCCGGGCCGCTATCCATTACTCAAAAATCTACCTACTGCCCAAATAATAAGATATCGGAAGAAAATAGAATACTTTCAAATTCTATAGAAAATAGAGCTTGGATTTTGAACCACGCAACTTACGTTTTGAAATACTCCTGAACCATGCAGTCTGAGACATTTTGAAATATCTGCCTGACCCAATCCCTGGCACCGGGCTAGTGTTAGTGTCATGAATTAAGGCTCCCTTTTACCTTTGACATTCGTGCAGGAAGTTTGGACAATATAATGTATGTCCAGAATTTATTTTGTTGCCATTTTGAGGACCAG
>OZ038507.1:74888392-74920892 GCA_964036315.1 Acanthosepion esculentum
TTTTGAATAAAATAGACAATGGGAAAAAGATTTCCCTCATCATCAAGATAATTTCTGATGATGCTATTAGAGACTGATTTTGAGACTATTGTGGGAGAATGTTGGCATTTCGGTGATTTTGAGGAAGTTGTTCAAGACTATTGGAGAGTAACTGCTTCTGAGGACGTATTCGGAGACGGTTGGGGACTTTTTTGACGATACTGTCAGAGACTGTTGGAGACTGACTGGTTCTTGAGGAGTTTATCAGTGACTGAAGCAGACTGTTGGGGACTGACTATTTCTGGAGAGGCTGTAGGTGTCTGTTGGACACTAAATGATTATGGAGAGATTGCCGGAGACTGCCAGAAACAGTTGAAAACTGACTGGTTCTGGGGAAGCTTATGGAGACGACCGGAAACTGTTGAAAACTGATTGGTTCTGGGCAAGCTTTTGGAGACGGCCAGAGACTGTTAAGTCTGACAGTTTCTGTGGTGAAGCTACCGGAGACTGCCTAAGACTGTAGGAAACTATTGGAAACTGATTGGTTTAGAGAAGGCTGTCGTTGACTGTTGAGGGTGACTGGGTCTAAGGAGGCTGTTGGGGACTGTTGGAGACTGGGTGATTCTTAATATGTTGTCCGAAGACTGCTATGGACTATTTCTGATGGTGCCATTGGAATCTGTTGGATAGTGACTGCTTTTGAGGATGCAGTCATTAGACTGACCTGATTCTGCGGTGACTGTGAGAAACAACTGGAGACTGTTTCGTAGGATGCTGTGGATACTTTTTATCATAAATACTCTTAATAATCTCTAAATATAATAAGTCATATATATATATATATATATATATATATATATATATATATATATATATATATATTATGAAATGGACAAAGTCCGACAATTAGTTAAAGAGATTTTTATGTTTATACATTCTTTTTATAAATACAAATATTTAAGTAAATGCTCTGTTTATAATAAACAGTATTAAACAACATTTACCGGTCTGAATGTCCGAGAAATTTTCATAGAAAATATTCGTCCTCCGACAGGATTCGAACCTGTATCCTATACGGAACCATCATATAGCCTGAGTGACTTTTAACCGATTCGGCCACAGAGGATCGTTCGGTTAGCAAGGTCGAATTTACTGCTTATAAACTTCAATCTTCCATGAATCTCTCGCGTACATTCATAACTACTCATGGCGTATCAAATGTAAACATTATTACAAACAGAGCATTTCCTTAAATATTTGTATCTATAAAAAGAATATTAAACATAAAAATGTCCATTTCATAATGTGTGACGTCATTTGTTTACATTTGATACGCCATGTGCATATATATATATATATATATATATATATATATATATATATATATATATATATATTAATGCATGTTTCGTTAAATAATATAAACAAGTTTTGTCTATTTTAAATAAATTATTTTCATATTGTTGAATAAGCTTTTTAGCGTTATCACCGAAACCCAAAAGAAAATCAACATGTTGATACATGTTTTATTGTTAATCCTGTCTAAGCTTTCAACTTACATAAGCCATCATCAAAGATTACAAGTACATAACAATAAATTAAATAACAAATTAAATAACAAAGATGGTAATTTTTGTTTTAGATTGGTTATGCGGTTATTGCAACAATGATAGTAAGTTTTGTTTGCATGGAAGATAGCTATGCAACGATAAAATCGTGCATATGAAACGCAGGAAGCAAATATAGCATGACATCACACACAATATACACACACACACACATATATATATATATATATATTTATGTATGTATGTATGTAAGTATAGTGCTGGGGAATATTTGTGACCGTGCTGTTGGATTATGACAGCTTTTGAAGATGAGGGTTACTGTTAGAAACGACCGGAGACTGTTCTCTAGGATGCTGTGGAGACCCGCTATCACTTAATCCCAGGCCGGGAACATACAAATACTCATAATAATAATCATTATAATAATGATAACAACAACAGCAAATATAATAACAAAAACGGAGGGAAAACATTTATACGTTTACTGGCGCCTTCTAAAGGGCGCCTAATATGACATCTTTGACCCTGTTGCTTGTCCCACGCTGCAGGTGGCGTACACCACTCAGACTAGTGACCGTGACATTTAAAGGCTAGAGTTACGCCTCGTAGAACACGTCAAGGACAATGGGTTAACTTCGAAAATTTGAACGTCCATCTAACTTAACGGGTTATACTGTGTGAAGAATAAAGATTCAGATCTTATCATGTCTTTCCCGTCTTTATTTGCAACATCGACGTTTATTTATTATCGGTCTACCCAGGATATACACGGGGAAGTTCAACACGCAAGGCCCTTAAAATCTTGCGTGTCAATGACCCGCTGAAATTGGCCTAAGGCGGGGCGTGTGTTTCTTATACATCAAATAAAGGTTATGCTCTGATGATTTCTTTTCAGAGCGCTTAATACTTGCTTCGTGAAAGTTTAAAGCCACGATTTTATACGCTCCGATATAGTGTAGTGTAGAATATCTTTTCATGTAAATTATATTTATAAGACTGAAAATATTAAAGGAATAAAACATAAAGCGATTGATTTTACATACATACATACATATACATACATATATATATATATATATATATATATATATATATATATATATATATATATATATATATATATGTGTGTGTGTGTGTGTGTGTGTGTGTGTATTATTAAATGGACAAAGTCTGAGAATTATTTTAAGATATTTTTATATTTATGCATTCTTTTTATAGAGACAAATATTTAAGTAAATGTTCTGTTTTATAATAAACAGTATTAGTAATATTTACCGGCCTGAATGTCCGAGAAATTTTCATAGAAAATATTCGTTCTCCGACAGGAATCGAACCTGTATCCAATACGGAACCGTCATTCGAGCCTCGTGGAATCGTTCGATTAGTAAGTTCGATTTTACTGTTTGTAAACTTCAATCTTCCATGAAAAAAAAAACAGTATAATAATATTAACTTTGAACATGGACATAATATCTTGACCGTGTTTTGAAACAAAAAAAAAATGAAAACCTTGTATAAAACATACATATAACAAACTATTTATTATTTTAAGAGTTAAAATATAATCCTTGAAAATGGCTAAATGTATAGCCAAAAGCGCTCGGATAAAAAGAACATTCGGACAGTTTTTATATAATTTATCATCCGAAAAGAAAAAAAAATATTAGATCGCATGAGAAATTGTATAAAAAACTAAATAAAAGCACCTGGTCTGTCGTTTTCAATGAAATAGGCATGAAAGAAGGATTGCTGCCTAAATACACAAATATATATATATATATATATATATATATATATATATATATATATATATATATATATATATACATATATATATATATATATATATATATATATATACATATATATATATATATATATATATATATATATATATATATATATATATATAGATAGATAGATAGATCAGGAAAGTAATGCAGCCAACGGTATTTTCCTTGTAAAAGTCCACCAGAGGACGAAATGTGTCGACTAAAATAAGTTTTCATTTTGTTTATATTCATATTGTCCTTTTACAGATACAGTCTATCTGAAATCTTACACATGTATGTATGTATGTATGTATGTATGCATGTATGTATGTATATGTATGTATGCATGCATATGTATGTATGCATGTATGCATGCATGCATGTATATATGTATGTATATGTATGTATGTATGTATGTATGTATATGTATGTATGTATGTATGTATATGCATGTATGTATGTATATGTATGTATGTATACATGTATGTATATATGTATGTATGTGTGTATGCATGCATGTATGTATATGTATGTATGTATACCTGTATGTATGTATATGTATGTATGTATATGTATGTATGTATATGTATGTATGTATATGCATGTATGTATATATGTATGTATGTATGTATATGTATGTATCTATGTATATGCATGTATGTATATAAATGTATGTATGTATGTATGTATATGTATGTATGTATGTATGTATATGTATGTATGTATGTATATGTTAGTATATGTATGTATGTATGTATGTATGTATGTATGTATGTATATGTATGTATGTATGTATATGTATGTATGTATGTATGTATGTAATGACCGCAGACGATCTTTCTCAGTTTGTGCCGCTTTCCATCATTGAAATTCCCCCTTAAATCTTTTGGCCAAAATTCCTTCGCTTCTCTGAATTCCCGTGTCTCACGGAAGGTTGGACGTCATCAGGACAGGCGCAGACAGAAGACTGACAGACAGACAGTCAGACAGACAGACAGTAGACAGACAACAAAATTACAGGTTAGAATTTATATATAAATAAACCATATAGTGTTGGGAGCATGACTCAAGATATAGGTAACTGTAGCATTTCGCACTAGGAGGTTTTCTATACAGTAATTTAGCTTTTGATAACAGAACCGCCTTTGTCGCCAGGACTGTGACAAGTTTTGTGATCATTTGATTTTTTTTTTGTGTTGTTTATTTTTTTATGTATATCAATTTTTACGTACGTCCACTGAAAATCCTAATCATCGCTTTTTACCCTTCAGCTACGCAGTAAAAATAAAATTAATATCACACACAGATAGAATATGAATTTTTTTTTATGTCAAAACTAAATAATAATAAAAGAATATTTCACATACATTAATTGATTTCAACCTTTTTTTTTTTTTCCACTTGTTGTAATCACGACGTTTCGGCTGTTGTACACTCGGGACATCTTCAGGTGCCTGACGTGTTTGGGGACAAATCTTGTAGATTCTCATTAAGTTTTTTATTCAGTCAATGCCGATAAAGTGTTTTAATTCCGCTGTCCATCGCCGAATATCGTCTCAGAAGTGGATTGTGCTGATGGCTCCTTTCAAAATGCCCAAGTTGCCAAATATGATGAGAACCTGAAAAAAGGCCGTAATATGCAAGTGGTGAAATTTTGTACCTGTAAGCCTGAAACGGAAGACAGTGTTTCCAATAAGTAAGTATATAATAATAAATTCATATACCGGTAAAATCTCAAATTAACTTATTATAAAACACCTCCTCAGTTAACGACTTGCCTGTTTAACGATCCCGGACTTACGACCAACTATAAAATCGCATAATATATATATATATATATATATATATATATATATATATATATATATATATATATATTTAAATCCTACCAGTCGGTATTATACGTTTTCTAAAAACTTAAGGTGATAATTTTCTCTTCAAATTGGATTAAAATAAATAAAATGACAAATAACACACACACACACACACACACACACATATATATATATATATATATATATATATATATATATATATATATATATATATATATACAAATCAGAGAAAGAACAGATGGAGTAAAATTCCACTGTTCATAGCATTCACTTTTTAAAAAGTGCACAATACAAAGTACAATTTATATTATTATTATTATTATTTTTATTATTATTATTATTGTTGTTGTTGTTTTTGTTGTTGTTGCTGTTATTATAAGAGATTATAATAAAAAAATGTTGAAATCGCTACATGGACACTTTCATGTTTCAATACTATGATTGTACTTCTTCAGGCGATGGTAATAACTGGTGATTAAATAATTTTTCCATAATTTTGAAAAATCATTTTATCATCAGTTACTTACTTTTTTTATTATAATCTCTTATAATAATAATAATAATAATAATAATAATAATAATAATAATAATAATGACTCATCAGTGGCTACGTAGTGCAGGGTTAAAAGCTGAAACAGAAGCTTTTATCCTTGCTGCACAGAATCAGTGCTTGTTAACCAGAAATTATCGATCACACATACGAAAATATAGTGTTAGCCCAAAATGCAGGTTCTGTGATAATTACCCAGAAATAATTGATCCTATTGTATCAGGTTGCACGATATTGGCACCCACTGAATATAAAACCCGGCATGAGAGAGTTGGCCAATATCTGCACTGGAAAATCTGCAACTTCTACGGGAAGGAAACTGGTATGAAGACCACCCAGACCCGGATACGGAGATAAGATCTTTAACAATTTTATGGGACTACACAATACACACAGACAGAACAATCAAAGCTAACTGCCCAGACATTGTTATTAGAGATCGCACACAAAAAATGTGCCTCCTTATTGATATGGCAGTCCCTGCAGACTGCAATGTATCTTTGAAGATATTCGAAAAGCTGTCAAAATACAAGGACCTTGAAATAGAAATCTAAAAAATGTGGCACATGGGAACATCAGCAATCCCTGTTGTAGTTGGAGCCCTCGGATTGGTTGGATAAGATTCCAGTAGACTCATTTAAGGGATTCCTGGAAGCCTATGCCTTAAAGAAATACAAAAAATTGTTCTCACGAGTACAGCCCACACCTTACGAAGGACTTTGTCGATGTAAAATATGTTGTTTTTTTTTTCCAGTGGATTATATCATGATGCCATTTCTAACCTTAGGTCCCTGGGCGGAACCCGGAACGAAATGAGTACACATCAGAAATCAAATGAAATAATAATAATAATAATATATATATATATATATATATATATATATATATATATATATATATATATATATATATATATATATATATATATATATATGTTGTAACCTAGGGAAGGTTACTGAATAGAATAATCGCACAAAGGTTGGTAATGAACGATAATAATTAGGACAAGAACAACGTATATAAGATTTGCCAGCGGCGCGTAGAAGTAGTAGTCAACTGCTAGAAGTGAGTCAAGTGAATTCCACAATGAATCTCCAACTGCAGAACTACCAACCGCCGCACGCATTCAGATGTAGCACAAGGCCGAATTTATTATGGGGTATCCGAGCCCGTATGCTCGGCCCAAAATTTCCCGTTGACCCCGCACATAACGGAGTCGGGTAGCTGTTTCCCGAGATGAGACTCTGCCCTTCGACATAGCCTCGTCTGGAGGCAGACGGTTTGTCCAGCACAGCTGGAGACGAATCTCCCACTGCAGGAAAACATACTGTATTTACTACTGCATTTATATGAATGGTGACATAACTATTATAGTCCGTAGGTATGCTACAATAATAATTTGGGATATAAATGAGATTTAGGGGAAAACTCTGTGCAAAAATGTGACTCACTTATTTCCTGCAACTAGTAATCAATAGAAACATAACTGAACAGCTTTACATAAAGAATAATCGAGGTATAATTTATTTATAATAGGTAATATAGTTCGAAATATTTAATAATCTATGGGTCCTCCTTTATTTTGAATAACCTTTTCAACCCTTTTTGGCATTGACTTGATCAGGTAATGGCAAATCTCATCTCCAAGCATCGAATTCCATTCGGATATGAAATTCACAATCAAATCCTCTTTGTTGCTCAACTGCTTTCTCGAGAGCCTGTACTTTATAATGCTCCATAAGTTTTCTATGGGGTTGAGGTCAGGAGATTGGGGCGGCCATGTGTCCTAACACTCACCTGCTTCTCATCAAAGTATTCCTTCATCAATTTTGCATTATTCTGCATAAAAATGAGCTTGGTGGGGTCGATTTGCACTCTTTCAGCAGAAGGGAGCAGACAAGACTCTAAAATTCTGTTGTACTGCTCGCTCCTGGGGGTCTTTTCAATCGGTTTTAAGAAGCAAGTTCCATGAAAAGAAAAGCACCCCCAGAACATTATACTGAACGGATGCTTGACAGTACTTACTGCTGAATTCAAAGAGCTTTCAAAGCTTCTCCTTTGAATTGAGCTCAACTTTCGTTTCATCGGAGAAGAGAACATTTAGTAAAAAAAAATCAGGTGAGTCACTTTTATCGAACACCACTATATATATATATATATATATATATATATATATACACAGTGGTGTTCGATAAAAGTGACTCACCTGATATACACACATATATATATATATATATATATATATATATATATATATATATATATATATATATATTAATAAATAAGGAATAATAAATTATAGATTATTACGACGTTTCAGTTGATTTCATGATTGTCAGATATTTTTGGGAAATTTTTCATTAAGCTTATATAAAAGTGGAAAAATAAGGAACAAAGCTGAAACGTTTATAAATTTAACATGTTTCGATTTTATTTAGGCTTCATCAGAAATTTGCCAACCTTAAATAATAATGAAGCTTAAAGAATAATTAATAATAATGAAACTTAAAAATTAAGTGATAATAAGCAGTATTAATGGACATAAATAATTAAAAAAAACTTTTAAATTAATAATAATGAAGCTTTTATTTAAGCTTTGATAGAAATCTTTGGAAATTCACAAACACACACACATAAACGCGTCCGTCCAGTGTAAGAAGATAAACTATATCCAACAGCAAGGCCTCTGATCAGGAGGTTTTGAGGAGCGTGGAACCACCTGTTAATTGCTGTTGTACCGAGATTACCAGGAATGCATTTTTGAAAAAGAAATACATTACCAGTAATATACTTTGGAAAAAATATATATATATTACCAGCAATAAAAATCTTGTCGGCATTAAATAATTGAGGATGATATGCCGTAAAACAAAACAAACCAAACAAATATATATATATATATATATATATATATATATATATATATATATATATATATATAGATAGATAGATAGATAGATAGATAGATAGTGGCGTCGCATCATACAAGAATTATTAAATTAGCGTATGTACTGTTGGCCCTGGCTACGCCGTTTGCCAAACTATGTAACCACATTGTAGTCAAATTAGCTTCAAAATTGAGTCTTCAATGGTCGCATGATACGCGAGTATATACTATAGATAGATAGATAAATAGATAGATAGATAGATAGACGTATGTGTGTCTGTTTATGAATATATATATGTATATATATTTATTGTAGTCAAATTATCTTCAAAATTAGGTCTCTAAAAGTCGCATATATACGATAGATTGATAGATAAATATACGTATGTGTGTGTGTGTGTGTATACATATATATATATATATATATATATATATATATATATATAAATATAGGTAACTATACTCGTGTCGAAAAACGTGGTGTTGTCTTGGTGGTCGTCTCTATATATACGCCGTTTTCTGTTGCCTCTTTAGCCAGCCGACCCTGACGATCTGCCTAAGTGAAACCTTGGTAGGTGTGTCTGACTCAATAGGTTTGACTATATATATATATATATATATATATATATATTCATACGTATGTGTGTCTGTGTATATATATATGTATGTATATATACGTATCTGTGTCTGTGTGTATATATATATATATATATATATTTATTGTAGTCAGATTAGCTTCAAAATTATGTCTTCAAAGCCCGCATGATACGCGAGTATATACGGTAGATAGATAGATAGATAGATAGATAGATAGATAGATAGATAGATAGATATACGTATATGTGCGTATCAATGTATATATGTATATATATTCATTGTAGTTAAATTAGCTTCAAAATTAGGTCTTCAAAGCTCGCATGACCTGCATGTATATACAGTAAAGTTTTTAATTTTTCCTTTTAATCTTGCACTTCCAATCGTAGCAAAAGTCCTTTGGATGGTTTGAACAGTTTTTCTGAAAATGTCCAGACGCCTGGCTGTCTCTTGATGAGTCATCTTCCTTTTCAAATTTTCAACGTTCATCCCTGTTCCAGCAAAAAAATTTAGCCATGATTCTTGTCCAAAGAATCAAGCTTATATTCAGCTGTAACGACTTGCCAAGGCCCCCTTACACTCATATTAATAAGTTGGAACCATTCTTACTTAGACATTTGTGTATTATCATCTCAGATCTTTCATTGGCCCAATAGTTTTCATGGCCGTTTTTCAGTTTCAAACTGATTAAAGCGGTGTATGTTATGTTACACGACACCTACGAAAACCTAACTCATCCTCAAGATCCACAAGCAATACGGATAAAAGAATACAGCTAAACAATCCTAACTTCTTAATTAAATAAAGGTGTATAATCATTTGATATAGTTGATCAAAAAACATTTGCACGCCAGTCTATGTACTGGAACACATTGAGAATATTTCAAACACAATAGAATTGTGAAATTTATTGTCGGGTTGGTTAGAGTGGCTTCTTTCGATACCTGGGATGTCAATAAAAGAAAAGAAAAGATCTCTCTGGCGCCAGCGACAGGACACAAGGCGTCCCTTTTCGAGCGATAATCGCGCTTAATCTGTTTCGAAAAAAATACGGTTCAGTTATTTGAGAGAGTTGCATTGGGAGAAACCAATCTTCCCCACATATATATATATATATATATATGGTTGCGTGTATGTGTATGTGTGATTGTGTGTGTGAGTGCGCGCGTGAGCAAGGACGCGTGCCTGCGCATGCGTGAGAGCGTGATTGATTGACGGGAACTGCTAAGGATTGTTTATTAGGGCTACATACTTTCTTAAAAAATAACGACACTACCAAGCGGTAGATAGATGCGAAAAGAATGGGAAAGGTACGCAGGTAGCTATCTAACTATCTAGCTTGTGATATATATATATATATATATATATATATATATATATATATATATATATATATATATATTCCAAAACAATCGTCCCAATTTAAGTGGGTAACCAGAAATGATAGAAATGCAAAATAGCACTAAATGTTGGTGAAATGCACTTCAAACTATTGCTGCTACACTCGTAATAAATTTTGTTCAGTTTTGGTTGGTTGCTTATGGAGAGGGCCTCGAGAATTTGAAGTTTTTGTTTATTATTTTGATGGTGTAGTATATTTCGTTTAATATTTTGATCGTGTAGTGTATTTTGTTTAATATTTTCATGGTGTAGTATATTTTGTTTATTATTTTCATGGTGTAGTGTATTTTGTTTATTATTTTATTGGTGTAGTGTATTTTGTTTATTATTTTATTGGTGTAGTATATTTTGTTTATTATTTTCGTGGTGTAGAATATTTTGTTTAATATTTGATGGTGTAGTATATTTTGTTTATTATTGTCATAGTGTAGTATATTTTGTTTATTATTTTCATGGTGTAGTATATTTTGTTTATTATTTTATTGGTGTAGTGTATTTTGTTTACTATTTTCTTGGTGTAGTATATTTTGTTTATTATTTTCGTGGTGTAGAATATTTTGTTTAATATTTGATGGTGTAGTATATTTTGTTTATTATTGTCATAGTGTAGTATATTTTGTTTATTATTTTCATGGTGTAGTATATTTTGTTTATTATTTTATTGGTGTAGTGTATTTTGTTTACTATTTTCTTGGTGTAGTATATTTTGTTTATTATTTTCGTGGTGTAGAATATTTTGTTTAATATTTGATGGTGTAGTATATTTTGTTTATTATTGTCATAGTGTAGTATATTTTGTTTATTATTTTCATGGTGTAGTATATTTTGTTTATTATTTTATTGGTGTAGTGTATTTTGTTTACTATTTTCTTGGTGTAGTATATTTTGTTTATTATTTTCGTGGTGTAGAATATTTTGTTTAATATTTGATGGTGTAGTATATTTTGTTTATTATTGTCATAGTGTAGTATATTTTGTTTATTATTTTCATGGTGTAGTATATTTTGTTTATTATTTTATTGGTGTAGTGTATTTTGTTTACTATTTTCTTGGTGTAGTATATTTTGTTTATTATTTTCGTGGTGTAGAATATTTTGTTTAATATTTGATGGTGTAGTATATTTTGTTTATTATTGTCATAGTGTAGTATATTTTGTTTATTATTTTCATGGTGTAGTATATTTTGTTTATTATTTTATTGGTGTAGTGTATTTTGTTTAATATTTTCTTGGTGTAGTGTATTTTGTTTAATATTTTGATAGTGTCGTACATTGAGAAAGAAAGAAAGAAAGACCTTTGACTTACAAAGAAAGAATTGAAATGAAGACAAAGAAAGCAGGAGAGAAAGAAGATAAAAATAAAAATATCGATTCAAAGAAAGGAAACTGGCATAGAAAGAAATACAAACTTGATAAAAAAAAGAAAGAAAATTCAGCGGCGAAGAATGAAAGAAAGAAAAGAAAAGAAAAAAGATGTCTACGAAAATAATGTCGCGTTAAAGAAAAAAACAACGATGGTCACTCAGATAAGTCCCTTGAATGAGCAATAAAAGAAGACGAATTATTTAGGGGTCAAACGACCGTTTTTAGCCTACTAAATAAATAAATAAATAATAGAAAGTAAGTAAACCTATATTGGACAGCAAAATACCGTTCGACAAGAGACAAAAATAATTTTTGTCTCATAAAAAAATACAAAATCAAAATTTTTTTGAAACCATCCCGAACAAAGATGGGTAGATATAGTAAAAAATAAATAAATAAATAAATAAAAACAACAGACAGGCACAGAGAAAGGAGAACACTGAACAGATTTGACAAATCAACTGTGTTGGTGAATTGGTAAGAGTCAAACTCACAATCCATGAATAATGACTTTGAGTGTTAGCGCTTCCATCGAAGGGAATACTTAGTGTCAAACTTGGCTTAGTAAAACAAACTTGTATGAGAAGTGCGTTACATTGACAATAAAGTCCTCCTTCTTTTTCCTGGCCATAAAGTCCGTGAATTTACAAGTGATGTAAAGGCTTGGAACTCTGAACGTAAAATTAATAACTCGAGTTCGAATCATTCACTATCGACTCTTGACCAACGGGTGAATTCATATCTTTTCCCCACCAGCTATAGCTTAAATAACAGAATTTAGACCGAATATTTTTTTTAACCATTTCACGCCAAACTAGGCAATAAATACACAAGTGTCAAAGAATACGAAAAAGAAAAACATTATTAAGGAGCGAGAACAAGAAAAGAAATCAAGAAGAGAGCAGGTAACGATTGACATTTCATTTGAAATTTTGAAGGTCAAAGTTGACTGGAAAGCAAGTTGCCGGAAGTGTGTTCCACAGGCGAGAAGTGTGAGAGAAGAAACTGTTAGAAGAAAATTATGGTTATATCTAGCCAATTCAAATGTAAAATGATGAGACCTAGCTGCCAATCTAGTACTGCAAACTCTCTAGCAACCAGTGCAGGAGAAGAAAAACGTCTGAATTCAAAACAATACGTGGCCTGGTGGGGCACATACTTGAACTGTAACTAAGATCTTTGCAGCAGTGTTGTCGTACAAAAACCACAGGTTGATTGTATAGACATAAAAAAATGTCTTAAAATAATTGTATGACGTAATTTGTTTACATTTGGATACGCCATGAGCAGTTTTGAATGTACGTGAGAGATTCATGGAAGATTTATAAACAGTAAATTCGACTTTGCCAACCGAAGGATCCTTAGTGGCCGAAACGGTTAGGGCACATCAGGCTATATGACGGTTCCGTATAGGATACAGGTTCGATTCCTCTCGGAGGACGAATACTTTCTATGAAAATTTCTCGGACATTCAGGCCGGTAAATGTTGTTAATACTTTTTATTATAAACAGAGCATAAACAAATGACGTCACACATTATGAAATGGACAAAGTCCGACAATTATTTTAAGACATTGTTTATGTTCAAACGTTCTTTTTATAGAAACAAATATTTAAGTAAATGTTCTGTTTATAATAAACAGTATTAAACGACATTTACCGGCCTGAATGTCCGAGAAATTTCATAGAAAATATGCGTCCTCCGACAGGAATCGAACCTGTATCCTATACGGAACCTTCATATAGCCTGACGTGCCTTATTCGATTTCGCCACAGGGGAGCGTTTCGGCTAGCAAGGTCGATTTTACTGGTTTTAAACTATAATTTTCCATGATTTTCTCACGTACATCTGCTCGATGCGTATCCAAATATAAGCATAAAAAGAACGTATAAACATAAAAAATGTCTTAAAATAATTGTCGGACTTTGTCCATTTCATAATGTGTGACGTCATTTGTTTACATTCATTTTTTACGCCTATCAACCCTTTGCAGTTTATTTAAAATGTATTTATTTATTTTAGATAATAATCATTTAGTGATACAAGTATTACTAATTAACCCATAGCTTGGGGGAAATGGGGATTTCATACCTTTCTTTATATTCACGTAAGTGAATATAACAAACCCAACGGGATTTGGAACTCGGCTCTCCGATAAACAATTCCGAGCCATTATCCATTACATCATACGCACATTCAAACTGGTATTCCAAAACGGTCACCCAGCTAGGTACTGAAGCAGGCTCGACGTTACTTAACTTCGACAATCGTACGGGAACCTATATTTCAATGTGATGTGGCCGTAAGCCACAACAGAGAAGAATTATCAGGGAAACGAAAGGAAGTCATAACCAAGATAAAAAAGCATCACCTGATGTCTTCATCCTAAGTGACAGCTATGTGAATAAGATAAGATAATGTTCGTACAACGTCAAGATTAAATTAAATTAAATAAAGATTATAAGAAATCCGTATCCTATTGAACAAAAAATATATAAAATATATATATATATAAAATAAAAATAAAGCTGTTTCAAAATCTACAAATTGATTTTTTTTTTCTTATGAGTTTCGCTTATTAAATTCAAAATCATATTCAAAATATTAAATTCTAAAGTTGTAATCAACACCATGTGGTGCGAATTTACAAATCTTCCAAATTTATTAGAATCCAAAAAATAGAATTAATATTTACAAGAAATCTTGTCAGATAGACATTAATTAAATCAAAATTTATTATAATCGAAGTTTATGAAAAGTTAATATTTACTAAAATCAGATAACTATAATATAAATCCGTCTCTCTGTCTGTCTGACTCTCTCTCTCTCTCTCTCTCTCTATATATATATATATATATATATATATATATATATATATATATATATATATGTATATATATTTTGATCGATAAAAATTATTAAAAAAATTAATTAAAATCTTCAGACATACTGGGTTGTAGATTAATATCCTTATGTTTTTATTATTATTATTTCATTTAGATTCCTCGTCTAGTTTCGGCCAACATGGCCATCATCGGGAGAAAAAATGTTTCTGCTTGCTGTAGCAGTAAACTACAGAAAAGTATATATATATATATATATATATATATATATATTGTTCTCTGTTCTTAATAATGTTTTCTTTTTCGCATATTCTTTCACATTCAATAACTCCTTTCACTTTAGTAGTTTCAATGCCTTGCTTCTGGTGATATATATATATATATATATATATATATATATATATATATATATATATATGAAGAAATATAGTCTTAAAGTGTGTTATATTTATGGGATAAAGTGGTCAATATCAGAGATAGAGCGTGTGTAAATATAAAAGTGAACATAGAAGTCAACACTTAGAGGCGACAGTCTGTTTCATGCTAGATGTAATCGTCTGGCCACGATTGCATCTAGCATGAAACAGACTGTCGCCTCTAAGTGTTGACTTCTATGTTCACTTTTATATATATATATATATATATATATATATATATATATATATATATATATATATATCAACAAACAGATAGATATATATATATATTTATATATATATATATATATATATATATATATATATATATATATATATATCAACAAATAGATATATATCTATATATGCTTACACAGATATTAACAGAAATAGATACACATATATAGATACAAACATAGACTGCAATCGAACTATCCAAGGTTTTTCCAAGCGAGTACCACCATTTATATATATATATATATATATATATATACTCAGTTCCTAGAAATCACTAGAATACTCTAGATATATTTAAATCATTTACGGAAAAATTCGAATTCTTCTACTCCGTAAAGGACATTCCCCACCCCCGGGCTCATGAATCACTAAATTAAATCTATTTAAAACAAATCAGATGGAAATTATACTTCTTATTAAATCAGCAATTCAACACTAACATTAAAGGAAAAGAAAACTGTTATGGTCCAGGTTAGGACCAAGGAAGAACAACACGAACACAAGAGTAGAAATAACGGAGATATATTACACGGAATAATAATACAAGATATGGAAGGTGTTAGTATGACTGTCAGTCTGGTTTGGAGTGAACTACTGTTGGCTCGACTCGATTCGGCTCTCTCTCTCTCTCTTGAGAGGCGTAGTATACATAGTGTTAGGAAGAGTTCGTTCTGTAGTTATAGGTAAAGACCCATAACAAAAAACTATACAAAGTAAAAAAGAAAAGAAATACTAAGGAATTTTAGGAAGGAACTAACGTACATACTTAGTAAAATTCAATTACATCCTAGACGGACTCCAAATAAAACAGAAAGAGGCCATAAACTTGATAAAAAAAATCACCTAACCTCTTCACCCCCGGTGATAAGTTAGAAACATAGACGAGCAAAGACACAAAGACCGCAACACATTATTCAAGGAAAACTAAGAATAAAGGGAAGGACCACAGAAAAGCACATCCCAAATGATCATTTGTACTGGTTCTCCAAACCAGAAGCATTCATCACACTAAAAGATCACAAAAAAACTGACGTTCTAAGGTAATATTCTGACTAATACACCCAGTAAAAAGTGAATTAGAAGAAATAACTAAATTTAGTAATGTATAATTTAAATCTAAACCTAGAACAACTTTAGATTTAAATAATTGAAAAACGTAAAACTAGTAATAGACCTGTTATTTAACATGAGACATTAATATTTGTGCAATTACCCGACAGCTTGGTTGAATAAAGGCGAAAAATATTTTCGATTTAACCATGGGAAGCTATGACGGTGTATTATTTTGCGAACTGTATGAGATACTTATAAATAAACCTAAATGTTCACTTACATTGTCTCTGTTTTCAAGTCAGGCAGAGTATCCCAATTAAGAAGATCAATACCACGTGATTTTATTATTTTTCATTCTCCATCATTTGTTTCTCAAGTCGGAAGAATATAATCCGAGAAGGTTGTCAGGGACCATCCCGCGTTTTGGTGTGTTCTACGAAAGCCACCTTTTGTAATGTACCTACATTGAGATGATGCCATAAAAAAGTCAAAAGCGTTAAAATTCCGAAATCAACTTTGGACAATTTGTGACGGAATTTCCTTATCTACAAAGGATTATTCGTAATTTGAAAAAGTCGATCAATGAAGTCAATAGGCACTAAATATCTGTTGTTTTTAATTATATATATATATATATATATATATATATATATATATATATATATGTGTGTGTGTGTGTGTGTGTGTGTGTGTGTGTGTGTGTGTGTGTGTGTGTGTGTGTGTGTGTGTGTAAACAGAGAGGAAGAGTTAAAATAACAACAAAGAATCGTTCTCTAACAAAAATAACTGCGGACAAGTGTAATCATAGCCGTAATATTCAAGATGGTGTCGGTCGAGTACAGTCTCTAGAAAAAAAGAAGTGCTCTCTTCGATATTGTGTGTGTGTTTCTCTCTCTCTCTCTCTATCTCATTTTGTGTGTATGTGTTTGTCTGAGTTGGCTGTTAGCGAAATAAAAAAAGGGCGCCAACAGACTTCTCAGATTTCTTCAAAAACTTTCCTCCCTTGCTCGGTCTCTTGAGATAAGATAAGTCTGTTTCAGTGCCAATGTACTCTCACTTCCTTCTTCAGGCATTCTCATTTCCCGCTGTCAAAAATGCCACACAGTGCGCATGCGTGCGTGTGTGCTTATACATGTGTAACTGAAAAGTTCTTCTTCTTCTTATTATTATTATTATTATAAATTATCATCATTATTATTAGCCCTAACTGTGCAAATTTCACGGTTTTTCTATATGACTTTTGGGATGAATCCTCAGTCTTAATTCAACGATTTAAAGCTTCATGCGAGTTCTACGATTATACAGCGTAAGTTGCGGCGTATAAGTCGAATTTTCATACCTAAAAATTTGTTTTTCAAAACTCGGGGTCGAATTATATGGCGGGTATAAAAGGCAACCCTTTACCACTAAATTGAAAATAAGTAGAGAAGCACACCCAACACTTACCGGTACATCACTTACCGTACCTCCAGCAGGAGGTACGGTAAGTGATGTACCGGTAAGTGTGGGTGATGAACCTATTTGACATATAAATGCAGAATTTAATATAAAATAATAACACGAATTCAGTATTCTATTCTATCTTAAAGCTGATACATTAAACGTAAACACTGACCGAAGCATTTATTTAAATAAACTATTTCTATAAAAATAACATATAAACAGAAAATATATCAAATAATTGTTTAGCTTAATCCATTTCATTATATATATATATATATATATATATATATATATATATATATATATATATATATTTAATTATGAAAGCGGAGATTTTGAAAGTGCATAGTAATATTTTATTTCATTAAAACCGATACTTCGCTTTTAACTTCATTATTATTGGCTCTGTTATTACATTGAGCTCTCTGGATTTATATCCTCTTTGGAATTATTCATACGGATTACCAAATAATGTAATATATATATATATATATATATATATATATATATATATATATATATATATATATATATATATATACTTGTCCACTGTCAATATACATCATAACATCCTCGAGCGATGAGCCTTGGATCGGGTGGTGTGGAAATCAACGTGTTTTAGTGGACTAAGCGGTTTTAAATCCGCTGGTCTCAATTGTCTTCAAGAAGCGAGAACAATATCTAGAAGGTCAATCAATCTAACAGTGACCTCATCCCACAATTCTCACTGTTGTTCCATTGGCAGCCTCCTTTGCGGGCCTTAAGTGAAACTCAAGATTATCGCATAAAATTCACAACTGAATCATTTGGTTAAGTTGTCAGATCCTCATACGTGGAAACCGATGGGACAGTCCATTATATATATATATATATATATATATATATATATATATATATATATATATATATATATATATATATATGTGTGTGTGTGTGTGTGTGTGCGTGTGTGTGCGTGCGCGTGTGTGCGTGTGTGTGTGTGTGAGAAGAGTGTGTATATAAATATAACTATATATATATATATATATATATATGTGTAATATATTATATATATAATTTATATATTATATGCGCGGTAGTTATTAGATAGTGCTCAATATCAGTGATAGAGCTAACATATTTGGTTGGATTGGTGTGAATGTGTGACCCTGGGTTTCACGCTTTTGCGATCGTCAGACAAGACACAGTTTGTCTGACGGTCGCAAAAGCGTGAAACCCAGAATCACAAACTCTCACCAATCCAACCAAATATATATATATATATATATATATATATATGTGTGTGTGTGTGTGTGTGTGTGTGTGTGTCGTAGTTTAAGGTAGCAAGGATTATTTCATATATGTTTTACTGACGACAAGCGACAAAGTCTGTTTTTTTTAAAGCTTTTCACCCCAAGCAAAGCTGGAAGCCACTAGTACGCAGGGGGATACAGAAGGTTTGGAGGAAGAGCAGATAGGAGTGGTAAAGGAGAGGATGTGGAGAAAGATGGTGGATCGATCAAGGCAAGGGGGTTACAGAAGATTTGGAGCGAGAGCAGATAAGAGTTTAATTATTTAAAGTTTTTTTCCATTCTTTTAAAATGGCGTATAAGCTGTTTTACACTAGGATCAAATTTTTAAAGAAATTGCCCTGAGTTCGAGCTCAACGTGTTCACACATTTTTTTTTTACCTGCAAAAGCTGCATTTCTCATTCTGCTCACCTTACACCGATTCTTATTGCAAATTTCAAATACAAAGTTCAAGATTCACTCAAGGTAGATGGCTTCGGAATTAAATTGTTACAAGTGCGTAAAGGGAGGTAATCAGAATTACAAGTGCGTAAAGGGAGGTAATCAGAACTGCATATTACAAGAATATATAGGACACATATATTTTGGCTAATGCTGCAGGTAAAATTCCCAGCTTCGAATTCCAGCAATTATTCTATCATTTAGCGCAATTCATTTGTTTATTAATGTTTATTAATATTAAATTCAATAAATGATTAATTAATATTCCTTAAAGTTTGCATTCGACACATATCACCTTCCAAGCGTCTGTATTGAGAGATATTTATCCTTGCAACACGTCAAGAAAATCGAACAATGAAATCAAATAAAAACGAAAAAAATGAGAGAGAAAAAAAGAAAGATAGAAAGAGACAAATACAAAGAGAGAAAGAAAGAAAGAAAGAGAAAGAGATAGGGGGATGAAGGGAGAATGACAATAACAGTATAAGGAGTTAGAAAAGGGGAGGAGAGTCATTCTCTCGCCGCGTCCGTCTCATTAAGGCTGCGTTGATATTTTTTTCTTTTACGTTTTTTCTCCCCAATACAGATGGTATAATTATTAGTTACAATTGACGCGAGAACGAGATTTGCAGACAGCCGATAACTATTCTAATGCCAATGTGCCGTGTCTACAATTGACCAGGGTCTCTTGAAAATTAATGATTGCTTTTCGTGAAGCGTTTTGCAGGACTCGTGCTCCTGGAACCATCATGTATCATCAAATTAAGGCCTTGTTCTCTCCGACTCACTCTTTCTCACTCAGACGAAGTCTATCCATCTTCTCTCTTTCTTTCTCTCTCTTTCTCGTCACCTCTCTCTCTCTATCTCTCCATATATATATATATATATATATATATATATATATATATATATATATATATATATAGATAGATAGATAGATAGATAGATATATGAAGAGCCAGGCAAACAGACATAGGTTTCACCTATGCATATCGTCAGGATACACTGGCCGGTGTACCGTAACGATCCGCGTAGGTGAAACCTAGGTAGGTTTGCCTGGCTCTTTAGGTTCAAAGTTAGATTTGCTCTACTTAGTGTATCGAGCAATTTACATAGTTACTTTTGCTTTACTCGTTTTTGGAGGGTTTTTTTCTTTGGACTCTGAGCTTGGATTCTGGACGATTGTTTTCGCCTCAATTACATGTTCTTAGGTCTTTCTTTTTTTATCCCTTATTTTTCCTTTGTTATTGGTTTGTTCATTTACAAACTAAAACACCTAAGGTCTTTCCAGACGAGTAAAATTACGCACATATATATATATATATATATATATATATATATATATATATATATATATATATATATATGATAAAAATATAGTGTTACGGTGTGGTATATTTATGGATGGAGTGTATGTAAATATAAAAGTGGACATTGAAGTCAACATTGTATTACCTTAAAAGATGGCCTAACGCTTGCGTTTAAGCATGAAATAGACTGTGTCCTCTGGGTTGTTTACTTCAATGTTCACTCATATATATATATATATATATATATATATGATAAATCTTTTAAATTAATGTTATGATATATGTTCTCTTTTAAATTAATGTTAATGCTTTTCGTTCTCATTATATTTAATATATATATATATATATATATATATATATATATATATATATATATATATATATATATATATATATATATATATGATTAGAAAAACGGGTTCAAGCGTGATTCTTATAATATGTAAAATAAATAGGTTCGTTAATAAAACAAGGACAAACGAAAGGATACCAATATAAATGGTACGTTGAACATTTGCGAAATAATAATTATTAACCATATGACATAAACGAAGCACGGAGAGAAAGGTTTTTATGTTCGGAATTTTCGGACACGACTGTGTCCTTCATCAACGGACCAAGTTATAAACAGAGAAATGGGAATTACTCACCGATAGATATTTTTGTATATAGTGTATTTTCCAGTGGAAATCGTGTTGCTCTGATTTGAAACCTTTCTCTCCGTGCTTCATTTCTTTCATATGGCTGATAATTAATATTTAATAAATGTTTATCGTATTGATTTTATTGCTACCCAATATATATATCTATCTATATATATATATATAACAGCTGGCCACTCGTATTCGACGATACCCGTCTACTAGGGCGGCAAGTCAAACCCTATTTCAGACTCGCTCAGGCACATTTGCATTCATTCAACACCACAATAATAAATGTGTTTGTGTGTGTGTATATGTATATATATATATATAATTACTATAAGATATATATATATATATATATATGTATGTATATAGATGTGTGTGTGTGTGTGTTTGTGTGTGTATATTTATATATATATATATATATATATTAAGTATATGTGTGTGTGTGTGTGTGCATGTATGAGTGAACTAGAATCAAATATGGATTAAATTTCGGCAGAATGATAGAATATGGAACAAATAGGAAACGTTTATATATTAGTCATGTTTTGCTTCCATAAAAAATTTCCTGAAAATTTGATGAATAAAACATTATTGTTTTATTTATAAACGTTTCCTCTATATATATATATATATATATATACATATATATATATATATATATATATATATATATATGTGTACATATATATATATATATATATTTTTGTGTGTGAGTGTGTGATGAATAAAACATTATTGTTTTATTTATAAACGTTTCCTCTATATATATATATATATATATATACATATATATATATATATATATATATATATATGTACATATATATATATATATATATATATATATATATATATATATATATATATATATATATGTACATAATATATATATATTTGTGTGTGTGTGTGTGTGCAGGACTCCCCCGTTCTATTCCACATACGAGGGTCAAGCAACTCAGTTCCTAGGAACCGACAGCCAAATAACCTGCACATATGATTTCATTATATTGGTGAAGTCTTTATGCAGCCCCAACCTTCTTGAAACACTTTTTGAAGAGCCTAATACAGAGACCCGGTGCACCACGTGCCACAAGGTCCCCAAACGACCCACCGCAGGTTTTGAATTCAGTGTTGTCGTTCTCCTAGACCAGTTGCCATAGGAAACTATAGAACCCAGTCTGTCCTGCTATTTTACCCATGGAGGGGGTAGAGGATTCATACCTTTCCCAAGGCTATTAGTACGTAAGTGAATGTAATAGATTTGAACTCAGCACTCCGTTTCCTCAATCCGATGCGCTATATATATATATATATATATATATATATATATATATATATATATATATATATATATATATATATATATATATATATAGCGACTCGGATTCCCCATCATTAGCAATAGTCCTCCATCATTAGCAATACAAAGGGTAATACGATTTCGCAGTTCACGGAAAACATTTGCCAACTGATTTACAGTAATGCCTGAAATCACATTAGTTATTTTAGCTATACTTAAAACTAGGTACATTAAACATTATAACATTTTTTACAGATTATTTCTATCGTAAATACAAATAAAGTTATAAATTTTTAAAGTGCACACGAACTTTATGGACACACTGTATATATACATATATATATATATATATATATATATATATATATATATATTTGTACAAAGGCAGTATGAATAAAGAAATATTCCATTTGATTCTTTATCCTATTAAATATATATATATATATATATATATATATATATATATATATATATATATATATATATAATAGGATAAATAATCAAATTGGAAGGGTTTGTAAGTCTAAAATGTTTCGCTTTTATTAAAATTTCATCAGAGTATGACATGTGAAGAAAACATATTCTGGTATATTTTTTAGCAGAAAAATTTATTGTAATGTAAATACACCACTCGAAGTCTAAAAGCCCCATCTGTGAGCACACGATACCTACCTTGAGAGAACCCTTTGTATATGCAGGAACAAGACTGGCTCTAACTTTGATTTTACAAATACCACCATAGTTAAAAAAGAAAATAATTCCTTACGCCGAGAATGCTTCGAGTGTGTCCCAATAAAATTATGTCAACTATAAATGCACATCAAAAACGCTATATTACATCACTAACCCTTATTAAATTCATTATTAAAAATATATCATAGACTTAACTACCGGTGTTGACATAAAAAGACGTTCCGAAATCAACATGCGGACAACCTCCAAGCATAAATAATGGCTACTAGACACAAACACACACACATATATATATATATATATATGTACAGTGCTGTTCGATAAAAGTGACACACCTGATTTTTTTTACTAAATGTTCTCTTCTCCGATGAAACGAAAGTTGAGCTAAATTCAAAGGATAAGCGATCTAAAATCCGAAGAAGAATCTTTGAAAGCTCTTTGAATTTAGCAGTAAGTACTGTCAAGCATCCGTTCAGTATAATGTTCTGGGGATGCGTTTCATGGAACTGGTTTCTTAAAACCTATTGAAAAGATCCTCAGGAGTGAGCAGTGCAAGCGAATTTTAGCGTCTTGTCTGCCCCCTTCTGCTGAAAGAGTGCAAATCGACCCCACCAAGCTCATTTTTATACAGGATAATGCCCTCCTTTCACAAATCAAAATTGATGAAGGAATACTTTGATGAGAAGCAGGTGAGTGCTATGACATGGCCGCCCCAATCTCCTGACCTCAACCCCATAGAAAACTTATGGAGCATTATAAAGTACAGGCTCTCGAGAAAGCAGTTGAGCAACAAAGAGGATTTGATTGTGAATTTCATATCCGAATGGAATTCAATGCTTGGAGATGAGATTTGCCAGAACCTAATCAAGTCAATGCCAAAAAGTGTTGAAAAGGTTATTCAAAATAAAGGAGGACCCATAGATTATTAAATATTTCGAACTATATTACCTATTATAAATAAATTATACCTCTATTATTCTTTATTTAAAGCTGTTCGCTTATGTTTCTATTGATTACTAGTTGCAGGAAATAAGTGAGTCACATTTTTGCACAGAGTTTTTCCCTAAATCTCATTTATATCCAAAATTATAATTATCAATAGAATACCTTAGGGTGAGTAAACTTTTTTTTACTAGGTGGTCGGGAAGGGGTGTTTATATTAGTGAGAATAAAAATTAGTTTAACCGCAAAAACAATAGGCGAAAAATTTTTAAGTAAAAAAAAAATCAGGTGAGTCACTTTTATCGAACATAACTGTATATATTTGCATTATCATCCGAATTCCACATAGAGAAACTATTATTATGATACACCTATACCCATAAATTATACAAACGAACGCTGTCTGACAAGTCAAATGCCCGTGAAGTCTGCTTAACCAAAAATAAAAAAGGATAATTTTTAACTCCATATCTTATCCTCTGATGAAGCTTTAATATCGCGAAACATGTTAGATTTATAAACGTTTACAGTTGGTTCTTTATCCTGTCATTCTGTCGGATTCCGGTCGATTTTTTTTTTTTATTTGTATTTGATCTCAGGTCATGTTCAAAAATGGGGTAAGGAAAGAAAGAAAAGAGAAAACGATGAAAAAGAATGTAAAAAATGTGGTAAAACAAAAATTCAGGAAAATAAATCGTAGAGAAATCTTAGAAAGAGGAGAAAGAAAGAAGAGGGAAGAAATAAATAAAAAGGGGAGAAAGAAAGAAAGAAAGAAAGAATAAGAGATAAAGAAAGAAAGGAAGGAATGAAGAAATAAACAGAAAGCGGGATGAAAGGAAGGAAAGAAGGAAGGAAGGAAGGAAGAAAGAAAGAAAGAAAGGAAGGAAGGAAAAGAAAGAAAGAAAAAAGGAAGAAAGAAAGAAAGAAAAAAGAAAGAAAGAAAGGAAGGAAGGAATGAAGAAAGAAACAGAAAGCAGAAAGACAGAAAGAAAGAAAGAAAGAAAGTTAGGAACGAGCAGGAAGAAGAAAGAAAGAAAGTTAGGAACGAGCAGGAAGAAGAAAGAAAGAAAGAAAGAAAGAAAGAAAGAAAGAAAGAAAGAAAGAAAGAATAAGAGATAAAGAAAGAAAGGAAGGAATGAAGAAATAAACAGAAAGCGGGAAGAAAGAAAGAAAGAAAGAAAGAAAGGAAGGAAGGAAGGAAAAGAAAGAAAGAAAAAAGAAGAAAGAAAGAAAACAAAGAAAGAAAGAAAGGAAGGAATGAAGAAAGAAACAGAAAGCAGAAAGAAAGAAAGAAAGAAAGAAAGAAAGAAAGAAAGAAAGAAAGAAAGAAAGAAAGACTATAGTAAATGGAAAAGAATGAAAAATAAAAGGAAGATACAGTACGTCAATAAGAAAGAAAGAAAGATAGTTAGGAACGAGCAGGAAGAAGAAAGAAAAAAGAAAGAAAGGAACGAGCAGAAAGAAAGAAAGAAAGAATGAAAGAAAGAATGTTAGGAACGAGCAGGAAGAAGAAAGAAAGAAAGAAAGAAAGATAGATAGAAAGAAAGAAAATCGAGATTTTATAGTCTTAATGGTCTTAAGAAAGAACGAGTAATGTTAAAGAGAAAAATAATATTAACAACAACAACGATAATAATAATAATAATAATAATAATGAGAAGTTGAAGAAAAAGAAAAAATAGACGATGATAATGGTGATGTTGCTGCTGCTGATGATGTCGATTCTCATAAAATAAAAAATAAAAACTTGTGAAAACATTTCAAGAAGGAGTTGTGAAGGTCGTAAATGTTTGCTGCTCTACGTAACAAAAATACTCTTGGCATTTTTATTGTCTCTGCCAAACCAACCCTCTTTTGCCCCGTGCCACACAATGTTGCCTTTACAGGGACCTTGCCATCGCATTGACGACAACTGGATACGAATGTATGCCACTAAAGATAAGTCCAGACATCGAATGGATTCAAGAAGTTATTCAACGACCTTACGTTTAAGCCATTGCGGTTAAATCTGCGAGAAAAGTCTTTGGGTAAATAAGTGGCAGATAGCGGACGGTGGTTCTCAGAAATTTCTCTCTGAACAAGGGGATATTCTCATTAACCATCGAGAAAGTTCTACAAAAGGAATCAACTATGCTTTCTTGGAAGAATTCTGGAAAATAATAAATACTTCTGTTTTGTTTGTCAACTATATTAAAATTTAGTACAAGAACATTTTAGTACAAATGCATTTTATTCAATATCTGTCTATATTTCTCAGATGAGGTATTGTAACTATGTAGAGTATTTAGATTGTCCGAACTATTGTCCTCATCTTTGTTGACATATTCACTCCTTTTTCCACCGTTGTACGCTCCGGCCTTCTTCAGGATCTGTCTATATTTCTGAGATGTGATATTGTAACTATTGACGTTATTTACATTGTTCGGACGGTTGTCCTCATCTTTGTTGACATATTCACGCTATTTCGACCGTGGTACTCTCCGGCCTTCTTCTGTATTTCTGAGGTGAAGTATTGTAACTATTGACACTATTTACATTGTTCGAACTTTTGTCGTCATCTTTGTTGACATATTCACGACTTTTCGACCGTTTTACGCTCCGGCCTTCTACAGGTCACTGGAATTTCGAATATAGCTTTAATATACTAAAATAAATCCTACTTAACTCTACTCAGTATTTAGTCCTCTTTTAAATTAAATGGCATTATACTCCATTTGTTCTCATTTTATCTGTACATATATATATATATATATATATATATATATATATATATATATATATATATATATATATATCTTTATGTTATTGGAATGTATTGAGATCGATCCTAGCGTGCTGCAACATTGGAAAGTGCCTAAAAACCATACCAAGGGTTGACCCAAGCCTTGTGAGTGAAATTGGGAAGACACAACTCTTGGGCCGTCGATGGCTGAGCTAGCACAAAGTCACAAGTCATCGTGGCTGAGGGCTTGAGCGTTCTGGCCTTGTTCAAATTCTTGATCACGCTAGATAACACACTCTTTCTCAGAAACTGTAACTAAGGTCTGCTCAGCATAGTTGCAGCATAAACCACAGGTGACCTCTGTGGGTGTTGAGCGAGCGTCTGCAATAGGGATTGGCGAGCCGCCGTAGTAGACGGGTATCCCCGAATACGAGTGACAATATATATAGTACACAATAAAATCCCAAATCATCTCATATGAGGAATAGGCTTATTTCAACCGACGAAATTCGTCAGTTTAATTCAAACCAGATATAGACTTAGTTCGACACTGTGTGTGTGTGTGTGTGTGTGTGTGTGTGTGTGTGTGTGTGTGTTTATTTAAATAATTTAGACGAACTCAGTCTATACTGGGGTTGAATAAGATTGAGGAAAGTTATATTATGAATAAGACTGAAGAATTTCATATGTATGTATATATTTATATATATATATATATATAGATAGATAGATAGATAGATAGATAGAACAGACTGAGATAGATAGATAGATAGATAGAACAGACTGAGATAGAACAGACTGAGATAGATAGATAGAACAGACTGAGATAGATAGATAGATAGATAGATAGATAGATAGATAGATAGAACAGACTGAGATAGATAGATAGATAGATAGATAGATAGATAGATAGATAGATAGATAGATAGATAGATAGATAGAACAGACTGAGACAGATAGATAGATAGATAGAACAGACTGAGATAGATAGATAGAACAGACTGAGATAGATAGATAGATAGATAGATAGATAGATAGAACAGACTGAGATAGATAGATAGATAGATAGAACAGACTGAGATAGATATATAGAACAGACTGAGATAGACAGATAGATAGATAGATAGATAGATAGATAGATAGATAGATAGAACAGACTGAGATAGATAGATAGATAGATAGATAGAACAGACTGAGATAGATAGATAGATAGAACAGACTGAGATAGATAGAACAGACTGAGATAGATAGAACAGACTGAGATAGATAGATAGATAGATAGATAGATAGAACAGACTGAGATAGATAGAACAGACTGAGATAGATAGATAGATAGATAGATAGATAGATAGATAGATATTAGAATAAGGCCACAAGAAGTATTTCAGCTCTGTTACACCATGTGAAACATTTCATGGAGCTTGCACTAAAAATACTATACTAAACTCTAAACTAAAGGTCGAAGTACCGATAAATTTCACTTTCTCTTTGATTATATCACTCCCTCTCTGTCTTTCCAGCTTTCTTTCTCTCTCTCCCCCCCTCTCTCCCTCTCTCTTGCTGTTTCTTTCCATTTTTATTCGTTATTCTCGTTGATGACGTTAACGATCATGGCTCTCCACTGACTCTAACTTTTCCTTCCCTCGCAACACTTTCTCTCGTATGATACCTCTTTCACAGTTGCTACGTCCGATTTTATGGCCAGGTAGCCGAGTGGTTAGCACGTTCGAATTTTGACCATGAGTCCCGGGTTCGAATCTCACCATGGTCGGTTTGTCAGGGAGGAGACTTCTTGATGTTATCGGACTGGATCGAAGTCGATCCCAGCGTGCAGTAACTTTGGAAAGTGCATGAAAACCATACCACCGCTTGACCCAAGCCTTGTGAGTGAAATAGCGTAGACGGGACCCTTTGGGGCCTGGATAGCTATGCTAGTTTCGTGGACAACTATCGAAGGCTCCCAAGGGTTCCGTCTACCCAATTTCATTCTCAAGGCTTGTTTCAACCCTTGGTATGGTCACAAGTCATCGTGGCCGAGTGTTTGAGCGTGCTGGCCTCATTCAAATTGTTGATCACGCTAGATAACAGAATTTCCAGAAACTGTAACTGCAGTAAAAATCACAAGGCTCTGTCGGTGTTGAATAAACGAAAATGCGCCTGAGCAAGCGTCTGCAATAGGGATTGGCTAGCTGCCCTAGTAGACGGGTATTCTCGTATACGAGTGGCCAGCTATACATATCAGATTTTATTTCAAAATTCTCAACGTATCTACGTACGAATAAAAACTTTACCAAAAAAAAAACAACAAAAAAAAAACATCTTCAATAAAGGACAATTGGATTTATAAAAAATTCTAATTAAAATGTAAAGATTTACATTAGTTAATAAAAGTATATATCAGCTTATTCTTCGTGTAAGAGGAATGGTTGCCATCCCCTATGCATTTCCGAAAAATCCCCACATAAATATTAAAACAGGCTTATGAGTCTACCATCCGTACATTCATTGAATTTTGCTGTTAAATCTGGTCTGCTACGAATGTAGAGGTTCTTGATAAAATAAGAATCTGCAAAGTTATAGGTCCTGACCTACCATATCGGCTTCAGTCACTTACCCACCGGCGTAATGTAGCTAGAGAGCCTTTCCTATCAATAGTTTTCTGGTAATAGTTTTGGTTATTTTTCCTCTTTCGTATCTAGAGTTTATAAATTTAAGCGCAGTACTAGATTGGCGGCAAGGTCTCATTTATGTTACAGTTGAAATGTTTCGATATAACCGTAAGTTCTATGCTAACAGTTTCTTCTATCGCACTTCTCGCTTGTGGAACTCACTTTTGGCTTCTTGATTTCCAGTCAAGTTTGATCTTCAAAAATTTAAATTCACTGACAATCGTCATCTTTTTTATCTTCTTAATTTCTGTTCGTTTATTTTTCTCGTATTCTGGCATCCCTTGTGTCTTAGTGGCTTTATTGCCTTACATGGAGTGCAATGATGAAGAGAAAAAAAGAGTTAACGAACTTTAAAAATTAAAACATATGCAGATATTAATGATGTATGCAGTTGTGAATATGACATTTGTAAATAACAGTTATGTTCAATAACTCTGTAATTTTTTTCCCTTTTTTTACAAGTGGACCAGTCTACTTAATTAGTTCCGGCTACTAAAATAGAGAATATTATTAGGAGTTTCTGTTCAAAAATGTATGTATATATATATATATATATATATATATATATATATATATATATATATATATATATATATATAATTTGTAAAAAGGATTAGAAAGAAGAAAATCTATATATTTTAAGGTTTTATTGAAATTTTATTTAAGTTTCCACATGTCCTCCATCATTAGTAATACAAAGGGTAATACGATTTTGCAGTTCACGGAAAACATTTGCCAACTGATTTACAGTAATGCCTGAAATCACATTAGTTATTTTAGCTATACTTCAAACTAGGTACACTAAACTTTACAACATTTTTAAAGATTATTTCTATCGCAAATACAAATAAAGTTAATATTTTTTTAAAGTGCACACGAACTTTATGGACACCCTGTATATATATATATATATATATATATATATATATATATATATATATATATATATATATATATATATATATAAAAGTGACATAGAAGTCAACACTAGGTTCACTTTTATATTTACACACTCTGATATTGAGCACTTTATCCCATAAATATAGCACACTTTAAGAATATATATATATATATATATATATATATATATATATATATATATATATATATGAAGTTAAATTCCCAGATCAATTCTGTGGACAAGACAAATTGGTATAAGATGACAATTAGAATTTCCAATTGTCATCTTACACCAATTTGTCTTGTCCACGAAATTGATCTGGGAATTTAATTATATAGTGGACATGGTAAGAAAAACAAAAACTCTTGGTATGAAGGAAATTTACATTTAGCCGAAAGAGGCTTATGCAGAAGCGTCTGTCTCTTTTTTATATTTTGATTTTTATTGTAACTCTTACAAAAAAAAAACCCAAAAAACATTTCGATTTCACTTCTGCCTTGCAAAAAAACAGGACATGAAACGCGTCGGCATAAAAACTACGATTTTGTTTCTCCAAATGTCATCTTTTACTCTATCTATCTATCTATCTATCTATCTATCTATCTATCTATCTATCTATCTATCTATCTATCTCTCTCTCTCTCTCTCTCTATATATATATATATATATATATATATATATATATGTATGTATGTATAGACAGCAATTAGAAATAAATAAAATGTCTTAAAATAATTGTCGGACTTTGTCCATTTTATAATATATATATATATATATATATATATATATATATATATATATATATATATATATGTGTGTGTGTGTGTGTGTGTGTGTGTGTGTGTGTGTGTGTGTGTGCATGTATGTATGCATAGACAGCAATTAGAAATAAAAAAATGTCTTAAAATAATTGTCGGACTTTGTCCATTTCATAATGTGTGACGTCATTTGTTTACATTTTGATACAAATCGAGCAGATATGAATGCACGTGAGACAATCGTGGAAGATTGTAGTTTAAAGACAGTAAAATCGACCTTCCTAATCGAATGCTCCTCAGTGGCCGAATCGGTTAATATGACGGTTCCGTATAGGATACGGGTTCGAATCCTGTCGGAGGACGAATATTTTCTATTACAATTTCTCGGACATTCAGGCCGGTAAATGTTGTTTAATACTGTTTATTATAAACAGAGTATTTACTTAAATATTTGTATGTATAAACATAAAAAGTCTTAAAATATATATGTATATATATATAATTATTTAAAAGTATCATTTTCTTACGAGACATTTAATTATATTTCATTTTCATATTTTTTCCTTTCCCATATACACACAAAAAGTATATTTCTAAATTGCATGTATGCGGATCAATTATATCATGCTAGACTCCTGTAGATTAGAGATGCGTTGAAGTACAACTCAAGCTAACTTTAATTTTTAAATGTAGCCGCAGTTTGTCTGAAGTCAGACTAGTCTCGCTTTATTTATTTATCTACAAATATTTACGCTCTAACGTAGGAAGGGTTACTGAATGAGGAATAACCAAAACGGAGGTTAGAAATGAAATGTTAATCTTTATAACATCAACAAAATACAATACTCGCCAGCGGCGTGAAGTAGGTAAACCACTGCTGG
>OZ038507.1:74925892-74940892 GCA_964036315.1 Acanthosepion esculentum
ACATACAACTGTTCAGAGGTTAATCTAACTATTAAACAATTTTTTTGATATACCCGGTATATATATATATATATATATATATATATATATATATATATATATATATATATATATATATGTATGTGGGGGGGGTAGTTTTAAAACTCATCATTATTAACATTTCTTATATACCTATACATACATACAATCCTATATTACTGTACTAGATTAATTTATAACGTGTGTGTAGATATAAATTTCACCTTTATTAGTACATTACATATATAGTACCGACTTATCATATATATATATATATATATATATATATACATATATACATATACATATATACATATATATATATATATATATATATGTAACGTAAATCATTCAAACGAAAAACAAATACTGAAGCTAATTATTGACATATATATATATATATATATATATATATATATATATATATATATATATATATATATATATATAAACGGCGTTCAATTTTAAGCTAATCGGTATAAATATGGTATCTTATATATTATATGGAGTCCTGGCACGGTGGAGTAATGGATAGCGGCTTGGATTGAGGAATCGGAGAGTCGACTTCGAATTCCAGTCGAATTCACAGGAAACCACAAGGGAAAGGAGGAGGTGGAGAGCCATGATCGCCTACGTCCTGAAAGGACACGGCACATAAAGAGAAAATTAAAATAGTCTTTTATAAGTCATCACTTTTAATTTAGCCTTTTCTCTAACAATTTGTGACTTATCAATTATAACGTTTTTAAAATCCACGTATATATACATACACACACACACACACATATATATATGTATATGTGTGTGTGTATGTATATATATGTATGTATATATATGTAGATAGAGAGATAATATTAGTGGTCAATATATATATATATATACATACACACACAAATATATATGTGTGTGTGTATGTATATATATATATGTATATATATATACATAGATAGATAGATAATATTAATGGTCAACATATATTTATATATATATATATATATATATATATATATATATATATATATATAAATATATTTTTATGTTTAACATTCTTTTATAGATACAAGTATTTAAGTAAATTCTTTGTTTATAATAAACAGTATTAAATAACATCTACCGGCCTGAATGTCCGAGAACTTTTCATAGAAAATATTCGTCCTTCGACAGGATTCGAACCTGTATCCTATACGGAACCGTCATATAGCCTGACGTGCCTTAACCGGCCACTAAGGATCGTTCGGTTAGCAAGGTCGTATTTACTGCTTATAAACTGCTTATAATTACTGCTTATAAACAAATGATGTCACACATTATGAAATGGACAATTATTTAAAGACATTTTTATGTTTAACATACTTTTTATAGATACAAGTGTTAAGGACGAATATAAACATAAAAATGTCTTTAAATAATTGTCGGACTTTGTCCATTTCATAATATATATATATATATATATATATATATATATGTTTATATATATATATATATATATATATATATATATATATATTTCCAAGAGGATAGAATCCAGGGAGAGCTCAATGTCCAGGACAGAGCAAGAATATAATATAAAAGACTCAAACACTAATATTCCATGGTTATAATTTATTACATTGGAACCGTAATCACGATCCAATTCATCAGACCCACAAATTCAAAAAGAAGATTACGATTCCAATGTAATAAATTATAACTATGAAATATTAGTGTTTGAGCCTTATATATATATATATATATATATATAGAGAGAGAGAGAGAGAGAGAGAAAGGACCGTCAGTGTGACGCTGAGATTCGAAGACTTATTGGGATGGCCAAAGACGCATTCCAAAAGCTAGGCAGAGACAGGGGGATTTCTTTGGTAGCAAACAAAAACGTACTGAAATGCTATGTGACATCTGTTCTCGTATACGGCCGCGAATGTTGTACGGTCTCCTCAAAGATGAAGAAGAGACTCGAGGCAACGGTGGTATAGCTCTACAGAAGGATGCTAAGAATATCATGGACTGAGCGTGTGAGCAACGATGAGTTTTTGGAGAGGATGCAAACAAGGAGGAAGCTTATACTTAACATGAGGAAGAGGCAGACGAAATTTCTGGGACAAGTAATGAGAAAGGAGTGCTTGGAGATTCTGATACTCACAGGTCGAATAGAGGGAAAAAGAGACAAGGGAAAGCAACGCATGACATACCTGGCGGGTTTAAGCAAGTGGTTGGCAGAATGTGGTCTGGGGGTAGTGGCAGAGGCACGAAACATCGAGAGCTACAAAGGATAGGGAGAAGTAGAGAGCCATGATCGTCTACGTCCTGAAAGGACACGGCACATAAAAAGAAAAAGATTATTTTATGAGTCATCACTTTTATTTTAGCCTTTTCTCTATCAGTTTTTGACTTATCAATTATAACGTTTTTAAAATCCACACCTGGGTTAAAAAGGCTTATAGCCTGTAAATCTAAGAGAAAGCTATTAGCGAGAGATGCTCTAAGATTAGACGAAAGATTCCCACATCTCTTCCGTTTTTCTTCGGGCATTTTAATAAAACCTTTGAAAAAATATTACTCTAGGAAATAATAATAAATTGCCAATTTATATTTTACTTAGAAAATTTGCAATTAATCTTTTTTGCCTTATATATCTGAAACCCTTCCTCTCTCAGCAAAAAAAAAAAAAAAAACGCATGCTAATGAAACGGTGTAACGGCAAATAATCGCCCACGAAAATTAAATCCGATTCATTAAAAATAAAAAGTGAGACCGATGTTGTTGGTGTTTTCGTTTTAGTTTTTTCCGAAGTAAAATTATCGTTTAAAATAAATTAGGACATTTTTATGATTTATAAATTGTATTACTGAATTCAGAAAGAAAAATAAACGAAATAAATAGTTTTTAATTGATCTTAACATAACCTACGATTTGAATAGATCGATATGGCCTTTTTTTAACTTATATTGGTTTAGCCAATCTGTATTGGTTATAAATACAAATAAAACTGACCCTCTACTCTTTTTACTAAATCAAATGTCACAGAGACGACAAGAGAAATAATCAAGTAGAAGAATTTGTTCAACAATAAATATTTTTTTATAAACACAACGAATAAATAATATATGGTGCCAAAGTTGTTAAAACACTTTAGAGTTCTTTCGTGATACTGAAAGAATTTAAGTTGCTGAACTAATTGTACGAAAAAGAGAAGGTGTACTTAAGTATATTTGTTGTTGTAGGAAAATTAAACAGTTGTTTTTTTTTGTATTAAATAGAGAAAAAAAGATATTGTTCTTGACTCACTGATTTTTACAGAGTTGTCGCTCTTTTACCGGAGATGCTTGTTATGGAATAGAATATTTGGGGGGGGGGTGAGCATTCTTTCGCAAGCTGCATTTATATTTATTTTATTAATTAACGTTAAGCCTGGAATAGGTTGTCAAGGTTTGTTGTCGTGTTGAAGAATTTGGTTCGTCTCCTTTGCTGTGTTGATTTCCAATGAAGTCAAGTGAATGAGTTGAATATTTTAAGTGCCCACTGACCAAGTCGCGTCGAAGTTTCCTTTTATTTAGTTCTCTTGGTCACGTGGGGGGATCGGGAACATGTTTACATTTTATGGCGTCAACTCGAGGTCAAAATTTGGGTCGGTACCTTCGGACGTAGTTGACGACACCTAATTAATATTTTTCAACCAATCAAAATGGATCAGTTGTTATACTTGGTTGGGGAGTCGCTATGTGTTTAACTTGCACAAAATTTGAGATTTTTAAACTAATGTAGGAATCTGATTCTACAAACTCCACGTAAATAATTTATTTTAAACTAAACTTTATAAAGTATATTATGTCTTACAACATAATTACATGTGCACTATTTATATGTTCATATTTTCCAGTATGTTAAAGAAATATTAATCCTCAGATTTAAATGGATTTATATTTATTTTATTTCGTAGCATGAAATAATCTGGCCTAGTTATTTATTTCAGTTAATACCGAAAAGATCTCTGAGATATGAATTAATTTGATTTTAATTGCATTCCCTCGAAAGGAATGGAAATTTTAACTCTGTCTGAGTAAGTACACATCTACTTATTATCTCTCAGTTGCGTCTCTGTCTTTGGGCAGACTGCGCTCAGGGGGCTTCTCTGTCAAAGGACATAGGGGCAACTGGGGAAATAATACTGAAGAGGTGCCCAGCCCTGGGGAACAGCTGCCCGAGGCCGCGCCCTCCAATTGCACCAGAGGGAGGGATCTGTGCTCGCACCGAGGCCAGCGCAACCGACGGTTGTGGGGACCGAGGGGAATTTTTGTTCCTGTCCCGGGCGTACACGCTCGGGTCCCCACCTAAAAATAGACCTTGTGTCATATCTCGTCCTAGTGGGGGGACAGGGTAAATACCGTGTGTGTGTGTGTGTGTGTGTGTGTGTGTGTGTGTGTGTGTGTGTGTATGCATATGTATTATTCTCAGCTTCATGTACAGACCCCGAGAATATAAACCCCATTCAGAACGTCCGAAGTCTTATCGAATCAATTTATTGCTATCGTATCGAATACGTCATTTTCGAATTTATAAGCCGTTTTTTCGCCATATTTATTTTTTATTTGCGCTCCTATTGTATATACATATATATATATATATATATATATATATATATATATATATATATATATATATATATATATATAATACTTTCTTCTAGTTTTTTTGTTTTTTTTTTCAGTCTTATTTTGCCTCCCCTTTTGTAAATATTTCATTTATTTCGTTTATTCGTTTTCGGATACACAAGACACGGACCGGGTGAAAAACTGCAAATGCACGTTTTAGGCGATAAGATTGAAACGGCCATGTTGAAAAGTGTAAGGCTTTCTGTGCAAATAATGGCCGACAGATTTATAATTTTTAGAACACTTTTATTTTATTTCATTTTATTTTATTTTATTTTCTTATATACTGAATTTATTTGCTAGTCTATTTCTTTTTTTTTTTCATTTTTTTTTTCTTTCAAGATCGATGTCTCTTGTAAATTTTATTAACAACACCGAATACGAAACAGTCGAATAAATATACGCGCATGCGTGATTGCGTCATTGAAAAATAATACAAATAAAATTCGAAAGTTTATTGGAAGAAAAGATTGAAAAGAAAAAAAATCTCTTGTTTGCGCTTGTATGAAATATGAATGTCGTTTGTTTGGCTGTTAAGATGCATTTTGATAACAAAATGTTTGGAAACGTTGGATATCTGCAGATAAAAAAGAAATAACTGTAAAGAATAAATATTAAATTAAATGTAACATTAAAAAAACAATATTAACGACACGTAAGCGTAATCGAAAGCTTATCCTCGGCTGTTCGTCGGCCTGTATTTGAGACCTTGTGTGGAAATAACTTCCTTCCGGAATAATCTGAAGCAAAGTCTCTTTGTACGTTTACTTGTATTTTATAGTAGTGTATATTAAGACATTTTATAAGAGTAATCGGCTATAATATTGGCATAATCATGTGAGGTCACATTTTTTGAATGTTGGAAGGACATCATTCATTGCAGAAAATTACGTGATTTATTTAAAGTTCATTTCTGACTTTTCCTCAGATATAACATGAAAACGGACACCAACCAACTACTACTACTACTACTAGCGCTGCTATTACTACTAGTACTTCTTCTTTATGTGCCGTGTCCCGTTAAGACGTAAGCGATCATGGTTCTCCACAATTTCCTTTCTTTTGCAGCTCTTAATACATTTGGTCTTTTTGTTATCTCTCCCAAACCATGTTCCGCCATCAATTTACTTACGCTTATTAAATATGTTACGCGTTGTTATTTCTCTGATCCTCTTGCCCTCAATCTGTCCTGTGAGTATCAGATTCTCTAAGCCCTCTTTCCTCATTATGTACCCCAGAAATATCAAATGTCTATTCCTGATGTTAAGTATAAGTTTCCTTAGATTAGCTTCAGTCTATTTTTTCTGTACCGTATCTCTTCAGCATGCCAGTTATGTTTTGTTTTCCCTTGTCCCTCTTGCCTTCAATCTGCCCTGTGAGTGTCAGATTTTCCGAGCTTTGTTTCTTCATAATGTGCCCTATACATTTTAACTATTCCTTGATGGCGTCCTTTTTGTTTCCAATTTCACTAAAACCTCGTCGTTGCTCACATGTTCGGTCCATGGTATTCTCAGCATCAATCTGTAGGACCACATTTCTGTTGCTTCAAGTCTCACCATCATCTTTGAGGAGGTTGTCCAGCATTCATTGCCATACAGGAAAACAGATATCACGTAACAGTTCGGTTTTTCTGTCTCTTAAGACTCTGCTTAGCATTTGCACTACTAATACTGCTGCTAATAATAATAAAAATTATTATTTTTCTCTTTTTGTGTCAATTATTACTTTCTCTCTCGCTCTTTCTCTCTCTTCCACTATCACATTTGTAACTGTCATTTCGTCCACTCACTTTCATTTCTGTCTCTTTCTTTCTTTCTTTCTAAATAATACTTTTCATTGTCGCTATTGATTACGCTTTCTCACTCTCTTTGAATTATTTCTCTCCGTCGTTTTTCTGACTCACTTTCTCCAATCAGAACTATCTATCTATCTATCTATCTATCTATCTATCTATCTATCTATCTATCTATCTATCTATCTATCCAAGTCACTTCCAATCTATCTATCTATCTATCTATCTATCTATCTATCTATCTATCTATCTATCCAAGTCTGTTCCTATATCTCTGTCTCTGTCTCTCTCTCTCTATCTGGTTCTCCCTCTCTCTCTCTCTCACTCACTCACTATCTATCTATCTATCTATCTATCTATCTATCTATCTATCTATCCCAGTCAGTTCCTCTCTTTCTCTCTCTGTCTTTCTATCTATCTATCTATCTATCTATCTATCTATCTATTTTGAAATTAATTTAGATTAAGTTTCAAGAATAATTCCCCGGGTACAGAATATTCAGTATTTGTTTAATTAAACGCTTATTACATTTAAAAATAAAATGTTTTATTTAATACAAGGATTGAATAATCCAAAGGCCGAGGCGTGACTAATTTGTCCGAGAGGCATCCATGATTTCTACGTGAAATATATTGCTACTCGTTCATTTCAAATAATGTATATCCATCCATAATCGTTTTTTTTCCAGTAAATTATATGTAACTCTTGTTCTCTCAGGCTCTAGCGAACAAGCACGCGCACAATATATATATATATATATATATATATATATATATATATATATAGAGAGAGAGAGAGAGAGAGAGAGAGAGATACAGAGAGAGAGAGAGAGAAAGAAACATAGATAAAGATAAATAAGAAAAAACTGAGATGAAGAGATAGATAGATTGATAAATAGATAGATAGATAATGAAAAGAGATAGATGTGAACAGATATAGAGATAGATAGATAGATAGATAGAAACATAAATAGAGAAAGATAAATAAGAAATAAACTGAGATAAAAAGGAACAGACAGAGCTAGCTAGCTAGCTAGCTAGCTAGATAGATAGATAGCTAGATAGATAGATAGTCTCTTCTGTATTCTCAGCATCCTTCTGTAGAACCACATTTCTGTTGCTTCAAGTATCTTCTTCATCTGAGCGGAGATTGTGCAACATTCACTGCCATATCGGAAAACTAATACTGCGTAACAGTTAATTACTCTTTTCTTTGCTTCTAGCAATATTTTGTCATATTTCTTAATACTTTGCTTAGCTTTTGGAAGGCATCTTTCGCTATTCAAACGCTCCCTCGGATTTCCGTCTCGCACTTTCCGTCTTCTGTTGCAGCTGTTTGAATTCGTCATCTCTAAGGTTCTTTTTATAATATTGTTTGAATAGCTATGCCGGTAGACGATAATAAATATACTGTTAAAAAATCAAAACGGGGCGTCTACTGCAATATGGATATCCATTAAAAAGATAACGTTTAAATGTTAAAAATCTCTGGGATTAGGAAATAGAAAATCCATTACTTCTTTAGAAATTGCTTTGTTTACGTCTGGGTACGAAATTGGGCAGATATGAGCTTTGGAGAATCTTTGTCGAAAAGTATTTCGGTTAAAACGGCAGCTATTGTTACTAGCACGATTGGCAATGTACTTCGTGGCTGAGTTGGTAAAAACACGATGGATCTAACGACGGTTTATCCTACCAAGGGGGACACGGGTTCGAGTCATGCTGGAGGACGCATACTTTTCTTTAATAAAATTCCAGCATTCTTTTCTTTGTTTATAAGAAAATTTTCTTGATTCTTAATACATTGATTAGCTTTTGAAAGACATCTTTCCAATAAAACCCAAAAATTAACTTCGAAGAACAACATTTAAATTATTTATTTTTTTATTTTTAATTGCGTTTTCGTTTTTTGAAGAAGCCCGAGTTGGAACCGATATGAAGAAAACCATTCGAGTCATTCATTGTACAAACACATATATAGACATAGTCTCCACATTCCTTCCCCCCCTCTCTCTCTCTTTATATATATATATATATATATATATATATATATATATATATATATATATTTTAAATAAAAACAGACCACTTTAAGGTTCCATATAATAAATTATTTCACCATTATTAGCTATGATTAACGTTGTGGTGAAATAATTTATTATGTGGAACATTAAAGTGGTCTGTTTTTATTTAAATTATTAGCTCTGATTTACATTGAGCTCTCTGGATTTTAGCCTCCTTGGGTCTATCCATACGGATTACCTAGTTTTTTGTAAACTAAATATATATATATATATATATATATATATATATATATATGCACTAGGTCATGTTTCATTGGAAAAATACGGAAAAAAGTACATTATAACAGAATTATTCGTTTTGTTTCAATTAATTTGCATATGTGTGTACGTGATCATGGCCCTCCACATTTTCCTCTCTACTTAATTTGCACAAGGGTGTATGCACAAAGGATTTCGGTTAAAAGGCACTATTAAACTAGCACGATCTTGTTATTAGCTTCCATGTTTGAAACATGGTTATTATTGTGTAGCGAAAAAAACATATTTTTAATCAGCTAATTTATAATATTAATGCTCTGTAAATTTACATTGAGCACTATTGTGTAAAAATACAAATATCTATAAGAACACCGGATTATATATCTTACTGTTCTTTCTTTACATATATATATATATATATATATATATATATATATATATATATATATATATATATATATATGTATATATATATAATTTCTATAAAAGCCAAATACAAGGAGATAAGGGTTCGAATCTTGTCGGTCGACGCATATTTTTCCAGAATATTTGGAGCGATAGACGGTAATGCATATACTGTTTAAAAATAAAAACGCAGCCTCTTCGCAAATACGGTTATCCACTGAAAATAACGTGTAAGTAATGTAGATATCGCCAATCTGTAATCTGTATGCTGGGCTTTTACTTTTTCTAACACATAAAATTATACGTTCTTTGCGCGATGAACGTCCAGCAGATGGCGGTGAGAAGTGTCTGCATGAGAAATTCCATTCCTAAATTTGGTACATACGGAAAAGCACAAATTTGGAATGGAGAAATTCAGGAAGATATCTGATTTCAGAAAGAGTAAATTTCCTGTTGGCCTCTGATTCTGTTCTAGTCTTTGAACGAAGTAGCCATTTCGAAATGCCAGTCCGTGTCACCGTGGGACTCTGCTGACCGTGCCCACCCAGTCGAAAACACGCGTCATGGACATAGTGGCCGGGTGGTCCGAGAGACATGTCGCCATTTTGTTAGATAAGACGCCTGTCAAATACGTGGCATATTTTCAGCACTTGAACTCTGACACAGACAAGCGACGAATTTTCCCGCCTTTCGGTAACTGGTGTTCGTAGATCAGGATGGTTTAGGTATTTGGACACATGAACTGGTGTTTGACAAATATTGACTTTGGGCCTGACTACGAAAATCCTCAGCAATTTATTTTAAATGGTTTTTATTCATGTAAATTACGACCCCTCATTTCAGTAGGTGAAAGGCGCCATTGTCTATAAAATGAGCCTCGTATGTACAGTCAAACCTACCTTCACCTTTCAAAAGTACCTTCACATATAGTTTATGTCTAGTTCGAAAAAGATATATATATATATATATATGTTAGACTGTGCAGCTTATATTTTATATCATAAAGAAACAATTTATACAAATAATTAAATAGCAATGTTAATGTGATTACTGGCGAAATCACTTCGCTGACAATACTTAATGAGACATTAACTCACTATCAATTCCTTGAATAATAAGATCTTTATATTCGAGTTGTTGTCAGATGGAAGACGCATGCCAAATACATTCGACAATTTGATATAGTCATCTCCATTTCTATTCATAGGGATCTTATTCAATGAATTGATAGTAAGTTAATGTCTAATTAAGTCTTGTCAGCGAAGTGATTTCGCCATTAATCACATTAACATTGCTATTTAATTCTTTGTAGAAATGTTTTCTTAATGATATATATAATGTTTATAGCGGAATCTTTCTTTTATAGATGTTTCATTAAAGACGATTAACAAGTTACTGTGATTAAGTTTTTTTTATATAAGATGTTAATAACAATAACCAATCAATTTAAAATGTTAAAAATACAAAAAAATCCGTACACAATGTTACTAATACTACCAAGAGATTAATATAAAATTATATTAAATTCAAATTAATCTTACCAACAGAAAGATAAGCCGTATATGGTGCAACACAGTTCAACTAAAATCTAAGAAAAACATTGTCAAATTCCAAGTCTAACTGAATTGTAAATTAAAAGGTAGAGTGTGTTTACAATTTACCGTTAACTCAGATCTTTGGTTTAACCCATTAAGTGCCAATTTTTTTAATGCGCATTTTTGGTCCAGACAGGTGTCTTAGGAGTTTATTTATTCCTTATGTTTAATTTCAGTAGTTACCATTGTCGTTTTTATAGAAACTAGAACATCAAATATATATATGTGTTAAAACATCAAAAAATAATATTCATTAGAAATAATAAAAAAAGCTTTTCAAAATAGTCATTTTTCTATTCGTTAAATGTAAAATTACGATAGAAAGTGTCTTGTTACGGCTAATAATAAAAACGTTAAAGGCTAAGCGTTGTAAAATGCAATGTATGTAAGCAATTCAATGTAAATACAAGGAATAACATGTGGTGAGTTTAATTTTAACAGATCCTCATGGCAGGTAATGGGTTAATAAAGAATTCTTATCAAACTTCTTTGAAAAGAATGCTGCCTGATCAGACCGAAATTACAAAATGGTTCAAATTTATCCAGACAATTTATTAAAAATTATTTTAAAATTAAATCACAAGAGAAAATGAAGAAATTGTGTAAGTTACTTGACATCGAAAAATTTTACTGGGGATTTAGATTATTGAAGAGGGAGGAAAGAGATAGAGAGTGAGAGAGAGAGAGTGTGTGTGTGTGTGTGTGCGTGTGTGAAGGATAGAAAAATAATTAATAAAAAGAAATGACAATGAATGAATGAAAGAAATAATGAATGAACATATAAAGACACTATTGAGTAAAAAGAATGAGTGATGTAAATAAATAAGGGAATAGTGAAAGAAGGAAAAATGATAAACTATTGAATGAAAAAATGATCATAAATAATAAATGAACGAAAGAAATAATGGATGAAAGAAAGGGAATTGATGACTTAACGAAAGAAGACGAAAAATAAAGAGAGAAAGAGAAAGAAAGACAGAAAGAGAAAGAAAGAAAAGAGAGGAAAAGAAAGAAAGAGAAAAGGAAAAAAGAGAGAAAAAGAAAGAAAGCGAGTAAAAGAAAGTAAGAAAAGGGAAAGAGTGTGTGTGTGTGTGTGTGCGTGTGTGAAGGATAGAAAAATAATTAATAAAAAGAAATGACAATGAATGAATGAAAGAAATAATGAATGAACATATAAAGACACTATTGAGTAAAAAGAATGAGTGATGTAAATAAATAAGGGAATAGTGAAAGAAGGAAAAATGATAAACTATTGAATGAAAAAATGATCATAAATAATAAATGAACGAAAGAAATAATGGATGAAAGAAAGGGAATTGATGACTTAACGAAAGAAGACGAAAAATAAAGAGAGAAAGAGAAAGAAAGACAGAAAGAGAAAGAAAGAAAAGAGAGGAAAAGAAAGAAAGAGAAAAGGAAAAAAGAGAGAAAAAGAAAGAAAGCGAGTAAAAGAAAGTAAGAAAAGGGAAAGAAAGAAAAAGAAAAATGACAAAAAAGAAAGAGAGAAAGAGAAAGAAAGAGAGAAAGAGAAAGAAAGAGAGAAACAGAAAGAAAGAAAAAGAAAGAAAGACAGAAAAAGAAAGAAAACAGAAAAAGAAAGAAAGCTAAAAAAGAAAGAAAGAAAAGAGAAAGAAAGAAAAAGAAAAAATGACAAAAAAAGAAAAGAGAAAGAGAAACAAAGAAAAAGAAAGAAAGAAAGACAGAAAAAGAAAGAAAGACAGAAAAAGAAAGAAAGAAAAGAGAAAGAAAGAAAAAATGACAAAAAAGATAAGAGAAAGAGAAAGAAAGAGAGAAAGAGAAAGAAAGAAAAAGAAAGAAAGACGGAAAAATAAAGAAAGAGAAAAAGAAAGAAAGACAGAAAAAGAAAGAAAACAGAAAAAGAAAGAAAGACAGAAAAAGAAAGAAAGCTAGAAAAAGAAAGAAAGAAAAGAGAAAGAAAGAAAGAGAAAAAATGACAAAAAAGAAAGAGAGAAAAAGAAAGAAAAAGAGAAACTGAAAAAGAAAGAAATGAAAGAAAAAAAGATATAAAATAGAACATCTTTTGGTAATGTCAAGAATTTCGATGCCCTTCTCCACGGAGCCAGCAAATTTCAAATTGGCAGTTCCTGGAGGGTCATGTCAAGCTGAACAGTTAGGGGTCAGAAGCATAAGTTTCTCCATGTGTGTGCTGGTAAGGGCTCATTGCTCACAAGCCTATTGGCCTGACACTGGGGGGAACAGAAGCAAAAGAGAGTGGGATTTCCACACAGATACGAACACCTGGAAAAATACACTGTCACACACACGCACAAACACACATGGGCTCACACTCACACACGCACGCATATATATACACATATATATATATATATATATATATATATTTATTTCAGTGTAACCCGGATATAAGAGAAACCCGGATATAAGAGAGATTTTCTCTGGTTCCAAATTAGAGCCTGTGTTAATGTATATATAATAGACCAAACCCGGATATAAGAGATTTTCTCTGGTCCCAAATTAGAGCCTGTGTTAATGTATATATAATAGACCAAACCCGGATATAAGAGAAACCCGGATATAAGATACTTCTCCGGTCCCGACAACTCTCTTATATCCGAGTTACACTATATATATATATATATATATATATATATATATACAACGACAGGCGAGCCTACGCTCATTCACATATTCATACATATCGCTAGACTTACACGAAAAAAGCGGCATACAATTTACTGCACAATATATATATAAATATATATATATATATATATATATATATATATATATAGAGAGAGAGAGAGAGAGAGAGAGAGAGATATTTCATTTGACCTCAAACAAGGCAATAAAGCCACTAGGACGCAAGAGGTTACTGAGTGTTAGAGAAGATGAGACAAAAAACTACAATGAAGGATAGAATAGAGTGAAACAATAAGAATTAAGAAGACATAAGTTATCGCGTGGCATTGCATTTAAATTTTTGAAGAACAAAGCTGACTGGGAAACAAGAAGCCGGGAGAAAATTCCACAAGTCAGAAGTGCGAGAGAAAAACTGCCGAGCATAGAACTCACGGCTTCATCTATAGATTATACCAGTAAAATGATGAGACCTTTCCACAAACAAGTACTGCGCTTAAATTCATAGGAAACGTCATGATAGATAGATAGATAGATAGATAGATAGATAGATAGATAGATATGAAGAGTATGAGATAGGTAAATAGATATGAATAGACTGGGATAGACAGATAGATAGATAGATAGATAGATAGATAGATAGATAGATAGATAGATAGATATGAAGAGTATGAGATAGGTAAATAGATATGAAGAGACTGGGATAGATAGATAGATAGATAGATAGATAGATAGATAGATAGATAGATAGATAGATAGATAGCGAGAGAGAGAGAGAGAGAGATAGACAGATAGATAGATATGAAGAGTGTGAGATAGGTAAATAGATATGAAGAGACTGTGATATATATATATATATATATATATATATATATATATATATATATATATATATATATATATATATATATAGGTAGGTAGGTAGGTAGATATAGATAATTAACAATATGTAGATTTTCTTTTAGAGTTTGATTAAGAATTGTATCTTATATCTTCTTTGAAAATGCTTCAGGACTTTCCGAATAACCCAATCATGATCACCGCCATTCTAACGAATTCTAACAAGTGTCAGAGAAAAGAATTTGCTAAGTGGCGTTTTTGTTGTTGATTTTTTTTCATTTTTGTTTTTTTTTTTCTTTTTTATTAGGCAGTGTGATTCAGTCTGAAAATCCCAAGAGGTCACCTGTCAAAATACTGACATCTACTTTCTGTCTCCCTCACTTGACAGCATCGCAGAACCATCTACTGACCATCTCGAATTAGACATTTACTAGGATGGTCGAATTTTCTTTTCTATTATATACTATATTTGCTTTGGTACGCCAAATTGTGGAGCATACAATGAGGGTGGAATCCCGCCGTTTGTATATATATATATATATATATATATATATATATATATATATATTGCTTATATATATATATATATATATATATATATATATATATATGTATATCCGATGCGATGAGAACGAAAGTAATATATAAATTCCAACGTTCGCAGCGTTAATTCAAAAAAGAGCTCGATACAGATAGTAGAGCGATAATTATTTATTTATTATAATTTTATCATATAGACAAAACCATTTTACTCACCAATGGTTCATAACCATTTCCGACCCTCACCCGTAGATGTGCAGTTG
>OZ038507.1:74945892-74948392 GCA_964036315.1 Acanthosepion esculentum
TCGTTTCCAACCTCTGTTTGGGTTATTCCACATTCAGTAAACCTTTCTAGGTTACAACACATACGAAAATTGGAAAAAAAGCACGAACACACTGGCAGGCCTTACCAGTGAGCAAATCAAAGTACTATCGACTGGCTAGGAAATTCTCCTGATTTAAATCCAATCGAGAATCCGTGGTCAATCTGCAAGGAACGACTTCGTGGAATGGACATACGAAGTACTAGCATGTGCACGGGGTCATATTTCATTGGAAAAATATGAGAAAAAAAGTAATAACGGAATTATTCCTTTTGTTTCAATTAATTTGCACAAGGGTGTAGGTGATCATGGACCTCCACATCTTCCTCTCTAATTTGCACACGGGTGTAATGTTTAGTAAAGAAACACAGAAATTTAGAGAGAAAGATTCCGTCATGGATCAGGAATTTTTGCAGGATATTGATTTCAGGGAAATTTCGTTTCAATCCAGGTTCGGAATTGGTATCCAAAAAGAAAGGGGTAGTATGAATTCTGGCAAGCATTAACTAAAGACAGGAACCGTTATATGTTTAATGTGATTATCTTTCTAATTAGTTTATTAGATAAATGCATAGATTATCAGAGAGAAAGATTTTGTCGTGGATTAGGAATGAAGAAAGCAAATGTTACTGGGAATATGTGGAAAATATAGGGAAAATATAAATGCATAAATAAGAAAAAAGGGATTTTTTGGAGGTGGGGGTCCAAAATAAAGTCAAGCATTGCAAGGAAAACAAATTATTATGGTACTGAATTATTAATTAATATACTAGATAATTACATTGCAAATCAGTGGTCACAAATTTATCTATCTATCTATCTATCTATCTATCTATCTATCTATCTATCTATCTATCTATCTATCTATCCCAGTCTCTTCATATCTAATTACATACTTCACACTCTGCATATCTATCTATCTATCTATCTATCTATCTATCTATCTATCTATCTATCTATCTATCTATCTATCACAATCACTTCATATCTATTTACATATCTCACACTCTGCATATCTATCTATCTATCTATCTATCTATCCCAGTCTCTTCTTATCTATCATGCCTGACGATTGCATCTAGCATGAAACAGACTGTCGCCTCTAAGTGTTGACTTCTATATTCACTTTTATATTTATGTATATATATATATATATATATATATATATATATATATATAATTTTTATTGTATCAATCTATCTTGATATCTATCTATTTATCTATATTTTTATTTTATTTATTTATCTCTCTATTTTTCATGTTATCTATCTTTTTTATTTTATCTATCTATCTATCTATCTATCTATCTATCTATCTCTGTTCAAAAATATAAGACAATTATATGGTTAAATTAATTTGATGGCTTTTTACTGTAAGAATCCAATAAAAACAGGAAGAACGGTATTGTCAGTGGTCACAAATTTTAAACAAGCGTTACACAAACTATAGTGATGCAGAGCGCTATTATATACATAATTTAAATTTATTGAATTTTACTGTAAGAATGCATTGAAAATCATTCAGAAAGGTATAGTCAGAGGGTAGACATTAATGTAAAAAAAAGCTTTCAAGAGAATTTATGCCATATATGATATATATAACAGAGGATGTCTGTCTGTCTGCGTCATATCTTTTCACTCGAAATCCATCCAACCGAATTTAATCAAACTCGGCAAAGACATTGTACAATGTAAGAGATAAGTTCTTAGCGTAAGAAATTGATAATTTAAAAAAAATCAATAATCAATAAAGCCGATCAGAAATCGATAAATTTAACTTTTCTCTCAGATTTTGTTCAAACTCGGTATATAGGTTACTTACATCATGATGAGCTCAATGATACGTCCTTTTTATTTCTACGCCACTGTGTTTAGCGAAAGACGCGAAAAAACGAAAGTTCGATTTCAACACAAAACGATTTCAACACAAATTTGAAACTAAAAACTCCCTCAATTTTCAAGCAATCTAATACAAGCTTCACTCAATTGTAGCCAACAATAAGTTCATTGATTGTCATTTAACTTGATAATTGAGTCCAGTCATATAGTGACAATCCACGTAAATAGCGAAAAATGGCGATTTTTACTGGTTCTTTGTTATTTTTTGTTGTTCTTTCAACCAATTTTCATCAAACGTAACAATTGCTTTATGAATATATCCTCTTTTACATCCCTGGTAGCACACTGACAAATTGAGTTCCAAAAACACCAGAATAATTGTGATCTGAAGTGGGTCTTCATGTTGTCTTCATGTCCTCGGCTAACTTCGATTGAATAAATACAGATTACTTCTGTTATATCAGTAACTGCATTAATTCAAAATGTTTTTTAATGAAAGTACTTTAAAGTAATTGAAGAAGATAGACTCTGTTACATGTAAACATGATGCTGTTTTTGCTCCATTCTAATTGAACGCTTTTTTCTGATCGACCAGCTGGCTATGGCGGCTTGTTTGTTATAAATATAATTACTGGATATTTTGC
>OZ038507.1:74955892-74963392 GCA_964036315.1 Acanthosepion esculentum
GACAATTTGGGTTTTCTTCCATGCCCAGGAAAATTCTCAGTCATGCCAAACTGTTTAAACTTCTTATAACGGACTGTACCGTAGATCTAGGGATAGGTAACTGGTTTGAAATAGTGCTGTAACTATTTCAAGACTTGTGGAACTTAATAATTCTGTCTCAAGTCAACACTAAGCTCCTTTTTCTTGCCCATCATGTTGTTAACGTAAGAATAACGATAGCTGTAGATTGTCATCCAGAATTTTGATATAGTCTGCAGATTTTATTATTCCTCTCATTGCAATTAATTGTCCATTCGTCCTTGAGTTAATACAACCCCAAAACATCAAGCTGCCTCCATGTTTTAATGTTGCCAGTGTGTTCTTTGGGAGGAATGTCTCACCTTTCTTGGATTTTTGTCTGTGAGGCCAGCGAAAGCGACTGGTTTATGCAGCAGATATTCATGATGCAGAAACGCTTCATCAACATGTGATGGGGGCCTGCGAAACCATTCGACACCGTGTGTGGGTATGTGAAAGGGGTCCGCCAGTCATTCACCCGACGGGTGTGTGCGTGCGTGCGAGTGTAGAAACATGCCGATATTGGTAACTAATAACTGATACAACAAAAGTTAATAAAAATGAACATGCTACTACCCCTTGTCTGAATGACTGGATTTCTCTGTATCCTTGGAAACGGTGAATTATGAATTTTTGTGTGCGTTTAAAACTCAATAAATTTAAAAAGTAATTTACTCCAAAATTCACTTGAAGATGAAATGGAACCAATGTTTTTAATTTAATTAGAAAATTATATTTTAAGTTTTACCTTCCATTTTTGAAACATGGTTATTACTGTGTAGCAAAAAAAAAACATTTTAAATCAGTTAACTTATAATATATATATATATATATATATATATATATATATATATATATATATATATATAGCATCTACCAGTTTTGCGCCCTGAAGAGGTCACTTAAATCTCAACAACAAAGGACTGAATTTTACCAAAGAGGACGCTACTTTTAAATCGTGAGAGAAAGAGATGCCTTCTATTAAATATAATCAACCCTGATATATAATATTACACCGGCTGTAATAGCAAAATTATCCAAATCGTGTTACAACGTAAGTATCCATCCCACAAATTTTTAATATCTATAAAAAAAAAACACTAAAATAATTGAGGTTCTCTGTCCACGTTTTCAGATAATATGTTTAGCCATCTTGATACCGTTCGTCGTAAGAATCACGGAAAAATCCTTACTCAGTTAAAACGAGAGCAGGTTAAAATTGTGTTGTGTCAGCCCCACTGCCTTCCCAACTGAGCAATGGTGAGAAGAAAAAGATCATTCATACCTTCAGTGATGGTACCAACATTCATAATCTAGTTTCCATCTTCAAAGTCCATTCAAGAACCATAAAAAAATGGTGAATACGTTGTAAAAGAGTTGGAATAGTAGAGAGGAAAACTTGATCAGGAAGTCACAACAGGAAGAGCGATAATCATTTCAACTTAGAGATAAAGAAATCAATTAGAAAAGATCCAACTCAATTCATAAGACGGTTGGTAAGTGAGAGAGGGGTTTTAGTTATGACAGTCCAAAGAGCAGTGAAAAAAGACTTGAAAATGAAATTGTACGTGAAAACTGTGAGGCAACTTGTTACTCCAGGACAGAAAGTTAGAAGGTTAGAGAGGGCGAAGATCATCTTGAATAAGTTGAAATATCATCCTGGAATAATACATATATATTTGAACTTCATGACCTTCCGATCCTTAGCTATGATTAATTAATGATGAACATATCATTTTCGTTTATAATCGATTTTATCACGATTCTTCTCTTAAGTTTAGAGAGTAATTTTCTATGATTATTTCTCGGACATTCAGGCCGGTAAATGTTATTTAATACTGTTTATTATAAAACAGAGCATTTACTTAAATATTTCTGTCTATAAAAAGAATGTTAAACATGAATAATGTCTTTAAATAATTGTCGGACTTTGTCCTTTTCATATTATATATATATATATATATATATATATATATATATATATATATATATATATATATATATATATATATATATATATTTGGACAAATAGGCTATTCCCCATATGAGGTAATTTTGGATTTATTTGTTTATTAATTATATTACTCTGTATTAATAAATATATCAAGTTTTTTTGTGGATCAGATTTAATAATTTATATTAACAGGATCCACTTGGATTATATACCAACGCATTTTTTAACTTTACTATATATATATATATATATATATATATATATATATATATATATATATATTGACGTCCACAGACAGACTGTTTCGCTGTTTCACAGCTCATCAGATTGGTCAGATATTCGATTACCTCAAGCCGGGATTGAACCTCAACTGATTTGGTATCAATCGGAGATTGCACCGCTAAGCCATTGGCGAACGGCAGGGATGATGGTGAATTTAAACGTATTATTTATTTATTTTTTAGACAAACTCGCCAGTGACCAGAGAACTCGATTCGTTTTAACGAAGTGTCTTGCATCAGCAGCAGTAATAGTCCCTGTTTACAAATTCACAGACACACACACACAGACATATATATATATATATGTTGCCCATAATTTAGTAGCATGTTTTCATTAAGGCATGTCTCATCAGGCAATTTAGACAAGTTGTGTCTACTTATTTTTAATAGGATCCTCTCATAATTCTGAACAAGTTTCTTAGTATTCAAGGAAGAAGGAAAATTACCATGTCGATGCATATTCATTTAACTCCAAGTACTTTCGACATTAGCAGAATGTCGTCATCAGGGTCTTGTTTTTTCTAAGACAAGAAATTGTTGGGGGTGATCATTATTCTAAGACAAAATTGTTGCGTTCATCTGAAAATTAAATGTATGTATGTATGTATGTATGTATTTGTGTGTGTGTGTGCTTTTGTGTGTATGTATTATGGACACGTGGCCGAGTGGTTAGAATGTTCGCATTCTAATCATGAGCCCCGGTTTCGAATCTCAACAACGTCGATTTGTGAAGAATGAGACTGCCTGAGTTTTTAGACTGGAGGGATCGATCAACAGCGTACGACACCTTTGGAAAGAGCCTGAAACCAAACCACGCGTTGACCCAAGCTTTGTGAGTGGAATTGGGTAGACGTAAGACTTAGGGCCGTCTATAGCTGTGCTAGCACGAAGTCACATGTCATCGTGGCCGAGGGGTTGAGCGTGCTGGCCTTGATTAACGTTGTTGAACACGCTAGATAAGACGCTCTTTCACAGGAATTGTAAATAAGGTCTGCTCAACATAGTTGCAGTATAAATAACAGGTGGGTTCTGTGAACAAACACCAAATGCGCCTGAGTAAGCGGATGCAATAGGGAATGGCTAGCCGCCATAATAGACGTGTATCCTTGAATACGAGTGGCCAGCAATACAGGCATATACATGTATGTATGTATGTATGTGTGTATGTGTGTAAGCATGCGAGTGTATCATTAAACACAACTGACAAAATACTTTGATAATGGCTAATTGATTGGACATTATCGAAGAAAACGCTTGTACGTACGTCTGTTCCTTTCTATCTATCTGTATGTCTGTCTGTCTGTCCATTCTCTGTCTCTCTCTCTCACTCTTTATCTATCTATCTATCTATCTATCTATCTATGATGGTCAGGTCATTTCTCTCAATCTATCTAATTTTTTCATCTATCTATCTATCTATCTGTCCATTCTCTCTCCATCTCTCTCTCTCTCTCTCTCTCTCTCTCTATCTATCTATCTATCTATCTATCTGTCTATCTATCTATCTGTCTGTCTGTCCATTCTCTCTCCATCTCTCAATCTCTCTCTCTCTCTATCTATCTATCTATCTATCTATCGGCCATCGTCTCTTCATCTATCTATCTATCTATCTATCTATCTATCTATCTATCTATCTATCTATCTATGTTTATTATCTGTATTTCTCTATATATACCTATCATTTATGTCCAGAAAAGAAAACACTTTCTCACTAGCTATGTCAGTTCAGCCATATCTTGCTATCTCCATATCTATCTATCGTTTTCAGACAGTTCATATCTATCTATCTATCTATCTATCTATCTATCTATCTATCTATCTATCTATCTATCTATCTATCTATCTGACATCGTCTCTTCATCATCTATCTATCTATCTATCTCTCTGTCTCCATTCATATCTCCCTATCTAATTAGCTATCGTTAATTTTCATATCTCTATCGATTTTTTAATCTAAGATTATTCCTCTACATATGTCTAACACTGTATCGATTTATATGTTTACGATCCTGCCTATTACATATCTCCTGCCGGCAATAGTAATTGGCATCCATCTTCATGTAATAATTAGGCTATTATTATATCGGTGCAACACAGCCTTCAAGCAAATTCTTATTATCATTGCTTCCGGATAAACTCTCATGCTAACGCAGTGAAACGCATACCTCCACACACACACACACACACACACACTCTCTCTCTCTCTCTCCCTCCCTCTCTCCCCTCATATACGCAGGTTGCCCCCCAAAAAACAGGAAATTTTAAATTTACTATATAATGAAAAAAAAAATTAACTAGCAAACTTTTTTTTTATTTGACCACCACATCAAACATTTGGGGCTTTGCTATGTTTTAAGCTAATTAATTTATATCCTTTACTTTTACTTATATATATATATATAAATGTATATATATATAGAGAGAGAGAGAGATAGATATACAGGGTGTCCATAAAGTTCGTGTGCACTTTTAAAAAATTATAACATTATTTGTATTTGCGATAGAAATAATTTGTAAAAAGGATTAGCAAGAAGTAAATCTATATTTTTTAAGGTTTTATTGAAATTTTATTTAAGTTTCAACATGTCCTCCATCATTAGCAATACAAAGGGTAATACGATTTTGCAGTTCGCGGAAAACATTTGCCAACTGATTTACAGTAATGCCTGAAATCACATTAGTTATTTTTAGCTATACTTAAAACTAGGTACATTAAGCTTTATAACATTTTTTACAGATTATTTCTATCGCAAATACAAATAAAGTTATACATTTTTAAAAGTGCACACGAACTTTATGGACACCCTGTATATATATATATATATATATATATATATATATATATATATATATAGGGTACAATTGAGTCTCATTTTCATGTAATTCATTTATATGCTCTATAATAAATATATTGAGCTTAATTGTTGTTGATCAGTTTTAATATATTATATTATTAAGATTCACTGGGATTACTTACCCACGGATGTTGCCTGTACACACACACACACACACACACACACACACACATATATATATATATATATGTATATATATATATACATATATAATCCATATATTTATAATATATATATATATATATATATGTATGTACATATACCCTATATATATATATATACCTCACACATACACACGCACACACACACGCGCACACACGCACACACACATATATATATGTATATATATATATATATACATATATAATCCATATATTTATAATATATATATATATATGTACATATACTATATATATATATATATATATATATATATATATATATATATATATATATATATATACCTCACACACACGCACACACACGCACGCGCACACACACGCACACATATCATGTCGATTAGTTTTTGTTGTGATCCTTTCAAGATGGCGAATTAATTTTTCTGGTATATTTAGAAAATTAAGTAAAAAAAATATCAATATATATATAATTATTTATTTTAGTATATTAAAACATGGTTAAAATCGCTACACAGTTACAATTACGTTTCAACACCATAATTGTGTCTCTTCAGGCGTTGTTAAATTACTGGCGAGTGAAAGATTAATTATTTATTTATTTTATTTCATTAATTAATTATTAATTATTAATTATTATTATTATTATTCAGCTCTTCTATGCATTTAGCCCACTTTTAAATTAAATGTTTCGTACAATGCAATCCAACTCTATTTGTTCCGATTTAACCTGGATATATATATATATATATATATATATATATATATATATATATATATATATATATATATATATTGTGTATTTAGTCAACAACAATTAATTTATGCTTGTTTCATTAAAAACGAAACACAAGGAACTACGATTAAGCTTTTTATTTAATTTTTTCTTGTGTTCGAACGAGAGTTTTCTATTCTGGACACATAGTGTGTAGAAACTGTCCAAATGTTTTATGTCCCAAGCGCTTTCGGCTATACGTTTAACCATGTCATTTTTAGCTGATTGTATTTGTGTTAAGACAAGGTTCTTTTTTAATGTAGTGGTATTATTTTCCTTGTTGGCTGTCGTGTTGTGTAATTGAATAATTGCGTATTTAGGTAGCAATCCTTCATTTATGAATGTTTCATTAAAACACACAATTATCAAATTACAGGACCCGATAGCCAACAAGGAAAATGTGTCCACTTGTTGGAACAAGAAAAAAAAATTACATAAAAAGCTTATTCGTAGTACCTTGTCTGTCGGTTTTAAACATCGTATACGGAACCGTCATATAGACTGACGTGCCCTTTTAACCGATTCGGCCACAGAAGATCGTTCGGTTCGCAAGGACGTATTTACTGTATATTTAAACTTAAATACTTGTATCTATAAAAAGAATGTTAAACGTAAAAATATCTTTAAATAATTGTCGGACTTTGTCCATTTCATAATATATATATATATATATATATATATATATATATATATATATATATATGAGTAATTGATTTGGTGATTTAGGCTAATTATATAGTAATTCGTCGAGCTTAGAATTCTCAGCAGAATGCAGAAAGCACTGGACGGCCGTTTCGTCCTATCTGGGACTCATCAGCAGTGCGCATCCACTACCGAGAATCGAACCCGGATCGCTTCGATACAACGCGAGTGAGTAGGGGCGCTATATCGAGTCTAGTTTATGTCTTCTTCGTCACCGAGTCCCGTGGTACAGTTGGTATGACGTTCGCGTTGTATCGAAGCGATCCGGGTTCGGTACTCGGTAATGGATGCGCGCTGCTGATGAATCTCAGATAGGACGAAACGGCCGTCCAGTGCTTTCTGCATGTTGAGTATTCTATGCTCGACGAATCACTATGAAATATATATATATTGTGTGTCTGTCTTTATGCAGCATTTTTTCATTGATGCATGTTTCATTAAATAATGTAGATAAGTGTTGTCTATTTATATTGTAATATTTGTATCTCCAATAATATTTATGTTGGTCACACCACAAACTCATTTTCACGACGTTTAACTTTACATTTGAATGATAACTCTAACATTTTAGGTATTACAACAACATGCCTGGCCGCATACACAATTCCGGAAAATCCTTGTTGAAAACACAACTATACTTAAATCTTCCATGTAATCATAAACAGACTATCATTATTGTTTTGTCCGTGTATTGTTTAATATATTGAAATGTAATTGTCACCTTTGATAATGGCTTATG
>OZ038507.1:74965892-74973392 GCA_964036315.1 Acanthosepion esculentum
GGGTGCCCCATACTTTCGGCCTTGTTACATCTAAACTATGCTTAGAAAATCAATATACTTGGCCTTGTGCCAGAATTGTGTCAGTTAACGCAATAAATCTCGAGTATAAAGAATGCTAATTTGACCTGACATATATTCGCATATCCATTCCAAATTTAATTGCTTATAAATAATAATCCAACTTAGAGTTATGTAGGAAAGATGAAAGGTCAACAATATATATTAAATTATATGTATTTGTATATATTACTATGTGTAGTAAATACGATGATGCATATATATATATATATATATATATATATATATATATATATATATATATATATAAACAACTGAAAAGATGCAAATTAAAAAAATTGAAAGTTTTTCTTGTGAAAGTATTTATTTATATATATATATATATATATATATATATATATATATATGATATTTCAGATCGACCCCCATCTTTCATCAGAAATGACTGTTTTCAAAAGTTTGTTTACATTAATTAGCGTCCGTCGCGAGACGCGGACGTCACGTGAAATGGAATGCAACTGTGTTTGAATATTTCTAACGTAAATCTAACTGTAGTAGATGTTGTTTAAAATTTTTTTTAACTATATCTAAATAAATTTTTTGTTTAACTATTGAAATAGTTATAAAGATTTAAAATACCCAAGTCTTTATTTAACCCTAGTTTATATGTATTTAATTTTAAAATCCAGTATTTTTCTTTTTTCTGCGTGTATATGTTATTATTATTATTATTATTATTATTATTATTATTATTATTAACGACAACAGACTAATTTCTCTATATATAACATCAACTATGAACACGCCCACAACATGCTGACCGTGATCGGAAAATAAATCATCCATATAAATCTAGATACATACATGACACATACCATCAGTTATTTGCCATGCGTGATACACGCGTAGGTGATCATATATCTTTTGATACGTGACTGACGAGACAGATATTTTCCCCGCAGTAGGTTGCCATTTCTTTTTGCGGTAGACCATTTGCCATCCAAGGCTATAGAACTCGGTCTGTCCTGCTATTTACCCATAGCTGTCGGGGGGAGAAGAAGAGGATTCATATCTTCCCCAAGGGTATTAGCACGTAAGTGAATATAATGGATTCGACTGGAAAGTCAGTCAGTCAGTTATGTGCCGTGCGCGATACACGCTTTGGTGACCATGTGTCTTTCGAAACGTGACTGATGAGAACGATTTTTTCCCGCAGTAGGTTACCATGTTCTTTCTGCGGTAGACTAGTTGGCATCCAAGGCTATAGAATCCGGGCTGTCCTGCTATTTACCCATAGCTGGGGGGAGAAGAAAAGGATTCATACCTTTCCCAAGGGTATTAGTACGTAAGGTAATGGATTAGATTGGAGCTCGAACTCGACTCTCTCCTTTACTCCACCGTGCCTCCCACGCTTACCATGATATATATATATATATATATATATATATATATATATATATATATATATATATATATATATATATATATCAATCTCATTATATTTATATATATATATATTTAAAACCATAAGTTATATCTCGTGCCTGATGAGTTGCTAAAGCAACGAAACTTAAGTCGCACCGCAAATCTAGATATATGTATATTTATTAATAAATTTAATATATATATATATATATATATATGTGTGTATATATATATAAAAGTGAACATAGAAGTCAACACTTAGAGGCGACAGTCTGTTTCATGTCGCCTCTAAGTGTTGACTTCTATGTTTCTTTTATATTTACACACGCTCTATCTCTGATATTGAGCACTTTATCCCATAAATATAGCACACTTTAAGACTATATTTCTTCATGTATATATGTATATATATATATATATATATATATATATATATATATATATATATATAAAGACATGTCTCATTGAATAATTTTGACAAGTTTTATCTACTTATTTTTAAAAAAAAATCCTCTCATATTCTCGGACAAGCTTCTTAGTATCTTTATTAAAGGAAGAGAGAAAATTACCCTGTTGATACAAATTTATTTATTCCGAGTTCTTTCGACATTAGCACAATGTCATCATCAGGGTGTTGTTTTTCTTTCTTAGAGAAAGTTGTTGTGTTCATGTGAAAGTTGAATGTTTTAATTGTGAAGTGAAAAACGCTAAGGTTATGTACTGTACGGTTTAAATTTCACGTTTGAAATCTAAGGGGCGGTAACTAAGTTTGATATGTCTCTATATTTAAACAAATAGTTAAAACCTACATATTTTAAACTTTCTTCTGTAAAGATTTTAAAACATTTGTGCAGTATTCATAATTAATTTCATTAAGTGTTGCTTTCAGTTTTTTAATACAGATAGCTTCAAGAATATTTCGTTTTTGCTTATTATTTCCATAAAAAATGCGTAGATGTATTTTCAACAAGAATTTTCCTAAATCGCGAATGTGGATAGGCATGCTATTGTAAATGGTGTGATTATAAGAATACTAAGAAGCTTGTCTGCAATTATGAGAGGATCCTATTGAAAATAAGTAGACAAAATTTGTCTAAATTATTCAATGAGACATGTCTTAATGAAAAAATGTATATATATATATATATATATATATATATATATATATATATATATATATATATATATTGGAGTCTGCATTTTTTTATATTATATCATAAAGAAGTAATTTATAGAAAGAATTAATTAGCAATGTTAATGAGATTAATGTTGAAATCACTTTCGGTCTACACTATAGATATTTCGTCTTAGCGTTTTCCTCTGTATAGAAAAAGTTGCACCCTGAAGATGACAATTTTAAATTGCCGAAAGTACCAGGCTCGTCAATTCCATCTGACAACAACTCGAACATACAACACCTCAAATATATGGATCTTATTATTCAAGGAATTGATAGTAAGTTAATGTCTCATTTAGTCTTGTTAGCGAAGTGATTTCGCCAGTAATCTCATCAACGTAGCTAATTAATTCTTTGTATAAATTACTTCTTTATGGTATATATATATATATATATATATATATATATATATATATATAAAGTGGACATTGAGGCCAAACCCGAGCCACGACAGAGTTTCCTGCTTGAATGCAATCTTCAAGACATGTATCTATAATTAAACACGCGCTGCCCTTGATATTGTGCACTTGTGCTCATTAGTACATCTTAAAACTACAATTGTTATCATACACATATGCATGTATGAAGAAACCGGTTTAATCCTTCCATTAATATATCTAACTGAAAATGATTATAGCAATATATACATATAACCATATCTCTATTGAAATATTTGAGATGGAAATTTCAGATGTTCATTTTTTTTCTAAAATAGATAAATATGAACAAACTGGGATAGATAGATAGATAGATAGATAGATAGATAGATAGATAGATAGATAGATAGATAGTAACTGAATGAGATAGATAGATAGATAGATAGATAGTAACTGAATGAGATAGATAGATAGATAGATAGATAGATAGATAGATAGATAGTAACTGAATGAGATAGATAGATAGATAGATAGATAAAACAGACTGAGATAGATAGATAGATAGATAGATAGATAGATAGATAAAGCAGACTGAGATAGATAGATAGATAGATAAAACAGACTGAGATAGATAGATAGATAGATAGATAGATAGATAGAAACTGAATGAGAGATAACTGAATGAGATAGATAGATAGATAGATAGTAACTGAATGAGATAGAGAGATAGATAGATAGATAGATAGATAGACAGATAGATGAAAACAGACTGAGATAGAAACTGAATGAGATAGATAACTGAATGAGATAGATAGATAGATAGATAGTAACTGAATGAGATAGATAGATAGTAACTGAGATAGATAGATAGATAGATAGATGAAAACAGACTGAGATAGAAACTGAATGAGATAGATAACTGAATGAGATAGATAGATAGATGAAAACAGACTCAGATAGATAGATAGATAGATAGATAGATAGATAGATAGATAGATAGATAGATGAAACGACTGATCGATTAATTGAGATTTGAACTGGAATAGGATTTCAGTGAAAGAATTGCTCGCAATTTAGGTGTTCGCCGCCTGATTGCCATGCGGACGCGACGAGTTTAAATGAAATCCGCCAGATGAGTCACGCCACTTGCCTCCTTCGTCAGAATTGTATTCAGAAAATCGGCAAAAGGATTGTATCTACAACTTTGCAGGCTTATCAAATGCGAATAGAACGGGAATACAAGTCGAAAACAGGCAAATGACATGGCTATCTGGAGAGAAAGAGGAGAAGAGGTTTTAATGAGAATGAAAGGGCGATAAAAGGGCATTTAGGGAGAGAGGGGTCCGTCGGAAGGAGGATAGAAATTCTGAAAGAAAGAAAGAAAGAAAGAAAAAAGAAAGAGAGGTGGTAAATATAGGTGATTGAAAGAATGAAAAACTGACAAATGGAGGAACAGTATAGAGAATATAAAAGAAAGGAAGAAAGAAAGAAAGAATGAATGAATGAATGAATGAAAGAAAAGACAGAAAGAAAGAAAGAAAGTAATGTGGTAAATATAGGTGATTGAAAGAAAGAAAAACTTGACAAAGGGATGAACAGAATAGAGAATACAATTTAAAGAAAGAAAGAAAAAAAGAAAGAAAGAAAGAAAGAAAGAAAGAAAGACAGGTAAAGAGTTTGAACGTATTCCGAGGCCGTAAGACAGTTTATGAAAGGTTAATTCTGAGCCTATTCGGGAGTGGATAAAATTATGGGGCGGAGTTTTTGGTCCTGCCCCGAGAGGCGGAGTTATGGTGGAAATCTCATTCTCACTATGACAATTTCGTTTCAGTTGCCGTGATGGCTTCCAGGAAAGGAACCGGTTGTGAGAGAAGAGAAATTACGATAGTCAGTGTTCCGACCAGTGTTACAAGATAGATAGATAGATAGATAAATAGATAGATAGATAGATAGATAGATAGATAGATAGATAGAGAGGTAGAGAGATAGATAATGAATAGCCTGGGATAGATAGATAGATAGGTAGATAGATAGATAGATAGATAGATAGCGATTTAGACAGATAGAAGAAATCTAACAAAAAACTACAGGGACAAGCGAGAAACGCGCGTGCGCGTCTAACTCTCTCTCTCTTTCTGTGTGTGTGTGTGTGTGTGTGTGTGTGTGTGTGTGTGTGTTTTCCAAAACAGAATGTGGAATAGACGGAGCGACTTTCATCGAACGACTGACTCAGACGCAATGCAACAGCACAAACAGTGCCGAGGTGGCAGACGAGTGGGCGGTAATTGTAAAAAGCCAAATCCGCGTACGTGAAAGAAAAACGAAAAAACGAACGAACGAAATACGAAATCATATATTTATTTATTTATGAATTTATTAAAATTTTTTTAAATTGGGCTGAAATGAAAACTAAAATCAAGCTGCAAACAGAAAGTAATAAAATTTATTTGAATAAAATTTCCTATTAACTATAAATGTAAAAATGTAAAAAAGAGGGAGTGGAAAAGAAAAAAAAAATAACACTGACCTTTATACGACACATATGGCGATATTTTTATCCAGTATTTTTGTTGTGTTGTATCGAATAAATATATAATTTTGCAAACATCCGATTTGGTGTGCAATCAAGTAAGGAAAATATACCCTTCCCCCAGCGTTCTTATGCGTGATAAATAAACTTGTGTCAAATGTATAAGAATAAAGAAAGTCATTAAATTTGTTGGGTCTAAAGACGCATTGGCAATTATGAAGAATGTCATTATAAGCCGTCAGTAATTAATGAAAAAAAAATTGTTGATACAACAGGGCTATATTTTATATAATATCAATTCATTGTTACTGGTTTTATAATATATATATATATATATATATATATATATATATATATATATATATATATATATATATATATATATATATATATATATATTGGATGCTACCGTCGTTTTTTCGACGTATGAGGGTCAGGCAATACAGTCCCTAGGAACCGACAGCCAGACACCAGCGCATATGATTTGATTATAGTGGTGAAGGTTTTTTTGCAGAACCAACCACAGTTTTTGAAGGGCCGAATACAGAGACCTGGTGCACTGCGTGCCACAAGGTCCCCAAACGACCCTGTGCAGGTTTTGGATTCAGAGTTGTTTTTCTCCTAGAAGAGTTGCCATCCAAGGCTATAGAACCCAGTCTGTCCTGCTATTACCCATAGCTGGAGGGAGAAGAGGATTAATACAGTTTTCAAAGGGTATAAGCACGTTACTGAATACAATGGATTCGACTGGAATTCAAACTCGGCTCTCCGATTCCTCAATCCAAGCCGCTAAACATTACTCCATATATATATATATATATATATATATATATATATATATATATATATATATATATGTGTGTGTGTGTGTGTGTGTGTGTGTGTGTGTCTGTGTGTGTATATGTGTATACATATGTAAAGCTATATATCTATGTATATATTTATATATATATACATATACATGTATGCATATACATTTATATGTATATAAATATGCATATATATGTATAGATATGTATGTGTATGTATACGTATATATGTATATATATTTCTGTCTATCTATCTATCTATCTATATATATATATATATACAAAGGCATATACATATATATATATATATATATATATATATGATTATATATATATATATATATATATATATATATATATATATATATATATTATGAAATGGACAAAGTCCGACAATTATTTAAGACATTTTTTATGTTTATACGTTCTTTTTATAGATACAAATATTTAAGTAAATGCTCCGTTTATAATAATCAGTATTAACGACATTTACAGGCCTGAATGTCCGAGAAATTTTCATAGAAAATAGGATACAGTTTCGATTCCTCTAGGAGGACGCATATTTTCTATGACAATTTCTCGGACATTCAGGCCGGTAAATGTCGTTAATACTGATTATTATAAACAGAGCATTTACTTAAAAAAATGTTCTATAAAAGGATTGCATAAACATAAAAAAGTTTCATATATATATATATATATATATATATATATATATATATATATATATATATATATATATATATAGGTATGAAAGAATATATCCCGAAAAATGAAAGCTATTGTGTGGCGATTTTTAAAATGATTTTGTTTTAATCTCATATCATAAATGATATATATGCATCTATATAGAATTGTGTATTTGGGCAGCAATCCCTCTTTTATACAGGTTTCATTAAAGGCGACTGACAAGATACTGCCATTAAGCTTTTTATTTAATTTGTGATATGTTCGAATGAGAGTTTTCTTTTCTAGACACAAAGTGTGTAAAAACTGTCCACAAGTTCTTCTTATCCAAGTCCTTTCGGTTATTCTTTTAGCTATTGCTAAATGCGATGATTTTTATTTTATATTTTTAACTGAATGTTTGTGTGTGTTTTTTTTTTGTTTTTGTCTTTTGTCTTTTTTTTTTTTTTTTTTTTTTTTGTATATTGCTGAAATTAC
>OZ038507.1:74978392-74985892 GCA_964036315.1 Acanthosepion esculentum
GCAGGCCAGTTGACACCGCCCCCCCCCATCACCCGCAAAAAATACACAGCATCTACTCGAATACGTATATCCACTAAAATATATTTTTGGAGATATAATGTTGGTTTAAGAAATCCACCAATTCTTTATATCTATCTATCTATCTATCTATCTATCTATATATATATATATATATATATATATATATATATATATATATATATATATATATATATATTTATAATCAAACCTAATGAGCCAGACAAACCTACCAAGGTTTCACTTAGGCAGATCGTCAGGGTCAGCTGGCCCTGACGATCTGCCTAAGTGAAACCTTGGTAGGTTTGTCTGGCTCATTAGGTTTGACTAGGTCTGCTCTACGTTTCTATCGAGCTCTTTAGTTAGTTGTTTACTCGTATCGGGTTTTTTTCTTTGGGCCTTGAACCTGTATCTATGCGATTATTTTCGACAGACTTTCATGTTCCTGGCTCTTTCTTTTTTAAAACCTTTTTTCCCTTCGAGATTGATTTGGCTATTGTTAAATCAAGAATTCGAAGGTTTTTCGACAAGAGTATAGTCACCTATATTTATTTATATATATATATATGTGTGTGTGTGTGTGTGTGTGTGTGTGTGTGTGTGTGTGTGTGTGTGTGTGTGTGTGTGTCATTCGCAGACAGTACTGTTTCGTAGCTCCTCAGTGCGAGTAGACATCCGAATGCCTCAAGCAAGGACCGAAACCTGACCGATTCGGTGTCACTCAGAGTTTATAACACTAAACTATCATCACTGGGCAGAGAGAAACAGCTAATTCTAACGTATTGCTTTTACGAATATAAAAAAAACGCCAATCAGTCAGTGTGCTCAAATTCATATTACTGAAGAGCTTTGCATTATGTACATATACATATACATGTATATATATATGTGTGGATGTGTGTGTGTGTGTGTGGGGGGGGCTTTGTCTGTGTCTGTGTGAGTCCATTATAATACAAATGAAACAACAATACTGACATGTGTATAAAGAAAAGAAAATAAATCCACGTATAAATTCAACTTGACCGTTGCTGATGGCTTCACTTTAAGCGACTAAAATTTTAATTCCAGCAAACCAAAAACGACAGAATTTGTCAAGTATATTTTGCTCAACCTACAGATCCTTCGCAAATCTTGATAACGACTACAGTGACAATCGCAAGTTCTCGAAGCTATGAAAATGATCTTTGGACAGTTTACCATTTGTAATCCTGACGTAAAAACAGCTTCAGTCGGAAGATGGACAAACCAGATGAAAAGTTAAATAGGCAAACCTTGTTGGTGATATTCACACACATATATATATATATAAATGTAAAAGGAAGATTGAAAAAAGACGCGGCTAAAAGCTACAGACAACAAAATAGTGCTCAATACAAAATTCAAAATCGAATGTGTATAGCAAAGATATTTAAGAAAAGGCTAAAGTGCTAACAAACCTCGCAACCCGGATTTCGACCGTAAGGTCTCCTCAGTCAAATGAAAGGATCCTTCCACTTGTCTGGGGAGACCTCACGATCGAAACCGGGGTTGCGAGATTGGTTGGCATTTAATACAATGAATCATTCATACAAAGTAGCTTAGTAAAGTTAATGATATAAAATGGCGAAATCCCTTCGCTAACAAAATTCTAAAGGTGCATTTACCTAACAATCATTCGATGAATGTTATGATCCTTGTTTTTTTTTTTTAAATTATAAGCTTTATACAGTCTTTCTTTAATACGCAAGTACTTTCGACTGTACATTCAGCCATATTCAGGCATGAAAATCTTTGGGGTTTTGTTAAAATTCAGGTAGCATCCGAGATGAAAAATATAATATAATGTATTGTATATATTTAGTTGGATTGATGTGAGTTTGTGACCCTGGGTTTCACGTTATTTGCGATCGTCAGACAAAGTGATTAATTTTTAAATTTTGGATTTATATATGGTTGCGTATATCGGTGTTTTTATGAAAGTGGGAGGGAAAATTGTCGCAAACATACATACACGCACGTTCACACATTGACGTACGCAGACACACACACACACACACACATATATATATATATATATATATATATATATATAGTGGTACTCGCTTTGAAAAACCTTGGGTATATCGGCTTGTAGTAGAACAAACAAATGCCCCAGGAAAAAAGAGGAACAAAAAAAGAAAGAACTAAGAATATGAAATTGAGGCGAAAACAATCGTCCAGAATTCAAGCTCAGAGTCCAAAGAAAAAAAACCCTCCAAAAACGAGTAAAAGTAACTACGTAAATTGCTCAATACACGAAGTAGAGCAAACCTAATATAAACCTAAAAAGCCAGGTAAACCTACCTAGTGGCCAGTTTTACCTTGACGATCCGTTTAGCTGAAACCTAGGTACGTTTACCTGGCTCTTTAGGTTTATATTATATATATATATATATATATATATATATATATATATATATATATATATATATATGCAAGTAAGATGAGAACGAACAGTGTACAATGCCAACGTTCGTAACATTTAATTTAAAAAGAGGGACCAATACAAAGTAGAGCAATATTCTTTAATTTACGATATTACATCGAAAACAGGTCAAAATCGCTACACAATTGCAGCCGTGTTTCGATGCGTATCAATGCCTCTCATCAGGCGATTGTAAATTACTGACGAAAAATGCATTGATACGCATCGAAACTCGAAACATGACGGCAATTTTGCAGCGATTTTGACATGTTTTTGGTGTAATATCCTGAAATAAATACATATAAACGTTATTTTAGCGGAAGCACATGTTTTAGTGAAACATGCACTAATTAACGCCCACTAACATTCACAAACAATTATGCTATTATAAATGATTGTAAAATCTATAGTAATTATAGTTAATATTGTATATTATGAATTATAAGTATTGCTCTTCATATGAAGTGTTTATTATTGTTAATTATTATAGCTTATAGTATATTAATTATTAATTACAATTTATTATTACATTAGTTGATTTATTAATAAGTAATTAAAGCTATAATTTCTAAAAGTAAAAGCTAAAGAAATATAGGATTTTTATTTTTTAATCTGACATATTTTTCTTATTTTAAAAATGGCCGCCAAATATTGCTGATTTATTTAAGATGGAATTATCTATTATGTCATGTTTCTAATTTGTATTTTAAATAAGTTATATTTATTTTGAAATTTTCTAATTGAATTATTCACCTATATTGCATCTGATGCATTATTGTACATAATCCCGTTACAATATATGAATACTATCTCATAAAAAAGAAGTTGTAATAGAATAAGTTCCTCGTATTATAAATTTGAAGAAGAGCACGAGACCCTTACACCGACCCTGTGCATGCGAAAAAGAGGCGAAAAAAAGCTGAAAGCTTGGCGCAAAGAATTCATCACTTCATTTTGTATACGTTCCTTCAAGCATTATCATGCTGTTAAGAATATTAAATGGGGTGATAACAAGTAAAGATTATGTAGATAAGGACGATAGATATTGATTGACTTGTGACGTGAATCTTGAGTTAAGATTGTAGTGTTCAGGGTGGCATCGGTGCAGAAGTCTGTTCCAGACTTTGAAGAGAAAACCCAAATGGAATTATCTCCTCACATAATTCTTGTACGTAATTCGGTTAGAATCAAATTTGCATTTAATGTGAATACTACTTTATGAAAATTGAGATGTAGTAGAGTAACCCCTCACCACCACCACCACATCATCTAGAGGAATCCCTTGCATCGGACCTGGCTTTTAGAATTATAAACTTAATGGCTTTGTTGTCGACTTCATTCCCTTTTTATGAATTGTAAATATTGCCCTTCATATGAGGTTTTTATTATAGTTAATTATTATACCTTACAGTATATTAATTATAAATTATTATTATATCAGTTAATTTATTGATAATTTATTAAAACTATAATTTTGAAAAATAATTGCTAAAGAAATATAAGGTTTTTATTTTTTAGAGTCTGTCTATATTTCTGAGATGAGGTATTATGTACAGTATTTACATTAGTCGGACTATTGTCCTCATCTTTGTCGCCATATTTGTCACAACGTTTCGGCCGTTGTATGCTCCGGCCTTCTTCAGGTGGTTGGAATTTCGAACCGAACCCTTTATTTCGATCACTGGTGTAGACTATTCTAGTTCCACGAGCCATTATTTTTTAATCCGGCATATTCTTATTACTTTAAAAATGGCCGCCAAATATTGTTGATTTATTTAAGATGGAATGATCTATTATGTCATGTTTCTAATATCCAAATTTTCTAAATTAATTGTTTATCTATATTGCATATGGTCCCTTATTGTACATAATTAAGTTACAATAAAATTTGCATTTTATATAAATAACACCTTATTAAACAAAGATGACTACTATCTTATGAAAATCGATATGTTGTAGAGTGGGGGATGTATTATAGATTCGGCGTGGTGGTGTTAAAAGGCCCTTGGACCGGCCCTGAATATATATATATATATATATATATATATATATATATATATATATATATATATATACTTACACACATCATACTCACTCACTTACTAAGAACCAAATAGCATACACAATTAACAGAGATACATCCCCTTTCCAGGAACCAATAAATCTGCCAAATGACCAAGGGAATTCAAAGCAGCATGAATCCATCCAGCTCTTATCTAAAATAGCAACTCAAAAGAAACTGTTTGACCAACACAAGGACTGACCAAAATTCACAAATGAAAACTACAGACAAAAAAGTTCATTTTCTCCGTCAAGTCATTCATTTCTGTAGTTCACTGCTACTAACAAACAGATAAATTTTTTTGATCCTGATGATGGCCATATTGGTAGAAACTAGTCGAGGAATCCAACTGAAATATTAAAGACGAAAGAATATTAATATACAACCCAGTGTGTTTGAAGATTTTAATTTTTGAATAACTTATAAATATAGTCTTAAGGTGTGCTATATTTATGGGATGAAGTGCTCAATATCCGAGATAAAGCGTGTGTAAATATAAAAGTGAACATTGAAGTCAACATTGAGAGGCGACACTCTGTTTCATGCTAGACGCAATCGTCAGTCCATGTGTATATATATATATATATATATATATATATATATATATATATATATATATATATATATATATATAAGCATTTTTCTCGCAGACTCACTTGTTATAATTTTGGTATAGATAATAATCCCGAAATATTTTTTGGTATTTCTTCTGCCATCAGAGAAATTGGTGTCAAATATATTCTGCGGCCCAAAATGAGTTCTGTTGATGGTTTCATATCTCAAGGTCAATCCAGTGAACGGCTGGACAGGTAAGATGTTTCTCGAAAGAGACCAGGACGTTTGAGTCAGGGTGCCATCCTGATGTACGGAAATGCCACCTGACAAAAAAAAACAAAAAACTCGGCCATGCTGACAAGAGAGTGGCGGCAGTTATATGATGGTTGGGATATTTTGTTTACCGCACAGACCTAGCCCTTGGTTGTTTCAGATTAACTTTTATTTGGATAGCTCAAGCAGACATTTATCTCGGAAACGGTTCCGTAAAGACGACGCTATTGTTTCAGAAGTGGAAAGAAGGCCCCGGTCTTCTGTCGCCAATGTTCTTCGTAGAGAGTAATTATGCGATGAGACAGGCGTATGAATCCCGGCGAGAACTTCGTGATAATCTAACATAGTAGCGTTCCGATCTCTGGCGATGAAACCCCTCGGCTAGGATAAGTTTTCCTTTTCTCGTCATATTGTCCTTTTACAGATATATTTTTAGTCATATCAGAAATTTTACACATATACAGGCTGGTCCAAAAGTAGGTGGACAGTACAGGGTGTCTATAAAGTTCGTGTGCACTTTAAAAAATTTATAACTTTATTTGTATTTGCGATAGAAATAATTTGTAAAAAGATTAGAAAGAAGTAAATCTATATTTAAGTTTTTATTGAAATTTTATTTAAGTTTCCACATGTCCTCCATCATTAGCAATACAAAGGGTAATACGATTTTGCAGTTCACGGAAAACATTTGCCAACTGATTTACAGTAATGCCTGAAATCACATTAGTTATTTTAGCTATACTTAAAACTTAGTACATTAAACTTTATAACATTTTTTACAGATTATTTCTATCGCAAATACAAATAAAGTTATAAATTTTTTATAAGTTATATTTTTTAAAAAGTGCAAATGTACTTTATGGACACTCTGTATATATATATATATATATATATATATATATATATATATATATATATATATATATATATATATATATACAGGGTGGTCCAAAAGTAATGTGGACTGTATGGGGAATAGGATTCTGTATCGGTTATATTATTACAACTGAGTATCTTGATGAAACATTTCCTGAGAAATGGATGGGCCGAAGAGGCCCAATTGATTGACCGGCATGTTCACCAGACTTGACCCCAATGGATTTCTTCTTTTGGGGAGTACTGAAGGACAAAGTTTATAGTCGAAAACCAAAAAGTGTCGGTGATTTGAAAAATTGCATAAGAGATGCATTTCAAGAAATTGATACCCAAAAATTGTTCACAATAAGATTTAAGGGCTTTTGTATTATTGTTCACAATAAAATTTAAGGGCTTTTGTATTATTGTTCACAATAAAATTTAAGGGATTTTGTATTATTGTTTACGATAAAATTTAAGGGCTTTTGTATTATTGTTCACAATAAAATTTAATTGTTAATATAATAATTGTGTTAGTAAGTATAATTGTATGTATATGCAATCTCAAAATAAATGTAATTATTTACTGTCCACCTACTTTTGGACCACCCTGTATATATTTTCTGTTTATATTTTATTTTTATAGATACAAATATTGAAGTAAATGCTCTGTTCATAATAAACAGTATTAAATAACATTTACCGGCATGAATGTCCCAGAAATTTTCATAAAAAATATGTGTCCTCCGACAGGAATCCAACCTGTATCCGACACGGAACCGTCATATAGCCTGACGTGCTATACCTGTTTAGCTACGAAGGAGCATCTGGTTAGCAAGGTCGAGTTTACTGCTTTAAAACTACAATTTTCCATGATTTCCCTCGGACATTCATGTCTGCTCGATGTTGTTAATACTGTTTATAATAAACAGAATATTTACTTAAATATTTGTATCTATAAAAATAACGTATAAACAGAAAATATATTAAAATAATTGTCGGACTGACCTAGTCTGTGACGTCGTTTGGATACGCATTATTACGCATAAATGTTTATTTTATTTTAACTGAATATATGGATAGTTTTATTTTCCAAAACAAGGTCAGTATATTGTGGCCGTGTTCATAGTTGATATAATTATTACTTAACAACGACACCTTGTAGGTCGTTTTCAACGAATCTAGCATAAAAGAGTGATAGCTACTCAAATATACAATATATATATATATATATTTATGCATGTTTGTGTGTGTGTGTGTGTGTAAGTGAATATATCCAACGTCGATAGAACAA
>OZ038507.1:75000892-75010892 GCA_964036315.1 Acanthosepion esculentum
CGTCAGACGTTTCGGTCTAGTAGACCATCTTCAGGACATGGTTATTAGAAACATACTTAGGATTAGACGATATTTAAGTCAACATGAAAAGACGATAGACACAAGACTAATCAGAAACAGAACAACTGAAATTCTAAATACGTTTCTGATCTACATCCACAACATAAAAAGTGTCTAGCCATTAGCTTGGTGTTTTGAGAAAACAATTTTACGATTTAAAAAAAAGAGCTTAGTATACTTTCAAAATCGAAAATACATAGCAATTTGAATTTTTTCTAGAATATAGTTAATAAGAATGTGCTGTTTCATCTGTGCATTATAAGGCACTAAAACTAGGATTTCGTCTTTTCTTTGTCTAGATTAACATCTCTTTGTCATACAGACACACATTTATATATATATATATATATATATATATATATATATATATATATATATATATATATATAAGCCTTTATTTCTATATATAGAATAACAGAACACATTGAAAAATGGATTACCAAGAAACTTCGAATTGGGGGAAAACAACAAAATTTGCTATTTAAAGTTAGGTAATCAATATATATATATATATATATATATATATATGTGTGTGTGTGTGTGTGTGTGTGTGTGTGTGTGTGTGTGTGTGTAGAACGTCTTTATTCATATATATAATAACAGAAGCTCTTGAAAATGTATTAATAAGAAATTTCAAAGTCGAGAGAAACAACAAAAAATTGCTCTTTAATTTGAAGTTAACTTTATATATATATATATATATATATATATATATATATATATATATATATATATATATATATATGGCGATAATGCCACTAAGACGCAACGGGATCACTTAGAATGAAAGAAAATGAAAAACAAATTTAAGTGATGAGAAAGGACAACAAGAGAACGACTTTGAGAAAAGCAGAAGATGGTGTCTGTATTTAAACTGTTACAAATTTCATTTATTTGTCTATTTATTTAGTGTTTTCATTATATGGCTCTTACAATATATTTTTTTACTGTTGCCTTTGCCATAATTTAAATATATTTTTGCTTATCTATCATCGTTTATGGGTTTTATTTTACATCTTTGTGGCCTAACTTCTTAGTTTTTCTCAACACTATAGTTTTCTTTTTGTAGAATAAGTCAGTCTCAGTTTCACTATTATTCATTCTCTTTTATTATTCCTTCTTCTCGTCAATTCTCGTCAATTCCTTTATCATTTAATTTCGAAATTTTAACAGTTTAACCTGTTACCTAATATTTCATTTAGTTTTACTATGTGTGATTATTAATTAATTCATTATTAAGCACTTCTTTTTTTTTCCCCGTTTTCTTTTTATTACTCCTCCCCTCCTTTTGCAGATTTTATCTCCTTTCTCTCTTTCGCCCCCCCCCCCTCTCTCTCTCTTTCTGTTCTGGTTCCTATCTATTCATTTTCATTTTTTCCTTTATTTTTATTTCTTCTCCCCTCCTTTTCTAAATACCTTCTCCTTCTCTTTCTCACCCTATCTTTCTTTCTTTCGCTCGCTCTCTCTCTCTCTCCCTCTCTTTATCACTGTTGTTGCTATCTTTTTCTTTCATCGCCTTTGATTGCTTGCCCTTCACTTTTCATTTGTTTATTTGAAATTATATCTCACGCTTTTTCATCCTGTGTATCTATGACGTGGCCGAGTGGTTGGAACGTTGGCATTCTGACCATGCGACACGGGTTCGAATCTCACCCTGTCCATTTGTCAGGAAAGAGGTGTTCACCTTTGGCAAGTTTTTGGCCCAAGCCTTGTGAGTGAAATTGGGTAGATGGAGACTTTGGGTGCCGTCGATAGCTGTGCTTGCACGAAGGACTTGAGCGTGGTGGCCTTGTTCAAATTGTTGATCACGTTTGATAACACACTCTTTCCCAGAAACTGTAACTAAGGTCTGCTCAGCATATTTGCAGTATGAACCACAGGCGGGCTCTGTGGGTGTTGAATAAACACAAATGCGGCTGAGAAAGCGTCTACAATAGAGATTGCCTAACTAGCCTTGTAGACGGTTATCCTCGAATACGAATGGCCAGCTACAACATATCTAGAACGTTATTCAAATCTCGTTCAGCAAATCTCGTTTTTGTTTGTTTGGGTTCTTTTGTTTTTAAATTTATTTTCATTCTACATTCTTTATTCGTACTTTTGCAAATGACTTATTACTATCTGACTATACACTACTTCAAGCGTTATATTTTAATTTTTAGTGGATAACAATATTTGGGTAAACGTCCGGTTTTTTAAGCCCTGTTTATTCTGTCTATTTCTCTATCTCTCTCACGCTCTCTCTCTTTACATACATCTATCTATCTATATATATATATATATATATATATATATATGTATATATATATATAGACGGTAGTTCACTGCTACTAACAAGCAGAATTTTTTTTCCTGATGATGGGCATGTTGGCCGCGACTAGTCGAGGAATCTAACAGAAATAATAAAAACGAAAAATATTAATTTACAACTCAGTGTCTATGAAGATTTAAATTTTAAAAAATATTTTTTTATTGTTCCAAACATATATATATATATATATATATATATATATATATATATATATATATAGAGAGAGAGAGAGAGAGAGAGAGAGAGAGAGAGAGGGAGAGAGAGAGATATATAGATAAATATGAACAAACTGAGATAGATATAAACGGATATACATACATACATATATATATATATATGTATATATATATATATATATATATATATATATATAGATGTATGTATGTATGTATGTAAAGAGCGAGAGCGTGAGAGAGATAGAGAAATAGACAGAATAAACAGGGCTTAAAAAACCGGACGTTTACCCAAATACTGGTATCCACTAAAAATTAAAATATAACGCTTGAAGTAGTGTATAGTCAGATAGTAATAAGTCATTTGCAAAAGTACGAATAAAGATTGCATATGTATGTGTATATTCACCACTAATATTGTCTATATATATATGTATGTATGTATATATATATATATGTATATATATATATATGTGTGTGTGTGTGTGTGTATGTTTCATTAAAAACGACAGACGAGGTACTACGAACACGGCCACAAGGTTCTAACTGTGTTAGGAAAATAAAACGTCTCTATCACACTAAAAACATACAGACAACGAACACGCCCAATTAAGCTGAACAAATAAAATCATCCTTGATAATGGCTAAAAGTATAGCCGAAAGCGCTCGGAATGACAGAATATTTGCCCAGTTTCTACACACCCTGTGTCCAGAAAAGAAAACTCACTTTCGAACACAAGAAAAATTCAATAAAAAGCTCAATCGTAGTACCTTGTCTATCGTCTTTCATGAAACATGCATAAATAAAGAACTGCTGCCTAAATACACACACACACACACACATATAGATAGATAGATAGATAGATAGATAGATAGATAGATAGATAGATATGAACAGACTGAGATAGATAGATAGATAGATAGATAGATAGATAGATAGATAGATAGATATAAACAGACTGAGATAGATAGATAGATAGATAGATAGATATGAACAGACTGAGACAGACAGATAGATAGATAGATAGATAGATAGATATGAACAGACTGAGATAGATAGATAGATAGATAGATATGAACAGACTGAGACAGATAGATAGATAGATAGATAGATAGATAGATAGGTAGATAGATAGATAGATAGATAGATAGATAGATAGATAGATAGATAGATAGATAGATAGATACTGAACAGACAGGGATAGATAGATAGATAGATAGATAGATAGATAGATAGATAGATAGATAGATAGATAGATAGATAGATACTGAACAGACAGGGATAGATAGATAGATAGATAGATAGATAGATAGATAGATAGATAGATAGATAGATAGATAGATAGATAGATAGATAATGAACAGAGTGGGATAGATAGATAGATATATAGATATATATATATATATATAGATAGATAGATAGATAGATAGATAGATAGATAGATAGATAGATAGATAATGAACAGAGTGGGATAGATAGATAGATATATAGATCGATCGATAGATAGATAGATAGATAGATAGATAGATAGATAGATAGATAGATAGATAGATAGATAGAAAGATAGATACTGAACAGACAGGGATAGATAGATAGATAGATAGATAGATAGATAGATAGATAGATAGATAGATAGATAGATATGAACAGACTGAGATAGATAGATAGATAGATAGATAGATAGATAGATAGATAGATAGATAGATAGATAGATAGATACTGAACAGACAGGGTTGGATAGATAGATAGATAGATAGATAGATAGATAGATAGATAGATAGATAGATAGATAGATACTGAACAGACAGGGATAGATAGATAGATAGATAGATAGATAGATAGATAGATAGATAGATAGATAGATACTGAACAGACAGGGATAGATAGATAGATAGATAGATAGATAGATAGATAGATAGATAGATAGATAGATAGATAGATACTGAACAGACAGGGATAGATAGATAGATAGATAGATAGATAGATAGATAGATAGATAGATAGATAGATAGATAGATACTGAACAGACCGGGATAGATAGATAGATAGATAGATAGATAGATAGATAGATAGATAGATAGATAGATAGATAGATAATGAACAGAGTGGGATAGATAGATAGATAGATAGATAGATAGATAGATAGATAGATAGATAGATAGATAGATAGAAAGATAGATAGATAGATAATGAACAGAGTGGGATAGATAGATAGATAGATAGATAGATAGATAGATAGATAGATAGATAGATAGATACCCGTATGTTTGGTTTGTTGATCTGTCGCCTATCCACTCATTCCTATAATCCCGTTTGTTCGTCTCTTCATTTGCTTGTTTCTCGTCCACCATTGGAGGTGAGAGAGAGAAAAATAGGCGGGAACCGACTGTCACAGAATATGCCAATCCAATAACGAAGCCAAATTTTCCCTTTTAGACGCCCCCTTCTTTCTCCCCAAAACTTCTACTTCTTCTCTTTTTCTCTACGCACTCACTGCATACGTTCTGATCTCCACCTCCTCCTCCTGCTGCTCCTACTCCTGTTTTTTCGTCATCTGTTCGTCCTCTTTTTCTTCTTTCTCTCTTCACCTTGTGTTTATGTCTCTATCGCCTCCTCCTCCTCCTCCTTTTTATTCTTCTAACTTCCTCCTCTTTTTTTCTTTATCTTTTCCTAACTCCCTTCTTCTTCTTCTTCTTCTTCTTCTTCTTCTTCTTCTTCTTCTTCTTCTTCTTCTTCTTCTTCTTCTTCTTCTCTATAGGCCGCCTTACTCTCCTCTTTCGTGCTTGCTCTCTTTATGGATAGCCTTGCGCAGCTTTGAATCTACTGCTAATAGTATAAAGCCCCAAAATGACTAAGGCAGCTCGTCACGCAACTGCATCAGAAAGAAACGACAACGGTAATATACTACTACTACTACTACTACAGCAGCTGTTACTACTACTATCACTATACTAAGGTTGTAACCACTACTACTATTATGGTTTATTGGTAGTACTATTAAGACCACAGTCTTGACGACGGCAACATCTATTGGTATATAATCAGTTAAATTTTCCCTTCGTCGATAACGAGAAAACTCGGGCGGCTGCTGCTACTACCTTCGTTTCGTCTACTACAACTACTACCACCACTTCATTCTTCTTGTATTGTATTAATACTGCTAATGCATACTGCGTTATCTGCAAAAAGAAACATATCAGTTAAACGAACGGTTTTTAATATTTAAAGAAAAGAAAAAGTCGGAGAAAACCCCCTGAAAAACAATCCCAGAAAATATCTACACTTTATATATATATATATATATATATATAAATATATATATATATATATATATATATATATGTATATATAATACCCTCAAGTACACACACAGACACATATACATATACATATTTTATATATATATATATATATATATATATATATATATATATATATATATATATACATTATATATTCACACACACACACACACACACATATATATGTATATATTTACGTATACATTTGTGTTCAAGAGACAGACAGAAAGTGAAAGAAAGCACATAGAATAACTGACGAATTCTTAAGTGAAAAAAAAATCTGATAGATAATATTTATCTACGTGTATAATCGTCAGCTAAAGTCATTTTTTTCTTTTCCCCTGCGAGATAGGCGAAAAAGAAAGAAAGAAAAAACACAGAAAGAAAGGAAAAGAAAGAAAGAAATAAAGAAAAAGAAAGAAAGAAAGAGAGAGAGAGAGTATAAACTTGAATTTATAGGAACCTCCAACTTCATCTGTCTTTCTCTCATTACTAAAAGTCTATTATCAGCAACAATTTATATAAACAAAAAAGAAAAAGAAGAAGGAAAAGAAAAGGAAAGGAACTTCATTAAGAGACGAATTATTCAGTCTCTTACTATATTACCGTTTGGCCATCTTGCAATAGTTGGACACAGATGGACTTGTCGCAAACTAAAACCAAACCTATCGCGACTTGTCACATTGTTTTATGTTTCTAATAACAGTATCTTGACATACCTTTTACAATCACAGAACAAAAAAGTTAACAACAACAAGAAGAAGAAAACCAATCGAGAAATCGCACACTTAAAATCCAGTAACATTTATTTATATTCAATAATGTCTACTCACGTCAACATTTAATTTAATTCAAGAAGACACGTACACACCCAAAAGCTAGATTACATATTTTTACTTACAATATTACGTAACACTAACACACGCATCTGTGATTTGTTGATGTTTATATATACCCATAGCTAGATGAAAGTTTACTCATAATATCACTAAGACATAAAATAAGTGTTAATTTTTAAAAAAAAAACTTTTATGTGTATCTCAACAGCAACACGGCTGAAAGGTTTGTGGCATTAAAACTCAACCTATCTATCTATCTATCTATCTATCTATCTATATATATATATATATATATATATATATATATATATATATATATATATATTATTTATTTAAAGATCTGTGGAAGAAGGACATGGGTAGGTAAGAAACAGAGAAAATACCTTTTTTATATGCGTTTAAATGTCGTTTATTAGAAAATAAAATTGGTTTAATTTATTATATATATATATATATATATATATATATATATATATATATATATACATGTATATATATGTATATATAAACACGCATGAAGAGACAAAATATTTTGTGTCTACCTTGAAAGAATAGAATAAGTTATATATTTACACACACACACATATATATATATATGTATGTGTGTGTGTGCACGCACACACTCACAGTTAAGATTTTCTATTTTTAAAAATCCCATCTAACGATCGATGAAAAAAAGGAAAGAACTTTTCTTTTTTTCTAAATTCTGTCTTTTTAAGTTATTCTCCCCTAATAACTATTTTTATCTATTCTCTATTTATTAAGTATTGCCTAAAACTAACACAAGGCCAAACAACTGCCGAAAGTAAATTGTATCCTTTTAAGTTGCCATCGTCATATCAACGGTCAGTTTCGACATTATTTGACAACGAATTTCTCTACAGAAAATTTACAACCAAAAATAACAAATAAGTTGGAATAATAATAATAATAATAATATGTATATATATATACATATTCTCTAAACGAACCAGTTATTTGGGGATTTTTTTTGTTTTTGGTTTTTTAATTTTGTCGTCTGGTTTCTTTGATTCAATCAACCTCTTTGCTGACAGTCCCAACCATTGGACAATCCCAGTCGTGATATTACAATAAGTGACCATTTTTTTCCGCTAAGACTTTTTCCTCGGTAACAACCGATGTCGCGTTTAGTGGATAACTAGCGTGCTTATTCTATTCTTTTTTTTTTTAAAAAAAGAAAGAAAAAAAAGACTGATCTCAAACGGGATTTGTTTCCCGAAAGAAAAAAAAGAAGGAAAGGAAAGGTTCAGTTGTTGATACTATCTATCAAGGGGTAGATGGAATGGAGTTTTACCACGAAACATGAATTACAAGACGACTGAGCATAGCAACAACGGTTTTCAACTGTCTATTGCCAGAAGAAAACGTCTGGGATTTCAAGATCGTATTTATATATAACAAGAAAGAAAGAACAAACGAAAGAAAGAAAGTTAAAAGAATTACTTTTCTATAACATATATATATATATATATCTATATCTACATCTATATCTGTATATATATATATATATATATATATATATATATATATATATATATATATATATATGAACTTATTTATTATCAAAAGTTTTTGAACGCAAATACAAGCAACAAGCAAAACAATTAAAAATTCGAAACAAAAACAAAAAAATCAATAAAAGAAAACATATATATATATATATATACATATATATATATATATATATATATATATATATATATCATATTATATTAAATTATACACAGACGTGTGTATTTTTAAATAGATATCTACCTATGGACTAACAGCCGGGCAGGCAGACGGGATAGAGTTCACGTCTGTGGAGAAAGAAAAAACAGAACTTCAAGCAAGAAATATTTACAGGAGAGGAAAACATATAAAAAAAAATTTCAAAAAAGGAAACAGAAAGAAAGAAAGAAAGAAAGAAAGAAATATGAACCCACTTCAGAGAAGGAAAAAAAAAAGTCATAGCAACATCAACTAACGGTAAACATACCATGACAAAACTTATCGAAGGTTGACTCAAAATTTGTGTATCTTTCTCTCCTTTTTTAATATTTTTCTTTTTCTGCGTCAATAGATATATAGATAGATAGGTAAAACAATATATGTATATATACTTTATTAAATACGTATTCAGGCGAAATCATATTAAAGCATTTATTTGTGCGTAAATAATATAAATATATTATACATATATATATATATATATATATAATATATCTATAAATACATTTACTGTAAATATTTCTATATTTATACTTATATATATATATACATGTGTCATATATATAATTATATGAATTATATTATGTATATCGCGTAAATCAATAAGTGAGTTTAATATTTTAACTTTATGATCATTTTATTTTCAAGAAACGACATTTTAAATGCCCATCGAATGACATTCCGCTAGCTAGTACATAGTAACAATAAGATTAAGAAGTAAAGGAAGAATAAAGAAATCGGTTTAAGAAAAGGCATTGTGACTTGATATCTGGCCAAAGAAGCCAACGTTGCTAGTTTAAATAATAATAATAATAATAATAATAATAATAATAATAATAATAATAATAATAATAATAATAATAATAATAGCAGTTTTAATTTTAAAAATTAGTTAATGTAATATAAATTAATTAAAATAATATAAAATAATTAATTAAAATATTAATTGTAAAAATATTTTTTCAAAAGAAATAAAGGTAATCGTAAAAATAACTAAACCTTTTTGAAAAAGAAAAAAAAATATCAAATTTATTTTAAAACGTCTTAAAACAACAAATTATATAACGAATACATTTCCAAAAAGGGATATACACACGTTTATGCTTACTGGCATAAATATTACTTAAATTACGTGTAAAAGTATATGATGAGGTAAAGATTCGACAACAATTTCAAAGTTCGAGATATGATGAATCTTATAAAATTCAACAATAAGGTTATATTTAAATTTAAAAGTTACATAGCAAATATTAATTAGAATCTCAACGGGCAAGAGACAACAGGTGGATTTTTACAGTAAAAAAAAAAAACCTTAATAGTAATCTCATAAGAGATCAAATCTTAATATCTCTTCACACAGACAGACAGACAGACAGATAGATAGATAGATAGATAGATAGATAGATAGATAGATAGATAGATAGATAGATCAGACTTCCGGCATATCTCAGCGTAAGAGAGGAAGCGATTTATTGAGAAAGAAATCAGTGATGATAAATTTATACCTATTCGTTTAGACCTGGATATGTAATAACAACAATAATAATAATAATAATAATAATAATAATAATAACAATAACAAC
>OZ038507.1:75023392-75025892 GCA_964036315.1 Acanthosepion esculentum
AAACTAAGCTACCCAAACCTCAACTAGAACTCACGTATATGATCCATTGCCCCCCAAATTTTTTAATCGAATTCCCCTCATGTAAGGTAGTAAAGCCACTAAGATACAATGGGGTTACTGGATGCTAGAGAATTAGAAATTATAAGCGTGACTGAAGAACGAGAACAATACAAGTGTAATCCGGAAGACAGTAGATAACGATTGACATTGCATTTAAATTTTTGAAGATTTTTGGCTGGAAACCAAGAAGTCGGAAGTGAGATTTTCATATGCGAGGAAAGAAACTGTTAGCATAGAACTTACGGTCGCATCTATCCATTTCAAATGTAAAATAAATGAGACCTTGCCGCCAATCTAGTACTGCGCTTAAACTTGACTGGAAACCAAGAGGTTTGAAGAGAGTTCCACAAGCGAGAAGTGCGATAGAAGAAACTGTTAACATAGAACTTACGGTTACATCTATCCATTTAAACTGTAAACCGTTGGGACCTATTTGCTAATCTAGTAGTGCGTTTAAATCCATACAGTGTACGTATCATAGCAAAGAGCCATATTTATTCTGTTATTTATTGTTATTTACAGAAATGCGGCACAGGGCTAAAATGGGGAATGCGGCAAAAGGGCGGTCTGCTTCTGTCTTAAATTTAAACTTAGCTAGCCACAAACACTGACCCAAACAATACAACATTATTCCTTACACCAAAACAACCCATTCTTACTTACTGTTATGGTCCAGGTTAGAACTAAGGAAGAACAACACGAACACAAGAGTAGAAATAACGAAGATATATTACACGGAATAATAATACAAGATGTGGAAGGTGTTAGTATGACTGTCAGTCTGGTTTGGAGTGAACTACTGTCGGCTCGACTCGATTCGTCTCTCTCTCTCTCTCTCTTGAGAGGCGTAGTATACATAGTGTTAGGAAAAGTTAATTCTGTAGTTATAGGTAAGGACCCATAACACTTACCTTTCTTACTACACCCACCATAATACCGCAATGTCCCTATGACAGTTCTAACTTATCCCCTTATGTACAATTCATTTTCTGTAGGGGGGGGGATAAAAAACAATTTAAAAATCTAGACCCCAATGCGAAGAGCTCATCCGATCAATTACAATGAAAATATTTATAAAAAAGTCACAGAGGCAAACTTAACCGCGGTGAGCAAGTAACTGAAGCCGAGTCACCAGATCAGGACCAATAATATTGCCGATTCTTCTTTGGATCTTATCAAGCAGCTCCAGGAATATAGCAGGGCCATCGAGCCATATATGGCAGTAATATTCTAAGAATGGACGAATGGCAGACTTATACATAGATTCCGGAAATAAATATTGTCTCGGCCGGCACAGTGAAACGACTTTCTTAGCAACTGACCTAGCAATGGATTCAATATAGTCTTTCAGCTGAGAATGTTCGCCCGAGAAGACGCAACGAGTCACTTTCTTGGAGGATAGCATCAGCCGTGCTGATGGAAGGTAGAGGGGGGGCAGTAAACAATTTAAAATATTTTGCTGAATGTGGAAATGGATGAGTTTCAATTTGACAAATATACCATAGCGAAGAGGGATATTTATTTGCACTTATTTACAAAATATGGCACAAGGCCAAAATGGGGAAAAGGGCGGTATTCTTCAGTCTTAACTTTAAACTTAGCTAGCCACAAACCCTGACCCAAACATACAAACAATATTCCTACCACCAAAACAACGCATTCTTACTTACCTTTCATATCATAGCAAAGAGCTGCCTTAACCGGGTATTGAACTCACACTCTTTGAGTCCTGTCACTGGATCTAACCAACCGCCATTATCCACTGTGACATGAGTCCTTGAGGAGTGGAGAACTTTCAGAGGGAAAATTAACAGGAGACAACTGATAACGGACATCTAATAAACATGGCACGTGGAACTAGAACAGTCTACTCCAGTGAGCGAAATAAAGGGTCCAGTTCAACATTCCAACCGGCCGAAACGTTGTAATAAATATGGCGACAAAGATGAGGACAATAGTCCGAATAATGTAAATAGTGTACATAATAATCATCTCAGAAATATAGACAGATGTATATATCCGTTGATAATTGGTAGGGATAAATACTAGGAGGACATGAATCCAAAGAGAACTCAATGTAAGAAGCAGAACAATATTATAATAATAATAAGAAGAAGAACATTATTATTATTATTATTATTATTATTATTATTATTATTATTATTATTATTATTATTATTATTATTATTATTATTATTATTATTATTATTATTATTATTATTATTATTATTATTATTATTATTATTATTATTATTATTATTATTATTATTATTATTATTATTATTATTATTATTATTATTATTATTATTATTATTATTATTATTATTATTATTATTATTATTATTATTATTATTATTATAATAATAATAATAATAATAATAATAATAATAATAATAACAACAACAACAATAACAATAATAATAATAATAATAAGTACAGA
>OZ038507.1:75050892-75053392 GCA_964036315.1 Acanthosepion esculentum
TCAATCGACATCTTCTGATGCCTTGACCTTGATCCCTGTCCTTCTCTTTATCCTTTTCCCGAACATTCCTCTTTATTCTTACTCTCACTCTCTGTAACCCCTTGCGTGCTAGCGGCACTCCCGCCTTACTTGGGGCGATTTGCTTAAAAAACAAACAAACTATAAACAAGAAAATGTATAGTATTTACATTAGTCGGACTATTGTCCTCATCTTTGTCGCTATATTTGTCACAACGTTTCGGCCGTTGTACGCTCCGGCCTTCTTCAGGTGGTTGGAATTTCGAACCGAACCCTTTATTTCGATCACTGGGGTAGACTGTTCTAGTTCCACGAGCCATGTTTGATGGATGTCAGTTATCAGTTATCTCCTGGTAATTTTCCCTCTGAAAGTTCTCCACTGCCTGAACCGGGTATTGAACTCACACTCTTTGGGTCTGTCACTGTCAGAAAATGTATGTCAAAAAATAATTAAATATATATTTTATAAGTACAATGCAATATCAAATGTACAGCGTGGTCAATGGAAGACTCAATGATATAAAACAAAAATAACTTTTACAAGGACATGAGTATGTTGGGGTTGTAAAGTTAGGACCATTTGAATCTTGTATGGGAACATTTTTAAATCGAGTTTCAGAATCTTCTGAAGGGATGTTCTGATGGTGCCTAGCTGATTAGAGTGACGACGGTAGAAGCTGATGGATTCTCAAAGAGACTCTGCCGTATAGCGCTGCGTCAGTGAGCACAGTGCACTTAGGACCTCTTCCCGGAAGATCACCGACTTATCCAGTACTTTCAAACCGGGCGATTAGTGTTCCGAATCATGTTTATCGCTGACATTAAATTGTAGCCGGTATTCTCTCTGAGTTTGAATAATTGATCTTCCACTGGAATAGAAACACCCAGTGAGTTTTACTTGTCGCTGGACATCAACGCAGCCATATTAATCTCCAAGGTATTCTCTATATGCTGCAAAAAATAAATAAATAAATAAATAAAAAATAAAATAAAAAATGATCGAAAACGAACAAGTGATGACATTTTAAACAGTTCAGATTTTCAGTGGCCACCCTATACTTAAATATTGCTGTCATTTTTAAGTTACGGATAAACTGAATTTCAATTTAAGTTACCTTAAAAATGGTATCAACGAAGATATAAACAGATTTCGTTGGAAAACTTAACAGGTATAAAGAACATTATTATATATTTTTATTTTCGAAATTATCATGAGGATTGTTTGGTTGATTTTTATTTAGCTGCATATCAACCTCTATGGGTTATTTAATGGCGAAATCTAAATATCCCGCACGCAATTATATGCTTTCAAATCCAGATCACCTGTGCATAATTTTATACTTACGTTAAAGGTGTGTTGTTTTATATATATATATATATATATATATATATATATATATATATATATATATATATATATATATATATATATATCATAAAATATATTGTTGGAAATTTTACTATAAATAGGTATTTTATATTTTTTGGTGTTGCATTCATTGTTATTTTGTTATAAAAATATATTGTTTATTATTTTATTATAAAAATGGACTGTTGACTTTTTTTCTTTTTTTTGTGGGGTGTCACTGTTTGCCCGTAGCTGTGACACTAACAGTTGTTACCACCCTGGGTCAGGGTTGACCTTGGAACAACAGCAAATAAGATGTGGTTCCACGCTCCTCGGACATCCTTTCTCCCGATCAGAAGTCTTACTGCCGGATGTAGTTTATCGTCAAACCCAGGACGGTCACCATGAGGAATTTTTAAACTGTTATTTTTTCTGTCGATTAATAAATAAATCCGAGGATCAATTGTCCACTTCACTTCAATTTTCCTTGCAGTTTAATTAATTAATTTAATTTAATTAATTTAATTAGAAAGAAAGAAGTTTTGACAAGAGAACGCAAGAAAATTATTTTCATGTTTTATAAATAGAATGCACTTTCTAAAATACAAAAAATATCGCCGCCATTTGATTCGGACTATTTACATTCAAACCGTTGCACTCATCTTTGTCGGTGTATTCTCAACGTGGGAGCCAAGGAAGTATTTGGCAAAGCTTTGCAGCAAAATACATCTTTCTGTATTGATGATGGCGGATGTGAAATCATCTCTATCTATAAAAGGCAGGATGTGTGTTTGTGTAACGAATGCACGGCCGCAATTTTCGACGGATTTGCACCAAAATTTACATGCACATGCTCCAAGTTACTGGAAGGCCAAGACCGACTTTGCATTTCCCAACTCCCATCTATAGTGGAAATAATCGATTTTTTCATGCTTCTACGGCCGTTTTCATGTAGTTTGCAGCCATTTTCTACTGGCCAGAGTGAGAGCCTATAGCTGGCCGCCACGAATAGGCAGGAAGATTCTATTGGCCAGCGTGAGAGCCAACAGCTGACTGACACGAATATTAACTAGCATGCTAGCATGCAAAAAAAAATCGATAGCTGCATTCGTCACAAGTGCGAAAAATTTAAAT
>OZ038507.1:75055892-75058392 GCA_964036315.1 Acanthosepion esculentum
TTATGGGATAAATTGCTCAATATCAGAGATAGAGCGTGTGTAAATATAAAAGTGGACATTTGAAGTCAACACTTAGAGGCGACAGTCTGTTTCATGCTAGTGCAATCTTCAGGCAACGATTGCACTAGCATGAAACAGACTGTCGCCTCTACGTGTTGACTTCTATGTTCACTTTTATATATATATATATATATATATATATATATATATATATATATATATGTGCAATTTTCATTAAATATGACAGACAAGGTTTTTATATAATTTCTCATGTCATCTTATAATTTTTTTCTTTTCAGTAGATAAATGATATAAAAACTGTCCAAATGTTTTTTTTTTCCCGAGCGCTTTCGGCTATACATTTAGCCATTTTCAAGGTTGAAATATATTAACTGTTAACTTGAAATAGATTGTTGTATGTATGTATTTATATAATGTTTCATTTTCAATACATGGTCAATATATATGAAACTTCCATGAAAGAAGGATTGCTGCCTAAATACACAATACATATATATATATATATATATATATATATATATATATATGTATATGTGTGTGTGTGTGTGTGTGTGTGTGTGTGTGTGTGTGTGTGTGTGTGTGTTTTGAACAATATAAAATATTAAAAAATTAAAATTTTCAGACACACTGGATTGGTTGTATATTAATCATTTTGTTTTATTATTTCAATTAGGATCCTCAACTAGTTTCGGCCAGCATGTTCATCATCAGGAGAAAAAAAAATCCCTGCTTGTTAATAGCAATGAACTACAGGAGTGAATGTTTCTGAAGAAAGTGAACTTTATCTGTAGTTTTCATTTGTTTTTTTTATCGTCAATTTTAGTCAGTCCTTGTGTAGGTCAAACGGCTTCTTTCAAATTTTTATTTTCAGATAGAGCATGTGAGATACTTGACTTTAAGTATTCCTTCACATATATATATATATATATGTATATATATATATATATATATGAGGAAAAATATTCGGATTTTTTGTTTTTTCATATTTTTCCTCATACTGTCGGATCTATATCCACATATTTGCTTACATATATATATATATATATATATATATATATATATATATATATATATATATATATATATATGTTATCGGTCGGTCTGAAGGGGGCGATCCAAGCGTGCGGCACCTTTGGAAATTGCCTGAAAACCGTGCCACGGTTTGGCCCAAGCCTTGTGAGTGAAATTGGGTGGACGGAATACTTGGTGGAGCGTCGATAGCTGTGCTAGCACGAAGTCACAAGTCATCGCGACCAAGGCTTTGAGAGTGCTGACCTTGTTCAGATTGCTGATCACGCTAGATAATGCGCTCTCTCCCCAAAACTGTAACTAAGGTCTGCTAAGCATAGTTGCAGTATAAACTACAGGTGGACTCTGTGGGTATTGAATAGGGATTGGCCTAGTAGGGTATCTTCGAATATAAGTGGCCAGCTCTCTCTCTCTCTCTCCGTCTGTCTGTCTGTCTGTCTGTCTCTCTCTCTCTCTCTCTCTCTCTCTCTCTCTATATATATATATATATATATATATATATATATATATATATATATACATAGAGTGTCCATAAGGTTTGTGTGCGCTTTAAAATTTTATAACTTTAGGAGCCTCTTCCAAAAAGCAGCGGTCCTTGAGAAGAAGCTGCCTGTGGTACGTCTTGCTGACTAATAAAATACGGGGGAAATGAGTGTGATTCAAACCTGTGGACGTAGCAAGGCGTGTTTGAGATATAAATGTCTGAACGGGGTGGCACTAAAGATTGGAAATCGTCCGATCGTCTTTTCATGGCGGTAAGCGATAGGCTTGCGACGTTGAATCTGCGAGAAATGCACCGCAGGGCGGAAAAATGAATCAGAGCCGCGTAAAACACCTTCGAACTCTATCATGGCTGGACAGTTCTAACTTTTGTTAGAAAATCAACATTGCCTTCGATATGAAAGCTGGGGTTTACTGTGATAGGGACTGACGCCGAAACTTATATGCATACTGCTGTGGGGCAGATCCCTTTTACACAAGATGGACTTGAAGGTCGCCTTGGCCCCGGACAAGTGGCCGTTGGTTCGAACAGGAAGAAAAACCCTACTCTGGTTGTTGGCTTCAGACTAGGGAGACCTCCGCCCAGCGATGACGTGTAGTCATCGCCGCGTCTTTAGAAGGAAGTTGTTCCGTGTGCAGATGGAGTCTACAGCCGAACGTTACTGTATCTCGACTGAACTCCTCACTGGTGAGAACCCACGAACACAACACGAGCATCTATCTATCTATCTATCTATCTATCTATCTATCTATCTATCTCAGTTTGATCATATCTATCTATCTATCTATCTATCTATCTATCTATCTATCGCACTTTGTTCATTATCTATCTATCTATCTATCTATCGCACTTTATTCATTATCTATCTATCGCACTTTGTTCATTATCTATCTATATATCTATCTATCTATCTATCTATCGCACTTTGTTCTATCGCACTATCTCAGT
>OZ038507.1:75063392-75065892 GCA_964036315.1 Acanthosepion esculentum
TGTGATGACATAACATCTTATTCTAACATTTTTCACTTAATTAAAGCTTCGTCAGAGATCAATTTAGAAAAATTTTATCTTGATATCCGACGAAGTTTTAATAAAAAGAAACATGTTAGATACATGGTCTATATTTGATATTCTACTCATATATATATATATATATATATATATATATATATATATATATATATATATATACATATATATACATATATATATATATATATATATATATATATATATATATATATATATATATATATGGGGTATAGATAGATAGTGCGAATATAGGCGTCAACTTTATATGGTGACTATCATGACACACCATTAAATATCATCTGTCTATCTGTCTATCTATCTATCTGTTCATTATCTATCTATTTATCTCTCTTTCGATCTGTTCATTATCTATCTCTGTTTATCTATCTATCTATCTATCTCATTCTCTTCATTATTTATCTATGCATTTATCTATTTTATTATCTATTTTATTATTATCTATTTTATTAGCTTCATTATCTATCTATCTATGTCCATTATATGTCTCTCTTTCTTTCTATCTATCAATCCATCTATCTATCTATATATATATCTATATATATATATATATATATATATATATATATATATATATATATATATATAGGTTAACGGTTACGTAAATGAGATAATTAGATATTAGCGACCGTATACGAGTGAGTTGGCGTGCAAACGCTGGTAAGTAAATAAATAATTACCATATTTAGCCACGAGGTGTAGACATAATAGTGCTCAAAGTGATTGGACAGAGCTAAAATATATATGTTAATAAATACACTTGTACCTACGTTTGATGTGCAACTCGAAATTCTTTAGCGTTTGAAGTAATATGTATATATATATAAAGGTCTCTCTCTCTCTCTCTCTCTCTCTCTCTCTCTCTCTCTCTCTCTCTCTCTATATATATATATATATATATATATATATATATATATATATATATATATGTGATAAGGAACAAATAGGAAACGTTTAGCAATCTAACATGTTTCACTTTTGTTAAAGCTTCCTCAAAGAATGAAATATTACATTTCCTGATGAAACATGTCAGATTGACTTTTCCTTTTTATTCTGTATCCTATCCGATTACACATTTGATCTGTATTTGATCCCAATTTATATATATATATAAAGACATTTATATATATTATGTTTAACGTTCTTTTTATAGATACAAGTATTGAAGCAAATGCTCTGATTTATAATAAACAGTATTAAATAACATTTACCGGCCTGAATGTCCGAGAAATTTTCATAGAAAATTTTCGCTCTCCGACAGGAATCGAACCTGTATCCTATACGGAACCATCATTTCGCGTGATGTGCCTTAACCTTTCGGCCACAGAGCTTGGTTAGCAAGGTCGATTTTACTATCTTTAAACTTAAATCTTCCATGAATCTCTTCTATTCATATCTGCTCTAGCGTATCAAATGTAAACAAATGACGTCATATATTTTAGAATTGGACATAGTCCGACAATTTATTTAAAGACATTTATATATATTAAACATAATATATATAAATGTCTTTAAATAAATTGTCGGACTATGTCCAATTCTAATATATATATATATATATATATATATATATATATATATATATATATATATATATATATAGAGAGAGAGAGAGAGAGAGAGAGAGAGAGAGAGAGAGAGAGATAGATAGATAGATAGATAGATGTAGTGGGTAATAACTTTTTCATTAAATTCCTTTAAAATTTATATAGTAATTATGAAAATGTCTCGCTTAGGAGCAATGGTTACCATTATTCTGCGGCAGTCATACTATGATAGAGTTTGCGATCCCTTCTTTTGTCCCAAACACATAGCCTTGTACCAGCCAAAAACAGCAGAATTACGGAGCACTCAATGTGCATCCTACACCCTCAAGTTGTAAGTTTAGTAGCGAGACAAGCGTTGTTAAGGACTTACACCAAGGCGCGCTTTGCATTTTAAACAACCCGTCCTGCTCGACAGCAATATATCTGTGTGTGCGCACGTCTTAGATGAGAACGATATCACAGGAAGCAATTATTTTACTTGCTGTGTCCGTGTGTGCGAATATAATCGAGTTGCCATGCAAACGTTGCGTGTGTGAGCGTCAGTCGCAGCGCCATGGTTAGCCTGAAGGTGTCTATACGCAAGTCGCTCTTATTTTTATTAGCGAGTTCGCATTTCGCCTCTCAGTGCTCCACGATATATGGCCTTCTGTCACATCTGGTACGGCCTAACAAACGCCGACCTCGGGTTTGAGGACTGACTTTCTATTTCCCATTAGCCGACGTTATTCCGTTTGGATCCACCTGACGTAATGTCGCGATTAATGGTGTTTGGGACTTGAATTGTTTTAAGATATTCCTTTTGTTTGTCGACCTATTTCTGCTTCTTGTCACTTTTTTTTTATGCCGGTGAAATTATATTAAGAAGCGACTATACGGATTTAGGACATTAGAAT
>OZ038507.1:75070892-75075892 GCA_964036315.1 Acanthosepion esculentum
GAAGCAAAATGAAGTCCTTATGTCTGATTTGTTTCGACCCTTTTTATCGGAATTAGCGAAGTTGGGAGGGATCGTTTTTGGCGCTAGATTTAGCTTGCTCGCCGTATTGTATGATACTCACCGGGTGCCTCTCTCTACTAATGTCATGAATGTTTCTCCTACAAAGGAGGACGCAGGTTCGAACACTGCCGGAGAGCAGCCTTTTTTTTTATTATTTGCGTCGAGTGCGCCGGCCGACTGATGCAATACAAAATGTTAAAAGAAAACGGAGTTAATTCAAAACATGTGTATCGCTAAAATAACGTTTGAAATAATAATAATAATAATAATAATAATAATAATAATAATAATAATAATAATATACCGTATATACTCGTGTATCATACGACATTTGAGGACTTAATTTTGAAGCTAATTTTAAGGGGGTCGCAGCATACACGAGATATAAAATTAGCATAGTACTGCTGGTTCTGTCTACGCAGTTAACCAATCTATATATCCATTTAGTTCAAAATTAGCTTCAAAATTAGGTCTTGAAAAGGCTGCATGATACACGAGTATCTATCTATCTCTCTCTCTCTCTCTCTGTCTATATATATATATATATATATATATATATATATATATATATATAGACATATATATATATATATTTACATATATATATATATATATTTATTTATTTATTATAATTTTATCATATAGACAAAACAATTTTACTCACTACAAAGATGCAACTTGGTTTCAGTGCATTTGAACTGCACATCGACGGGTGAGGGTCGAAAATGATTATGAACAATTCTGCTTGTAGGCAACCCGGATGTGAAACGTCACTTCCTTTTTTCCATTTGTTTGAGAAGAAAAATATACATAAAACATATATATATATATATATATATATATATATATATATATATATATATATATATATATATATATATATATATATATATATAGGTATCGGAGTGAAACAATAGTGCTTGTTGATAGCAGTTTGGTGATGGAACGGACCGGGTGTTTAATGTTGATTGGTCTGTGGAAATTTTTTCGCTATACATATATATATATATATATATATATATATATATATATATACCGTATATATATATAAATTTTATATATATATATATATATATATATATATATATATATATATATATATAGTTGCCTGACGATTGCACTAGCATGAAACAGACAGTCGCCTCTAAGTGTTGACTTCTATGTTCACTTTTTTATATATATATATATATATATAAACGGTATATCTACTCACAGATGTTTATTACTGGTTTTCTCATCTCTCTACTCTGTTGCCTTGTATCATTTTAATGTAAGCTTCTTAATTATAAAAAAAAAAACACAAACAAATAACGTGATTATCCCATTCTTTTACTATTCTTATTTGTTATGGCACTTAATATAATAAGGGCGCCTACTTTAAAGCATTATTTATATCGTTAATAACTCGAATTATTGTTCGTGGGTGTCTCACTAATCCAAGCTTAGTAGCTGTCGACTTATGACGACTACCGTGGAGCGACGGCTAACGAGTAAATTTCGCAGATGATTGCCAGTCAGATTCATTTTCACGACGTAATCCAAGAGTAACAGACATTGGCCCAGAAAATGGAACCCGCGTGCCGAGTTCAAAACTCAGGTTAGCCTATTGCTTTTTATTTGCGCACTAGTGACGTTGAGGAAAGCGTGAGTCCATCTTCCCCCCTCCCCTCAATTTATGGGTTAAATAGCCGGCTAATCTTGGCAATCGTGTAGAAGGCAACAGTTATATTCCCCAAAAATCGATGTCAGTTCACAAAAAAATGAACGATCGCCTATATCCTGGAAGGATATCGCATTAACACAACCCTCAAGTTAAACCGAATTATTATAATTACTATCTTGTTTACAACCAAATTCAATAATAACAACTGACCGTAGAAAGGTATACGCTATTGAATCAGTCTGAGCAACATGCCGTCAGGTTTCTAAATTAGTGATTTATTAGGTGATTTTTCATTGACAGTTAACAGATTCATGAATGCGCAGGAGAATTTGCAGGTAATTCTAGTCCGCCCGTTCTCAAGTTGGAAGCGGGGTGAATGGGGGTCTAAGAATAAATCAAATTAGTTCCGATGATGTTTATAGCTTCGGCACCGCCGGCAGTAGGCCAAGTGTAGGAAGAAAGAAACTGCTAGCGATACAATTATTTTTACAATACATTTTGAAAATAGTCACCAATTATATTGCCTTCGTTTCCCACGGAAACATACAAAGCCTCGTATCTACGTGTAGTAAAAAGGTACCGCCCATAGAGGGGTCAACATGTGTAAGTAACACACAAATTGAATTTACCTTACGAAAACTGTTAACGTTTAGAAACACCTTCAGTCTGGAAATTGTCAGTTTTATTATATACCTAGAGAGCGTACCGTGGTGTCATAATCACTCCAGAGGTGGCCAACCTTTCTAATTACATGCATCAGTTTTTCTTGGCATACTTTCAGATATGACCTGTAAATATTGTAGCCCTATTCATACTTGTATAATGGACTCTCCCGCCGACCTCGATGTACGAGAGACTAAGAGTTCAATTTGGAACTAAACCGCTTGACTAACCAAGGCAGATGATTTGATTAGTATGGTAGAAGCTGGGAAAGAACTAGCAACACTTTTCGGAGGAAGTGATAACAGACAAACGATGCAAAATATGCCACGAGGCCTCCAGACAACAATCCTCAAGGACACATGGCACAGTGGATAAAGGCGTTAGTTAGGTCCAGTGACAGCACCCAAAGAGTGTGAGTTCAATACCCGGTGAAGGCAGTGGAGAACTTGGACAGGGGAATTATCAGGAGATTACTGATAACTGACATCCATTAAACGTGGCAAGTGGAAGTAGAACTGTCTACCCCAGAGAGCGAATTAAAGGGTTCAGTTCGACATTCCAAACAACCTGAAGAAGGTCGGAGCGTACAATGGCCGAAACGTTGTAATAAATATGTCGACAAAAATGAGAATAAAGGTCCGAATAATATAAATAGTGTTTGAATGGAGAGTTTTGCTTCTACGAGACCGACAGATACCCAAAGCAAGAAATTTCAGTCTGTTGTACTTTTTAAGCCATAGCTGGGGGGTAGATGTATTCATGCCATTTCCAAAGGTATTAGTGCGAAATGATGGAAACAGTTTCAGGTATTTCGAACGCACAATTCATGAACTTTGTGCCAAGTATTTTCATTCCTTCTCAACAAAGTCAAGATCTTATATCACGGGTGGCTAGTATATATATATATATATATATATATATAATTTTCAGGGGTGCTATATTTATGGGATAAAGTGCTCAATATCAGAGGCGACAGGCTGTTTCATGCTAGATGCAATCGTCAGGCCTGACGATTGCATCTAGCCTGAAACGGACTGTCGCCTCTAAGTGTTGACTTCTATGTTCACTTTTATATTCATATATATATATATATATATATATATATATATATATATATATATATATATATATATAGTACCGGTAGTGAATCCGTTGGTATATAATCGGAGTGAATCCTAATAATGTAAAATATTAAAACTGATGATGAAATTTTGAGAAATATTAATAAAGAAAAAAATTGTTGTTCTTCAGAAGGAATCGGACCTGCATTCCTCAGGACCGATTCTTGCCGAGAGCAAGAACTTATTCGAGTTTTTGAGGATTCTTTTTTAACACATTCCATTTTCCGTACCGAAAACCCTGAAAAAAACACTTTTATTCTCTCTCTCTCTCTCTCACTCACTCACTCACTCACTCACACACACACACACACACACACACACACACACACACACATATATATGTATATAAAAGCAATTTGTGACTGGTAGAGTTAATTCCAAGGAGAATATTAACACAAAGAGAGGTCAATGTACTTGTAAATTTAAACTACAGACAATAATAATAATCATAATAATAATAGTAATAATAATAAAAATAATAAATCAAGAAAAAATCGTCCGATTATAAATTATTTCGTGAATATTGCTAAGTACTTAAATATTGAGAATATTCACGAATATATATATATATATATATATATATATATATATATATATATATATATATATATATATATATATATATATATATATACAGGGTGTCCATAAAGTTCGTGTGCACTTTAAATAATTTATAACTTGATTTGTATTTGCGATAGAAATAATTTGTAAAAAGGATTAGAAAGAAAGAAATCTATATATTTTTAGAAGGTTTTATTGAAATTTTATTTAAGTTTCCACATGTCCTCCATCATTAGCAATACAAGGGTAATACGATTTTGCTGTTCACGGAAAATATTTGCCAACTAATTTACAGTAATGCCTGAAATCACATTAGTTATTTTAGCTAAACTTAAAACTAGGTACATTAAACTTTATAACATTTTTTTACAGATTATTTCTATCGCAAATACAAATAAAGTTATAAATTTTTTAAAGTGCACACGAACGTTATGGACACCCTGTATATATATATATATATATATATATATATATATATATATATATATATATATATAGAGAGAGAGAGAGAGAGAGAGAGAGATAGATATCATTATTACTATAAATTAATTAATGTGATTTATCAGTATTTCATCTCTATAATCAAATCCTCGGTGTGGGACTGGTGACAGCAACATCATCTCAGTTCTACACATTTCTTACATTACATATTATATATATATATATATATATATATATATATATATATATATATATATATATATATATATATATATATATATAAGAAGAAGACGGAAACTTTAATTATCCATTTCGCTTATAATTTTTTATTTCTTGAATACTGTTAAAATGAAAATTTCTCGGACATTCAGGCCGGTAAATGTTGTTTAATACTGTTTATTATAAATAGAGCATTTACTTAAATATTTTTATCTATAGAAAAGAATGTATAAACATTAAAAAAATGTCTTAATATATGTATATACAAGGTA
>OZ038507.1:75080892-75085892 GCA_964036315.1 Acanthosepion esculentum
ATCACTAAAATCTTAACCTATTCAAATCTATCTATCTATCTATCTATCTATCTATCTATCTATCTATCTATCTATATATATATATATATATAATATCTGGATAAAATGAATGAAACAAAATTGGGTGTTTTTTATGTATACGTGGCCTCTCATTATGCTATTTGGACCCTACTTATATATATATATATATATATATATATATATATATATATTTATATATTTGTGTATTTAGGCAGCAATCCTTCTTTCAAGCACATTTCATTAAAAACGACTGACAAGGTGCTTTTATTTAGTTTTTTATATAATTTCTCGTGCGATCTAATAAAGTTTTTCTTTTCAGAGGATAAATTATATAAAAATTGTCCGAATGTTCTTTTCCGAGCGCTTTCGGCTATACTTTTAGCCATTATCAAGGATTATATTTCAACTGTTAGAATTAGAAATAGTTTGTGTGTGTTTTATAAAGTGATTCATTTTTTTGTTTCAAAACACGGTCAAGATATTATGTCCATGTTCAAAGTTAATATTATTAAGGGTTGGTTTTTTTAATTTTATAAGTAAGGCTTCCATTATTTTTAGCCTTTTTTTGCAAGTGGATGATGCTATTATATTAGTGTTGTCGACAAGTATATTCCGAATAGTGTCCGGTAGGTCTCCATGAATATTTAAATGAGATCTAATTGAGCTATTGTCAGAAAGGTGTAGGGTTAATCTGCGTGTTAAACGATTTGTAGTGTGGCCTATATAATTATTTACGAAAGTTGATTCTTGAGGAATACAATTCCTTAATGGACATTTGAATTCGTAAATAATATTTGCTCTATTCAATTTTGTTGTAGTAGGTGAATTATTATTTTTAACTATAAGGTTACAAGTTTTAAATTTTTTATAATAAATAATTAATCTAATTTTTTTGCTATTATCAACTGGTGCTATGTATTTTTTTATAATGTTATTCATTCGGCATTCATCCTGTTTGTAGTTATCGTTCATCTGATTTTTATAGAAAATATTAATATTATTGTTTATGTTTCGATTCTCGCCGTTGCTATTAGTTACTTTGGCCAAGAAACGCCTAATGTGGAAATCCAACAATTGATTAGGAAATCCGTTATTGATCAGCGTTTGCTTTATATTTCTAATTCTAACAGTTGAAATACAATCCTTGATAATGGTTAAAAGTATAGCCGAAAGCGCTCGGAAAAGAACATTCGGACAATTTTTATATAATTTATCCTCTGAAAAGAAAAAATTTATTAGATCGCACGAGAAATTATATAAAAAACTAAATAAAAGCACCTTGTCAGTCGTTTTTAATGAATATATATATATATATATATATATATATATATATATATATATATATATATATTGTAATAAAACGAAAGAACGGTAAGATATATAAGCCGGTGATAAAAATGAACACGCTACCGCCCCTGTCTATATATATATATATATATATATATATATACATATATACATATATATATATATATATATATATATATATATATATATATATACATATATATATATATATATATATATATATATATATATATATATATATATATATATTGTGAATGATAACTCTAACATTTTTAGGCATTTAGAACAACATACCTGGCTGCGTATACAATACGGAAAATCCTTATTGAAAACACTACTATACATAAACATGAAAACAATAAACAAAAACTAAAAATTATTGATGTTATATACATAGAATAGTTGAAACCTAACCTGAACAAAATAAACTACGAAATCTCCACAAATATTCTTAAATGCCTATAATTAATAACAGAAGCCATTGGTTTATACCAACGGCTTCCCATACTTAATACTTCTCGTTTTTACTCTCGCGTGGTCATGTGTGACGTCATGAGATGTTGTGCGATTTTCGCTTCCGTATCTCGTATACACGAGTTTGTCATTGCTTTGAAATTTTTTCATGCAACAAAAACAGACTATCATTATTGTTTCGTCCGTGTATTGTTTGATATATTGAAATGTAATAGTCATCTTTGATAATGGCTTATGTAAGCCGAAAGCTTAGATTGGATTTAAACATGTATCAATATGGTGATTTCCTTTCGTCTTTCAAAGATAATGTGATTAGGCTTATCAGACAATATGAAAGGAACTTACTTAAAATAAATAGACAAAACTTGTCTATATTATTTAATGAAACATGCACCAATATATATATATATATATATATATATATATATATATATATAATAAAAAAGGCTCAAACACTAATACTTCTTGTAAATTCACACACACACACACACACACACACACACATATATATATATATATATATATATATATATATATATATATATATATATATATATATGGGGAAATTTTTTGAAAAAGTGGAAAAAGTTTACTTGTGACGCATTTCGTTCTTCAGGACTTCATCGAATTCAATTTATGTTGGCAGAACTACACATGCGCACAACAGAGGGATGCTGGGAATTTGAGATTTTTTTTCTTTTTGTTTAACCGAATTCATTTAGAGTCGTTTACTTTCTCTTTCCCTGAAATTTTGTAAGTCGGTATTCTACACTGTGATATTGGAAGGGGAATGGGGAAATGTTGTATGAACCAGGGCGCACATTTACTGGAGATGACCTCACGATTAAGGCTGTCTCTAGACATTCATGTCGTAGCCGATGAAGTTCTGAAAGGAGGAAACGCGTCACAAGGAAACTTTTTCCTCTTCGTCATACAATTTCCCCAATACTGTTCTTGATATATTAAAATATATATTGTTATCTCATATATATATATATATATATATATATATATATATATATATATATATATATATAGATAGATAGATAGATAGATATGAACAGACTTAGATAGATAGATAGATAGATAGATAGATAGATAGATAGATAGATAGATAGATAGATAGATAGATTAAGACAATGAGATATAGTGGTAGATAAATATGAAGAGAATGAGATAGATAGATAGATAGATAGATAGATAGATAGATAGATAGATAGATAGATATTAACAGACAGATAGATAGATAGATAGATAGATAGATAGATATTAACAGACAGATAGATAGATAGATAGATAGATAGATAGATAGATAGATAGATAGATAGATATTAACAGATAGATAGATAGATAGATAGATATTAACAGACAGATAGATAGATAGATAGATAGATATTAACAGACAGATAGATAGATAGATAGATAGATAGATAGATAGATAGATATGAACTGAATGATATAGATAGATTAACAAAATGAGATAGATAGAAAGATAGATAGATATGAACAGACATAGATAGATAGATAGATAGATAGATAGATAGTAACAGACTGAGATAGATAGATAGATAGTAACAGACTGAGATAGATAGATAGAACGCAGACAGTGATAGATAGATAGATAGATAGATAGATAGATAGATAGATAGATAGATAGATATGAACTGAATGATATAGGTAGATTAACAAAATGAGATAGATATATAGATAGATATGAACAGACATAGATATATAGATAGATAGATAGATAGATAGATAGATAGATAGATAGATAGATAGATATGATATACGATCTACACAAGTCATGTGCAAATACATTTAATTAGGATTGCCTGGTTTAATTCATTTGAATGTGCTATTTATACCAATAGTATAGATTTCAAATGTACAAAACGCTTGACTGTATTGTCAGCCCAAAGAATCAGTAAAGAAACAGAATGATTTTGTTACGCCCTCTACTGGACGTAAGAAAAGACCGACGCCTACTCAGGTATACACGTGGGTTAAGAATTCATAGGAAAAAAAAAAAAACAAGGAATAAAATAGTTGTTATGCCATTCAAGAATTGTGATGCCAATAATGCAGATGGCTGGAACTGAAGAGGACATTCGCTTTTGCCAGACATATTATTGAATCCAAGAAAGGAATGCTTAATTGTTTTCCAAGCCACATTGAAAATAATGAACTGTTTTCCGACTTTAAACCAGATTAAACAACGGTAAACATTTAAAATGTTTTCTTTTGTTGTTTTGAGCTGTTTTGTGTTTAGAACAAGAGCTCTTCTACTTGGCTTACGGACACATCACTTTGAAATACCGGTTCCCGTACATTCACCGAAGTTAAGCAACGTCGTGCCTGGTCATTACCTAGATGGGTGCCTGCGTGGCACTCTAAGGTGCTGTAATCTTGGTTGTGCAGGTGATATAGTAGATAATGGATCGGAATTGTTAATCGGAGAGCCGAGTTCCAGTCCCAGTTGGGTTCGTTAGATTCCCTTATGCGCAAATACCATTGGGGAAGGTGCGAATCCATGACTTCTACCAGCAGCTATGGGTTAATCAGTAAGACTTATTTCACTAAAAGCATTATTATCTCCACACACACACAAAAAATCTTATAGTCTGAAAATATTTGCTGGATTTAAATAACCTGAAAAGGGTTGATAAACTGTAAAAAATCTATCAATCAGCCTCTCACATTAAATGTGATTATCGCATTGGTGTCAAGTTATTTTAATTTTGATTTCTTCTTCTACTTATTATTATTATTATTATTATTATTATTATTATTATTATTATTATTATTACCCTTTCTCTTCTTCTTCTTCTTCTTCTTCTTCTTCTTCTTATTATTATTATTATTATTATTATTATTATTATTATTCTCCTCTATCTCCTACTTCTTCTTCTTCTCTTCCTCCTCCTCCTTCTTCATATTATTATTATGATTCTTCTTCTTCTTCTCGCCCTCCTCCACTTCTTCTTCTTCTTCTTCTTCTTCTTCTTCTTCTTCTTCTTCTTCTTCTTCTTCTTCTTCTTCTTCTTCTTCTTCTTCTTCTTCTTCTCTTGTTCCTCCTTCATATTACTATTATTATTATTCTCCTTTTCATTCTTATTATTATCCTCCCCCTCCTCCTCCTCCTCCTCCTTCTTCATATTATTCTCTTCCTCCTTCTTCATTTTATTATCCTCCCCCTT
>OZ038507.1:75093392-75095892 GCA_964036315.1 Acanthosepion esculentum
ACATTTGACGAAAAGGGTTGGGCAGGTGGCCGTGATTGAAATCGCTAGGTTAGGTTGGGAGGTGAAGATGTTGGCAGAAAAAGAAAGAAAGAAAAAAAGAAAAAAAAAAAGAAAGAAAGATAAAAGGAAAAAAGAAAGAATGGAAAAAAAATGAAAAAAGAAAGAAAAAGAAAAATGAAAGAAAGGAATGAAAAATGGAAAGAAATAAAAAAGAAAGAAAGAATCAAAGAAAGAAAAGAAAGAAAAGAAAGAAAGGAAAATAGAAAGAAAGCAAAAAACAAGCGTTTGATGTAACAAACCAGTTTGTTGAGCTTTTTAATAGAAACGGTTTTCTTTTAAAATCACCACTGAAAGAAAGAAAGAAAGAAAGAAAGAAAGGAAATATAGAAAAAAGAAAAAGAAGAAAAAAGAAAGAATGAGATAAAAGAACGAAGAGATGTAAAGAAAAGAAAGAAAGAAGGAAAGAATGCAAGAAAAGAAGGAAAAGAAAGCAAAAGGAAAAAGAAAGAAAGAAAAAGAAATAAAGGAAGAAAGAAAGAAAAAAAGAAAGAATGAAAGAAAGGAATGAAGAAATGGAAAGAAATAGAAAAATAAAGAAAAAAGAAAGAAAGAAAAAGAAAAAGAATGAAGGGAAGAAAAAAGAAACTGAAAGAAAGGAATGAAGAAAGAAAATGAAAGAAATGAATGAAGAAATGGAAATAAATAAAAAGAAAACTGAAAAAAGAAAGGAATAAATTTAAGAAAAAAAGAAAGAAAGAAAGGATTAAATTAAAGAAAGAAAGAAAAAAGAAAGAAAGAAAAAGAAAGAAAGAAAATAGCGTCAGATGTAACAAGCTGGTTTGTTGAACTTTTTAATGGAAAAGATTAAAAGAAAGAAAGAAAAGTAAAGAGAAAAATAAAAAGAAAGAAAGAAGAAAAACAAGGAAAAAAGAAAGAATGAAAGAAAGTAATGAAGAAATATAAAGAAAAAAAAGAAAGAACGGAAGAAAGTAATGGTGAAGGAAAGCAGTGTCGAGTCAATCTTCCAAGTGATGTCTTTCCTGAAAATCTGAATCCATAGAAAGAAAGAAAGAAAGAAAAAAAGAAGCACTTTCTTGAAAATTAATATTCGAAGAAAGAAAGAAAGAAAGAAAGAAAGAAAAAGGAAAGAAAGAAAGAAAGAAAGAAAGAAAAAAGAAGCACTTTCTTGAAAATTAGTATTCGAAGAAAGAAAGAAAGAAAAAGGAAAGAAAGAAAGAAAAAAGAAGCACTTTCTTGAAAATTAATATTCGAAGAAGGAAAGAAAGAAAAAGGAAAGAAACAAAGAAAAAGGAAAGAAACAAAGAAAGAAAAAAAAGAAGCACTTTCTTGAAAATTAATATTCGAAGAAAGAAAGAAAGAAAGAAAGAAAGAAAAAGGAAAGAAAGAAAGAAAAAAAGAAGCACTTTCTTGAAAATTAATATTCGAAGAAGGAAAGAAAGAAAAAGGAAAGAAACAAAGAAAAAGGAAAGAAAAAAAGAAAGAAAAAAGAAGCACTTTCTTGAAAATTAATATTCGAAGAAAGAAAGAAAGAAAGAAAGAAAGAAAAAGGAAAGAAAGAAAGAAAGAAAGAAAGAAAAAAGAAGCACTTTCTTGACAATTAGTATTCGAAGAAAGAAAGAAAGAAAAAGGAAACAAAGAAAGAAAAAAAGAAGCACTTTCTTGAAAATTAATATTCGAAGAAAGAAAGAAAGAAAGAAAGAAAAAGGAAAGAAAGAAAGAAAGAAAAAAGAAGCACTTTCTTGAAAATTAGTATTCGAAAAAAGAAAGAAAGAAAAAGGAAAGAAAGAAAGAAAAAAAGAAGCACTTTCTTGAAAATTAATATTCGAAGAAGGAAAGAAAGAAAAAGGAAAGAAACAAAGAAAAAGGAAAGAAAAAAAGAAAGAAAAAAAGAAGCACTTTCTTGAAAATTAATATTCGAAGAAAGAAAGAAAGAAAGAAAGAAAGAAAAAGGAAAGAAAGAAAGAAAGAAAGAAAGAAAAAGGAAAGAAAGAAAGAAAGAAAGAAAGAAAGAAAGAAAGAAAAAAGAAGCACTTTCTTGACAATTAGTATTCGAAGAAAGAAAGAAAGAAAAAGGAAACAAAGAAAGAAAAAAAGAAGCACTTTCTTGAAAATTAATATTCGAAGAAGGAAAGAAAGAAAGAAAGAAAGAAAGAAAGAAAGAAAAAGGAAAGAAAGAAAGCAAAAAGATGTCAAGAAAGAAAGTTTAGATAACAGAAACCGGAGTGTTGCGCCAAATTTCCAAATGAGGCATTCCTGCCTTTCTTCAAAACGAGCATTTGAAATGTTTCCATTTAACACGACTCGAACACCTCGGGCTGATAAAAATTCGCTGATAAAAATTCGCTCAAAAGCTGCAACCGTAAAAACTATTTAAACATTTTACAGCTAAAACAGACACAAGGTATCGATAAAAGAGCACTCATTATACAAGCTAAATTTCGCAAATTCAGCTTACAGACCATAAGATCTACGCTAGACA
>OZ038507.1:75100892-75110892 GCA_964036315.1 Acanthosepion esculentum
TACATTATCTTTTCCTTACTTATATAAGTGTACTCGCCGCCATATATATGAAAATGGAAACATTATATTAATACATGCGTGCAAAAAACTAATTCTTGTTAACAGTTAATATCCTTAAAAATGCCTAAATGTATAGCCGAAAGCGCTCGAATAAAAAGAACATTCGGACAGTTTTTATATCATTTATCATCTGAAAAGAAAAAAAAATTATGAAATCACTTGAGAAATTGTATAAAAACTAAATCAAAAACCTTGTCTGTTGTATTCAATGAAATGTGCATGAAAGAAGGATTGCTGCCTAAATATACAAATTTAATATATATATATATATATATATATATATATATATATATATATATATATATATATATCTGAGTGTGTGTGTATAATAATTGACCACTCGTATTCGAGGATACCTGACTATTAGGGCGGCCATCCAATCCCTATTGAAGATGCTCTCTCAGGCACATTTGTGCTTGTTCGACACCCATAGAGCCCACCTGTGGTTTATACTGCAACTATGCTGAGCAGACCTTAGTTACAGTTTCTGGGAGAGAGTATGTTATCTAGCGTGATCAACAATCTGAACAAGGCCAGCACGCTCAAGCCCTCGGCCTCGATGACTTGTGGCTTTGTTCTAGCACAGCTATCGACGGCACCCAAGGGTTCCGTCTACCCAATTTCACTCACAATGCTTGGGTCAACCCGTAGTATGGCTTTCGGGCACTTTCCAAATGTGCCGCACGCTGGGATCGCCCGCTGTCACACTATCTATCACCTCTCTCTATATCACCTTACATCAGCTGAAAAAGTGTAATTTTAAATTCATTTTTTCATCCTTGGAAGTGAGGTCTGATGATCCCGGGAAATAGAAATGCCCTTGGGAAATAAATTATAACCATGGAACCTTAAAGTTATCTGGTTTTCTTTAAACTAAATTATTCGCTCTGATTTAATATTGAACAATCCGGATTTCATCCTCCTTGGGATTATCCATACGGATTACCAAGATTTTCATTCATATATATATATATATATATATATATATATATATATATATATATATATATATATATATATGCAGCATATTTTCATTCAAGCAGGTTCTGTTAAATAACTTAGACGTATTATGTCTATTTATTTTGGTTTGAATCCTTTCAAGTCCACGAATTAATTTCTTGGTGTCTGTAGAAAATTTCTCTCTTTTAACACATCTTGTTGGTGAATGCTACCATAATCCTTGCCTTCAGTTCATCTACGGTGTTACAAAGAATTTTGTTGGTTTCTCTCTCAAATGCGCTCCACCCACATAATAATCAAGGGGGTTGCATTCTGGGAAATTAGATGGTTACATATAAGGGTTGATGTGGGTGCAAAAAATTGTCTGACAGCCATGACATCATTCTCCTGCTTGTGTGGTATGGTGCAGAATCCTGTTGTCAGCCCCCACCATCTTGACCCAGGGCAACACTACCTCCTCAAAGCACTTGATCTCGTCCTTCGTGTTGATTCTGTGGCCGTCACCAACAAATTCGCGAGTCCTTTTCTTTTGCCGAGTTCTCGTACCTTTGTAATCACTCTCGAACTCTTTCCGAAACCGTTGCACTGTTGACACCCAAACACTCTGAAATATTCGTATTGGAGCTTACGGCGCGAAAGCCAAGCAGTGCAGCATGCCGTCTCCAAACTTCTGGCGGAACGAATTGCATCATGGGGCTTTTGTTCTCACAGACGGTGCCCAATTGACTCTACTGTAATGTACAGCCGACAAAATAAAATAAAAACAAACAGCGCGCATGCGCGAAATTAAAAATATAAAATGGCGACAATTATATATATATATATATATATATATATATATATATAATATTATAAATTAATTGATTTAAAATATGGCTTTTTCGCTACACAGTGATACCATGTTTCAGAAATGGAAGCTAAAGCCCCTGAATTTAATTTTGTTATTAAACCAAAGACATTAGTTCCATTTCCTCGTCAAGCGAATTACGACTCTCATTTGTTCCATTTCCTCGTCAAGCGAATTCGCTTGACGAGGAAATGGAACTAATGTCTTTGGTTTAATAACAAAATTAAATTCAGGGGCTTTAGCTTCCATTTCTGAAACATGGTTATCACTGTGTAGCGAAAAAACCATATTTTAAATCAATTAATTTATTATATTAATGCTCTGTAAATTTACATTGAGCACTATTGCGTAAAAATAAAAATATCTATAAGAACACCGGATTTTATATCTTACTGTTCTTTCTTTTTATTTATATACATATTTATATATATATATATATATATATATATATATATATATATATATATATATATATGGCGTGTATCTATGAAGAGTGGGAGTAAAAGGTTTTAAGTTTATATTAATAACATACTAAATTCTGTTTATTGGTGATAGCTAAAATTGTCATTAGTCTATACGAATTTAAAAAAAAAAAAGAGAAAAAAAATAAAGAGAAAAAAAAAGAGAAATGAAATTTAGTAACAGTCAGGAATAAAGACAATTATTTCTTTGTGCAAAAGAGCAAATTCCAACCTCCTGTGGTTCTACCAGACAAATCACTAAACAAGCCAATAGAAATTCAATCGTAAACAACACCATTCTGAGACCAAAAAACAAAAGGTCATCTTTCACTGTAGGAAACGCACGCACGGTAGTTTTTACCTCGACTCAGAAAGAGAGCTATGTAGGATTGCCTCGATTTATTAGTGAGTATGCTAAAATTTTCCCAAAAAAAACAAATACCATCTTTTTTTAAAATTTTAATTCTTAAAATTCTATTCATGTCTTTTTTTACCAAAAAATCCGATCGATGTACAGGCATGTTTATAAAGCTCTGAAGCAATTTGTAATTAAATAACTCAAGTTAGAAACATTAAATAAAAAAGGTAAATAGTGGAACCTCTGCTATATGAGTAGGTCTAGCAGACCATTTATACTGTATTCTGACTTACATCCTCGTTAGGTATCTCACATTTCTGACCTTGTGCCCGACTAAGCTATGTATAGCAGACCATTTATACTGTATTCTGACTTACATCCTCGTTAGGTATCTCACATTTCTGACCTTGTGCCCGACTAAGCTATGTATAGCAGACCATTTATACTGTATTCTGACTTACATCCTCGTTAGGTATCTCACATTTCTGACCTTGTGCCCGACTAAGCTATGTATATCAGACCATTTATACTGTATTCTGACTTACATCCTCGTTAGGTATCTCACATTTCTGACCTTGTGCCAGACTAAGATATGTCTAGCGCCTTTCATACATATTGAACGCGACGTACAAAAATATTGCTGATGTGCTATGAGCTGAAGCCTCAGTGGGCACCTCATATTCTTTTAAACTGATCTTAATGAATTAATCTTACCTTTATCTATTTCAAAGCTATAAATGTGTAGTACCCTATGATGAGCGAACAAATTTGCAGGAATAGTAATCATGCTACTACCTAAAGGCGCTCATAATCAGTGCTACAGCGGAGTTTGATACCGAAATACTTTGTCCTTGTGCCAGACGAAACGAAATTTCGACAATACTTGTAATGGGTTGATGTAGATGGATCACTTATTTTGCCATGTTCGTCTGAAATAATTTATAAATATTTTTTCATTTTTTTCTTGGTGAGTATAACGAGAAGTAAGGGTGTCATCTCAAAGTCCTTATCTGCACATAAAATATCGGTCCCGGACACTTCGACCTCGTGTAATGGTTAGCAAGCAAGTCTCGCTATATCAATTACGATTGAGTGGTGAAGTTAATCCTCACTAGGTGCTCCATACTTTCGGCCTTGTGCCACATCTAATCAACGCTTAGAAAATCACCACAAGCTATCAATATTTTGGTTGAGAGCAAGACCAGAATGAACAGCGTAATTGGAACCGAAGAAGCCATTTAAAGATGCAATTTGTTCACGGATTTTAAGGATTGACAAAGAAGCTGGATCGGTAAAGGTGAAAGTCGCACTGGATTGTCATATTAGATAAAATCAGAAGAAAGAAGATAAAAATTTGGATAAATCAGGGAAAGAGAAATGATATTCTTAAATATTTCTATTATCGTTTCGTTTAAATTAAAATCGGCGCAAGGATTTACGAATGAACTTTTTCGGCTTTGAGACGTTTGTCAAGATACGTTTCGTGTTCTGTATTCTCTTGATTTTTGCAAAGATTTTATTTTATTTTTATTTTATTTTTTTATTTTATTTAATTTTATTTAATTTTTATTTTTATTTTTATTTTATGTTATTTTATTTTATTTTTATTTTTTTTATTTATTTTTTTTTTTTTTCGTATAAAATTTTTCTTTGCCATAACGTGTTCGTTTTTCCCCCAATTTCTTCATTTCTTTTTAAAAGATTATTTTCAAATTCTGGATTTTCTTTTCTTGCATCCGATATGTGTGTAATGGTGAATTTTTTTCTACGATTACAAGAGACATGGAAACCAACAATGGAAATATGCTAAAGAATTTTTTTTTTCTCGAAATTTTCACTTTTAAATTGCAACACAGTGACATTTGATATTCATTTTCTCAAAGCCTTTTTTCACTCTACGGTGTGTGTGGGGGGGTATGTTTGCGTGTGTCTGTGTGTGTATGCATTTGTGTGTGTATGTGTGTACGTATTTGCATGTGTATGTATTTGTGTGTGTATGTCTGTTTGTGTATGTATTTGCATGTGTATGCGTGTGTGTGTTGTGTGTCTGCATTTGTGTGTGCATGTGTATGTGTGTGTGTGTGGTGTGTCTGTGCGAGTATGTATCTGTGTGTGCATGTGTGTGTGCTAATGTCTAAGTGTGTATGTGTGTGTCGCAGTGCACATGTCTGTGTCTGCGCGCGAGTGTGTGTCTGTCTCTGTAGGCGTGTGTTTTTGTGTATATGCGTCTGCGTGTACGTGTGTCCGTGTGTGTGTATCTCTGCGTGTCTTTTATATGAATGCCTGCGCATGCATGTATGTGTCTCTGTGTGCATGTTGGCGTACGTGGGTGTGCCTCCATGTGTACAGGCCTCTATGTGTGTATCTCCCAGAGTGTGTGTGTGTGTGTGTGTTTGTGTGTGTGTGTGTGTGTGTGTCGGGCCTCTGTGTGTGTCTCTCTCTGTGTGTGTCTCTCTCTGTGTGTACGTGTGAGTGTATGTCTGTGTGTATTTACGTGTGTGTGTGTGAGTGTGTGTGCACGCGCATGCGCATACGCGAATAAAGATGTTATGTAAATCCAACCGAATGGTGAACAGAAGAAGATTTGTCAAATTTTCTATTTTGACGTGTTTCGGAGAAATAATTTTATTTCACACAAACAAAATTCAAAATTGGCGAAAGAAAAACCTGATTGGCATTAAGAGAATGGTTCCTTTCAAAAATCCTTCGTTTTTGAGTTATTAAGTTTAAAGAAACTTTACAGTAGATGATGCCGTGTTGCCATTAGACTAGGTTACATTTGTCATTACAAATTATTTCTATCGCAAATACAAATAAAGTTACAAATTTTTTAAAGTGCACACGAACTTTATGGACACTATATATATATATATATATATATATATATATATACTTTCTGGTCTCTGGTCGTCGAATCTGATAAAAATAATTGAGTTTATTGCCGCGCTTATTCGCAAAAATCCAAACGTATTTTCTTTACACTCAGTTTTGTCTTTCACTCCGACACGAAGAAGTCGGACCAAACAAACGTCACGGCGAAACGCGTTTAAATGCTTTTCCTCTTTGCCTCGCGCTTTCCATAGACTAATTTACTAAGCTTAGCTTAGGTGTACTCCCAGGCCGAAAGTAGGGAGCACCCCCTAAGGATCGATCTCATACTCAGTCGTAGACAAACTTGCTAACCATTACACTATGTCGAAGTAACAATTCACTATTTCCATATATAATAATAATAATAATGATAATAATATTAATAATAATAATGGACTCTACTATCGTGAACGATGAATGAGGGTCAGCAGTGGCTGGTGCCTTTCGTTTTACACTTATGCATGCTATCAGGGTCTATTGTGAAGGAAATCAGGTAAGGGAGGGACATATTTCATTCGTGCTTTCTAAACTGTGATACTAGCCCAGACTTGCTGCGGGCGACAAAGCCACACTGACAGATGAAATTTGTTAAAGCAGGATTTCGATGGCGTCTCTGCTTCAGAGCTTGGCGAAGCTGATCACGATGCTTCAGTGTGCTGTCTTCAAAAGCCTTTAACAATGAAATATTTCTTACGCCATTCCTTTCGGTTTGATACTGGGGCTTCCAAGGTTTTCAGATCAAAGTTGAGACGTTTCAAATTGTCTTTCAATTTGTCTTTGTAGCGTAAGAGTGGACGTCCAACTGAATGCTTGGAGTTTGGTAGTTGTCCATACAGCACCCTTTTTGGAAGCCTATGCTCATCCATTTTCACAATATGACCAGCACATCTAAGTTGTATGTTTTCTAGAACGGTTTCAGTTCATGTGATGTTATCTCATTTCTTCGTTATTACTCTATCCTTGACCATGTCATCTCATTTTATATCGCACACACGCACACACACACACACACACACACATATATATATATACATATATGTAGATATATATATATATATATATATATATATATATATATATATACAGGCTGTATCAAAAATACTTTCACAATAATTGAGGGCAGGTTCCTCACACCAAAACAAGTACAAATGTTCATAAAAACATATGTACAAAAATCCTTCGTCATTGAGTTTTGCCCATAATATATATATAGACTGTTTGACCAACACAAGGAATGTTGAAAAATTCATGTTAAAAAGATAAAAAAACAAATGAAAACTACAGACAAAAGTTAATTTTCTCCATCTATACATTCAATTCTGTAGGTCACTGCTACCAGCAAGCAGAAATATTTTTTTCTCCTGATGATGGCCATGTTGGCCGAAACTAGTCGAGGAATCTAAATGAAATAATAATAATAATAAAAACGAAAGAATATTAATCTACAACCCAGTGTGCCTGAAGATTTTAATTTTTTAAATAATTTTTTAAATAATTTTTATTGTTCAATATATATATATATATATATATATATATATATATATATATATTCTATTTTCATCCAATATATATATATATATATATATATATATATATATATATCTTTATATATATATATATATACTATTTTCATCCGATATATATATATATATATATATCTTTATATATATATATATATATATATATATATACTATTTTCATCCGATATATATATATATATATATATATATATATATATATATATATCTTTATATATATATATATATATATATATATATATCTTTATATATATATATATATATATATATATATATATATATATACTATTTTCATCCAATATATATATATATATATATATATATATATATATATATATATACTATTTTCATCCAAAATAGATATTACTTTTTCATATAAGTAATGCTTACTATATCTTTATAAAATAAAAATATTTAAATTTTATTACTGAATAAAAATATATTTTTAAATATATATATATATATGTGTGTGTGTGTGTGTGTGTGTGTGTGTGTGTGCGTGTGTGTATTGGATGAAAATAGTATTTATTTATTAGTTTCCCATTCAGAATATAAAACGATTTTTTTACCTATGATTTTTCCTACCTTAGCAAAGTCTACCCTATGGTTTGTATTTCTCTCACTTCTGTCCTTACATCAGGCCTTTCCCCCCAACGCCAATGTCTGGTGTTCAAACCAAAGTGAAGGCCCCGATTTTTCAACGCAGACAGACCTTCGCTACCTAGAATTCTCTCGGAATAGAATCTATTCGCAGGATTTTTCCTTTCTTTTGGTCCTGTGCCAAACTTCTGTTTATTAAGTGAGACCAGGTTCGTGAGTGCGACTACATATATGTTTACTTTTTACAGCTATAATCTGACAGTTACATGAGTCGGAAAATAAAGTAAGTAATTTAATTCTAAAATAGGTAATTATCGGTAATTAAACAGGAGAGTGATAGTGATAACTTACAAATCTTTTGTTACACACACGCACGCGCGCGTGTATTGATACAGGCTACATTAGAAACGTTTCGCAAGGAAGTTTGCTTTTAATTTTTACTTAAATGCTTGCGTCCAATGACCATCTTTTTTAATCATTCATAAAGAGGGCGATAATAAAAGAATCAAAATTAAGGAAGCATATAATTTCTTGAAGATCAAAGTCTATAGTTACATCTAGGAGTTTCAACTGTAAAATGATGAGACCTATCCGCCAATCTAGTACTGCGCTTATATTCCTAAGGTCAACACAACAAATAAGACGGTTCATCAGAACAATTATCATGAAAATATTTATAGAAAGCTATTACGCATTTCTTCGCTATGAATTAAAAGTATCCAATGAGTAATTTAAAAAAATTATTTCACCCCAAGCAAGGCTATAAAGCCACTAAGACGCAAAGGGGGGTTACTGAGTGCGGGAGAATGTGAAGAAAGAAAACATTATTAAGGAAAGAGAATAATAAAATGAAGAAAACAGAAGATAATTATTCACATTGCATTTAAATATTTGAAGATCAAAGTTGATTGGAAAGCAAGATGCAAGATGCTGGAAGAGAGTTCCACAAGCGAGAAGTGCGACAGAAGAAACTGGTAGAATAGAAGTTAAGGTTACATTTAGCCATTTCTATTGTAAAATGATGAGACCTAATCGCCAATCTAGTACTGCGCTTAAATTCATAAAGTCAATGTGCCAAAAAGGAACGCTCCTTAAAATAATTACCATCGAAATATTTATAAAAAAAAAAAAGATAGAGGGAATCTACGTCACAGCAAAGGGAAAGTGACTGAAGCCGAGATGCCAGGACAGGACTCATAGCATTGCAGATTATCCGAATATTTTTGATCGTGCGCTTTCAACAATGCTTCTGGGCAATCGCGAAATCTGGGTTTATGTAGACGTGTCGTTTTTCTCGTATTCAAATACTTCTAAAATCGAAGTTAGCCGTGATTGTTCAAGGTGAGAATAAGAAACGCTCTTTTGTACGTAAACAAAAAAAAAGATGCTAAATATAAAATTAAAAAAAAAATGGATGGGGGATTCTTATTTACATTATTCGTGCTGTTATCCTCATCTTCATTGCCATATTCACAACGTTTCGGCCATTGTACGCTCCGGCCTTCTTCAGGTGATTGGAATTTCGAACCGAACCCATTATTTCGTCCATCGGGGTAGACTGTTCTAGTTGCACGTGCCATGCCTCTTCAGAATGCCTCAGTTATTTCCCTTTTAACTCAACTGCTGTAGCCTGGTATTGAACTCACAACTATTTCGGTCTAGTCATTGGATCTAACCAATGTCTTTATCCACTGGGCCATGTGTCCTTGAGGAGATCTGTACATGAATTTGAAGATCAGAAAAAGCGTTCAATTAGAATGGAGCAAAAACAGCGTCATGTTTACATGTAACAGAGTCTATCTTCTTCAATTACTTTAAAGTACAAATACATTTTGAATTAATGCAGTTACTGATATAACAGAATAATCTGTATTTTATTCAAGTGAAATTAGCCGAGGACATGAAAGAGTAAAACAGGCAACATAAGCACCCACTTCAGACCACAATTATTTTGGAGTTTTTGAAATTCAATTTGTCAGTGTGCTACCAGGGATGTAAAAGAGGATACATTTTCAAACCAATTGCTAAGTTTGATGAAAATTGGTTGAAAGAACAACGAAAAATAAGTAAATTCGCCATTTTTCGCTATTTATGTGGGTTTTCACTATATGTGTGGACTCAATTATCAAGTTAAATGACCATTAAACAATCAACTTATTGTTGGCTACAATTGAGTGAAGCTTGTATTAGATTGCTTGAAAATTGAGGGAGATTTTAGTTTAAAATTTGTGTTGAAATCGATGTTTCGTTTTTCGCTAAACGCCGCATCGAAGAAAAAAATGAAGTATCGTTGAGCACGTCATGA
>OZ038507.1:75115892-75120892 GCA_964036315.1 Acanthosepion esculentum
GCGAGATCCTTTAGTTTCATGCCTTAAGCATTAATCTGACAGTCAACAGCCATTGTTGATTTCTAATGTCCTCACATACAGACACACAATTTCTCTCTCGCTGTGTATGTGTGTGTGGGGGGGGGTTGTAGATGGCGTATACTTGTGTGCCCACACGCATCTGTGTATGCATAAGCTATGTGATAGTGTCTAAATTAATATATATGTGTTTATTCACTCGTGTAAATGTTAGGTAAGTAAACAGTCCGGACACATGTGCCAGGGTAGAGCCTCGTGCTGTTAATGTCAAAACCACCTCGCAGTCCCCTCTACGTCGATATTTGTCAGTCTCGCCCACCATAGATCTATGTCATATGGTCGATCTTAGACCGTACGAAAACGTGAAACCTATAGACATCAGCAGCAAATGAAATAGTTTGCATTCATTATGTTTATTAAAAAGAACTCACAAAAAAAGACAAAAAAACTCTAGATAGACATCTGAAACGAAACAACTTAATATCGTAAATTCGGAAATTTCAACTTAATATATATATCCAGTGTAACCCGGATATAAGAGAGTTGTCGGGACCGGATAAGTCTCTTATATCCGGGTTTATCTTATATCCGGGTTTGGTCTATTTTGTTTAGGTAAGTATGGCTCTAATTTGGTCTCTGGTCCCAAATTAGAGCCTGTGTTAATGTATATATAATAGACCAAACCCGGATATAAGAGACTTCTTCTCCGGTCCCGACAACACTCTTATATCCGGGTTACACGATATATATATATATATATACAGTGTAACCCAGATATAAGAGACCCGGATATAAGAGAAACGTGGATATAAGAGAGATTTTCTCTGGTCCCAAATTAGAGCCTGTGTTAATGTATATATAATAGAACAAACCCGGATATAAGATAAACCCGGATATAAGAGACTTCTTCTCCGGTCCCGACAACTCTCTTATATCCGGGTTACACTGTATAAGTATTAAAAATTAGGAGAACAACCGATTCTGCTTACCTTTCGGTATCTTCAGGCGATTTCGGTCATCTGATTACCTAACGGTTTATATTTTTAAAATAAATAATTTATAAGTGCTATTGTCGGGCAGATCAGTTCCTAGAAACTGAGAGCCCGACACCGACACATGAGATTTGATTATAGTGGTGAGGGCTTTGTGCAGGGCCATCCACACGTTTTGTGGGGACGAATACAAGGACCTGGTGCAGTGAGTGCCACAAGGTCCCCAAACGACCCTCCGCAGGTTTTAAATTCAGAGTTGTCCTTCTCCTAAACCAGTTGCCATCCAAGGCTATAGAACTCAGTCTGTCCTATTATTTACCCATAGTTGGAGGGAGAAGAAGAGGATTCACACCTTTCCCAAGGGTATTAGCACGTAAGTGAATGTAATGGATTCGACTGGAATTCGAACTCGGCTCTATATATATATATATATATTACATTACATATTTTACATATTTTATACATATATATATATATATATATATATATATATATATATATATATATATGTATATATATGTATATATATATATATATATATTGTTAACTTATACTATATATATATATATATATATATATATATAGTATAAGTTAACAATATATATATATATATATATATATATTGTTAACTGATACTATATATATATATATATATATATATATATATATATATATATATATATATATATATATATATATAGTATAAGTTAACAAATTCGTTGATATATAATCCAAGTGTATCTTGGAATATAAAATATTACAGTTAATCCACAAAAAAAGCTCAATGTATTGATTATTACAGACCAAATAATTAATACACAATAAAATCCCAAATCACATCATATGGGGAATAGGCTTATTTCAACAGACGACAATATAATTTGTTAGACTTATCAGCCCTGGTATAGACTCTGTCTGTCTGTCTGTCTGTCTGTCTCCCTATATATATATATATATATATATATATATATATATATTATTTTGTGGAAAAGTAAGTAGTGCGTAGTGGTAAGAGTGGCTTTGAACAGATTTGTTTTAAGTATGAAAAATTCAAGAGAGATGTTCGTGAAAGTGTTGATGTTAATTTCCCTGAGAAATTTGGCACTTAATTTGATATAATGTGTAACAACGTATGCGGCCGACTCAAATATCAACAAAGACGCCGTACATTGAAAGTTCGCCAAAATATTAACATAAAATCTATTGAACGAGGCGGCGAACGTTGCCACATCTACGCAAAAATTATATGACCATAGCGAGTGCAAAAAGTCATTTCCGCGTTGCCCACATTTGACAACAAATCAAGCCTTACTCGAAATCGTGTTGCAACCATCATTTATGGAAACAACTATTAAGATCGGAGTCCTTTAACCCGCTCAGCCACGAATAACTTTCACAGTCTAGCAAAGTTCAATTACACTATTTGTGAAATGCATTTCTCTTGTTCGGATCCCACGAAACCAATAACTGCTAAATTTATTTTTGTGTCCGATACTTAAGCTTATTTCTAAAGAATTAATACATTTTTCTGATGTCAACGATCACTCGTTGCCACTTTCATATCAACGAATGCACGTTGTCACTTTCGTAAATGCTCGTTGTAGTAGAGACTTTGTAATCGCAGATACAACTACATTAACGCTTTGAACAATACCGGTGTCAGACGCTTTCGAATATCACTCGCACTAATAGTACTTGATCGATAATACTCGCTCGAATAGTAACCACTGAATAGAGAAATAGTATAGTGAATAGAGTAGAGAATAGCGCTCCGTATACTAATAGAGGATAGACTAGAAATGAGGATTCGAATAGTAATAGAGGATAGAGGGGAAATAGTGATCAATTAGACGCCACGTTACTTCCTACTCAGGCATTTCCTCTTTGATCACGTGGTTTACTCAATTCAATAATGGGATCACCTGTGCTTGCTCACTGGTGATCGATGTTCAAACTCAAGTGTCGGCAGTGACACTTTATTCCTATATAACAAATTTATTTATAGTCCGTCATTATTTCCTATTATTTTAAGCGTTATATTTAGCGGATAAACATGTTTGAGTAGACAGCTTTCTTTTTAAACTGTGTCAAATTTATATCTACCGGCCTGCGCATTCGAGCGTCTTAATAAAGGAATGTGCTCAGTTGGGAAACGAGCGTACTTTAGACCTTTTATTCCTGGAAAGTTTTCACAGTCAAGCAATAATTTAGGCAATTAAACTTGGATAGCTAGACGGGAACCTGACAGTTGTACCTATCATTATTGGAGTAATTGTAAAACGGTTGGAAGAATTTCGAAGAATGAAAACTATCCAGACCACAGTCGTAATGAATGAACTGGAATACTGTGGAGGGTGCTGGAATACTGAGGAGAGTTGTTGTCACTAGATCTCTACCGTGAATCCCGTGTGACTACTGGTGTGTAAACTCAGTGAGTAAAATGTGTAATAACAGTCTCACAGAACGAGAAGTGCAGCGACCCCAGCATGAAAACAATTTCAAATGCAATTATTTTGTTGTAAGAAGACAGAGAGCCGTAGGAAGATTTCGTTAGAAACAACTTAAAGAACGCTGAATTGTGATGTAATATCGGGTCCTCCTATAGGGCAATGAATATTCTTCTGAGATGAAGACGAGACTTGATACAACAGTGATGTTGTTCTAAGAACACTCTTAGAAACAGAAAACAGAGTACTGAATTGCAAAGTAATATCAGTTCTCCTGTATGGCAATAAACACTAGTTCACAGCTGAAAAAGAGACTTAAGGCAACAGAAGGATAGTGGGAATGCCGTAGACAGAACATGAGAATAATATATGTGAACCAACTACAATATGATACATATTATTTACGATTTTAGAAAGATTTGTTATGTACAATTTTATAAAGAAATAAATATGAAAAACAACAGCTAATTGACAATTAATTCGATTTTTACATATTTTTATAATCTTGTATATAAACAATTCACTGAAGGCATGATAAAGAAATGGAAAGCGGCTCGGGTTGAGGAATCGGAGAGTCGAGTTCGAATTCCAGTCGAATCCATTACCTTCACTTACGTGCTAATACCCTTATGAAAGGTATGAATCTTCCTCTTCTCCCCCAGTTATTGGTAAATAGCAGGACAGACTGGGTTCTATAGCCTTGTGTAGCAACCGGTCTAGGAGAAGGAAAAACTCGGCCTGGGGAGCGTTGGCACATCACTTGACAAAACATGTAACGTATGCGGCCGCCTAAAAAACGCCGTACATTAAAAATATTAACATAAAATCAAAAATATTGTCAGGCTATCTTGCCCAAGACACACCACTTCTACTGTGGCTGCAGTACACATGATGCCCCTACGGGTCAAGGGATAAAAAAATAATATAAACAATTCAACAACTACACAGTTTGACCTCTTTTTGTTGAGATTGACGTTTCATTTAATTTTTTGAAGATCGTAGATTGCAGGGTAGCAAGAAATCGAAAGGTAATTCCACAGGTGAACAGTGCGAGAAAAGAAACTATTAGAAAAGAAAAGACGGTTGCTATATAGCTAGTTCAACAGGACCAATGTTAGCTGGTTAGTTCATACGTTAACCAAGATATAAATAGAAGTTGCATGTCTTTTTTAGCGTACCAATAGGTGTGTCTAGTTACATTATATATTGGTCAGCCTATGGACATTACAGTCGGCCCTCGTAAAAACGGTGATGCCAGTTTAGTTGCGCGCTTAAATTCGCCCAGACGCGGCACTAAGATCAGCTCATCAGAACAGCAGCCATGAAAATTCTTGTAGAAAAGACAGGAGAGTTAATATGACTAATACGTTCCATTTACGTCAAAGAAAGGAAGCGAGAGACGCCGACTGGATTGAAGGGTATAATTTGGGCAGACCCCGACCCAGCCTCCCCGGCCGTCATGAGAATTTTTTGTTTTTTTTTGTTTTTTGATATACGGACCAAAAATCTTTCGATCTCTCTCTCTCTCTCTCTTTCTCTCTGT
>OZ038507.1:75125892-75128392 GCA_964036315.1 Acanthosepion esculentum
GCTTGGCGTGCCACATGTAGCACGCGTGCCGTAGGTTGCCGATCCCTGCTGTAGAGTCTGTATTTTTTATTTATTTATAAATAATAATAACCGTAATAATGAAACGTGTATTGTCTCATAGTGTTGGGATAAAAAGCAACAATGGTAAGATAGTTGAAATCAGGGGTCGGTAATTTTTAATTGTGTGCCAACTTAGGGTTTTAAAATCATTCAGTGTGCCAAAAGCATACGTATTTTTATACAAGTCAAGGCCAATATACCTTTTCTACAATATATTTTACATAGTAATATATAGTATATATAGTTTAGTATATATTAAAATTGAAACAACTGAATATCTTCTTTGTGTTGTAGTAGTTATTTGTTCGGCCTTTGTGATGTCGTGCGGCACACGTGTCGTAGGTTGCCGAACCCTGTCTTAGGGTACCGTGAAGTTTGTGAACATTGCCTGCTCAAACAAGCAAGCGGTGAGGACGTGGCTTCGTGAACAATCGAAATGCTTCTTCTCGGATGGGATGAAGATACCGTATGTGCATCGCCGTGAAGTGTGGACTATGTCGAAAAGGGGACATATGCAGTTCCCGCCATCACTAGAACTAAAGTGGTGGCAATTGTAGGCATCAGCTATGGATATGCACAAACCATAGTGCATGATGCCTTAGGGCTGGGGTCGGCAACCTTTTGCTATCTATATGCCGACTTAGGGTTTTAAAATTATTCTGTATGCCAACAGGATACGTATTTTTATACAAGTCAACCTCAATATACCTGTTATACAATATATTTTATATAGTAATATCTAGTATATATATTTTTTGGTATATATGAAAATTGAAACAGTTAAATATCTTCTTTGCGTTGTAGTAGTTATTGGTTCGGATTTTGTGATGTCATTTGCACGGTGGAGTTATGGATAGCGGCTCGGATTGAGGAATCGGAGAATCAAATTCGAATTCCAGTCGAATCCATTACATTCACTTACGTGCTAATACCCTTTGGAAAGGTATGAATCCTCTTCTTCTCCCCCTCACTAGCTATGGACAGACAAGGTTCTATAGCCTTGGATGGCAATTGGTCTACCGCAGAAAGAAATGACAACCTACTGCCTGAAAATATCTGCCTCGTCAGTCATGCATCGAAAAATACATGATCGCCTAAGCGTGTATCACGCATGGCACATAACTGAATGGATAGCGGCTCGGATTACGGAATCGGAGAATCAAGTTCGAATTCCAGTCGAATCCATTACATTCACTTACGCGCTAATACCCTTTGGAAAGGTATGAATCCTCTTCTTTCTTCCCCCCAACTATGGGTAAATAGCAGGACAGACCGGGTTCTATAGCCTTGGATGGCAACTAGTCTACTGCGGAAAGAAATGGCAACCTACTGCAGGAAAAAATCTGCCTCGTCAGTCATGTATCGAAAGGTACATATCGCCTAAGTGTGGATCACGATCATGTATCTTTCGATACATAATATGGCACATAACTTAGTGATGCCATTTGCAGCTGCGTGCCATTGAAAATTGCCACCTGTGGCACGCGTGCCCTAGGTTACCGATACATTATATAGACAGTCCAGCATATTTTTCTTCGTTTCTACGCTAATATTTTATAATAATATACTATTAATAGTACTGGACGGTTATGTAATATCAGTCCTCCTCTATGGTAGTGAAATGTAGGACAATCCTCTCACAGATGAAGAATAGACTTGAATCAACAGAAATGGGGTTCTACAGAAGGATGCTGAGAATCTCATAGATTGAACATATAAGCAACCACGCAGTTTGTTTTTTTAAAGGAAATGAAAAAAAAAGGACACTTATATTTAAAATCAGAAGAAAATTAAAAGGGAACATAATGAGGAAAGAGGGTTTGGAAAATCCGAGACGCGCAGTACATATTGAAAGGCAGAGGAAATCAGGGCATCATCTACATACCAACCTTGTTTTGCGTAAATGGTTTTCCGAAATAGAGATTAGAAAAACTTTAGCAAGGGCTACAAAGGACATGAACTTCTGGAGAGCTATGTTTGCCCACGTCCTGAAGGGACACGGAACACATAGAAGACGAACGTATGAAATTAACAATTGTAACTGCAGAATTAAAATTTGAAATTTAGTGTACAAATTTACGTTGATAAAGAGATATTTTTAACGTTATTATTAGAGGACACTCGTATTTAAGTAGACTCCCCGTTCATGGATTAAACAGTATATTTATTTGTATTCAGTTACCGTCCTGAAATTTCAAAAAATCTTGTTAAAAAAAAAAGAGCTTGCGCTATTCGGCAGGAATCGAACCCGTATCTCTCAGGCTAAACGGTGGCTCTCAATATGCATATATACCCGAAACACATATTAAAAAAAAATAATAATAAAATTACCAGCATCTCTCGTTCATACACATATGTAGTCGCAACAACGTAAACATAAGCTCACTTCGATGAAGTACGTAAGGATGAAACGCGTCACAAGAAAACCTTTTTAAATTTG
>OZ038507.1:75130892-75138392 GCA_964036315.1 Acanthosepion esculentum
AGTTTTCTTTTTAATCGATTCACCCCAAGCAAGGCGACAATGTCATTAAGAAGCTAAGAGGAGCGAAAGAGTCTACTGGGAGTAAAAGAGAATCAAAAGATTTTAGAAGGGACCGGAACACCAATTCTAAAAAGGAAACAAGGGATAAATCTCTACATCTGTTCAAAATACGTATATATATATTTATATATATATGTGTTTGTGTGTGAATATACATATATTTATAACACACACACACACACACACACACACACACACACACACACACACACACACACACATCAAATCAATAATAAGTATGCCTATCAATTTCTGTAAAATAAAGATTGGTCTGTAATAATTGTGGTAGAAGCGTATGCAAAGATCCCAGTGTGATGACAAAAGTACGCAGATGTAGGTTTAAGAAAGCTTTATTCAACTGACAATACAAGTTTCGTGTATGGTGTCCTTTGACAGTCCCAGTAAAGAGAAATAGCTCTCTCAAAGAGGAGAGTAACAAAACAAGGGGAGACCACTTTTGATTATTCATAACACCCAGTAAGCTCCTTGTCCATTGCTGGGAAGGTGGGAGATCCAATGTAAACAGTTGAAAAGGAGTCAGATTGACCCTAAACCTTTTTAAAAGATCGTAAATGACAAAATGAAACCTATTTTTGAAAATTTGAATACTTGAATCTTTTATTTAATATTATTCTTTGAATTTGATTTATCAAAATAAAACTTTTCCTTTTCATTTTTATCAATTCCATAATTGCCAAGAAGAACACGCAAGACAATATATGCCAAGAAAATTTAGAACTAAATAATACATCTATAATATTTAAAAATGGACTGTTTGCAGACAGCAAGGTATTTTTACTGTAAAACGGTTGAACTAACGGAGGTTCAAGATCCTGACTCAAGTTTTCAGATCAATATTTTAGCTTCGTATCATCTTACAGAGCTGAACTGAAATACTCTCGGCGCAACCTATCTGATGTTCAATTTAATTATCAGCCATACTAAATTCGTTATATGTTCTTCCGATACCGAGCTATTTAAAACGTACCTGTTATAATAGATTTACTTTTATTCCGTTGCTTTCTACAAGAATTAGAGCAAAAATACGTCGCACGTCGGGAAACTAGTAGTTGTTTTTTTTTTAATTTTGTAGTAATTATTATTTACTAGAAATAACGGTGAAAACGTCACAGTTTTACTATTTGAATTTTCTGGTGAATCATAATTCTGAAATTGATTATTGAATAAGCTCATGGCGTGTTCTACGGCAATATCCGTAGAAATTTCCCTATTGCGTCGTTAAATATCTGAGCTTAAAACTTTAACAAATATTGTAATAACGATTATGAATATATGAATGCTGTTCGATATTTTAAGAAGTAAGTGGGTACAAATGAAAGGATTGGAAATTGAATTTTTTTTCCCATTCTACTGAAAATAACGTTAAACACGCGAGAGTTTTACCGCCTCTTTTGTCCCCACTTCTTTCTTTATTTATTTATTTCGTTTTTTCTATCTTTCTTTTATTTGAAACCAAGTAGCGTCTCTGGTGTCTTTTGTCTCTGATGTGTCTTTTCCGTTATTTTTTTACGTTCCAACAAAGGAACTAAGGTAAAAGCAGAATTATAGTATGCAATGCAACTAATTGAACCAAGTTTAATTCTGAACATTTTCGACTTTATGTTTTTGTCAAAAAAAAAAAACATTTTTCAGAGACGACCAATGTTCTGCAAACAAAACAGAAAAAACATTTTATTTTTCGAAATTTAAACTCCTTTGTTTGGCCGAAGAAAACAGTTATTTTAATACAAAATTGACCTCTGCTGAACGTTAATGATCTTGGATGTCAACACCACTCCTCTTAATAATCTCTTTCTGTCCACGTTTAACCCAACGAACCAATTTACCTCCAAGAATCTAAGATTAAAAAGACCACCAGCCAATTCTTTCTCAGTTGACCTTCGGTGACTCCGGAGTTTGAATCTGACATCCGCTCTGTAAGGTCAAATAACATTTTTCTGCGTTATAGCAAAATCAGTACGGCGACCCATTTTAATAGAATCAGCCTAACTTGTCTAGAAAAACAAGACGTGTTCTTTGGTGACCCCCGCTGACCTCGAATGACCTCTGAGGTTCAACTCACATACCCTAATCTATTACTTGAAGCCTTACGGATACCCGTGCAAGAAAGAGATTCCTGAGACTTCTTTGGTCGCGTGATTTTCGAGTACACGAGAACAAGCAAACATTCAGTTTTTTTCCTAGAAACGTCTTCAATTAACTTGAAAATGGTGCGCTGCGTTCTTCGATAACTTCAGCTGACTTCGAATAAACTCGCAGGCCCACCTTACAGAACCTATGTTAACTATTGCAGTCTTTCGGTTACCCGTGCAAAAAATAACTTCCTGGGAGTTCCCGTTTAGCCGTAATGTTCGAACACACAAACACAAACACAAACACACACAGACACACACACACAAATGTATTTGAACTGCTAGGAAAACTAAATCTATTTGGAAAAGATGTTAGAACAATCCAGAAATGAAACTGCAAACAAATTAGAGACTGTAGAAATGTGGTTCTATAGAAGAATACTGAAAATTCCATGGACCAAGTAAGCAACTAAAAAGTCTTAAAGAAAATGGCAACAGCAAGAACACGTATACTCAGAATCAGGAAAAGACAACTGGAATTCCTCGGGAACGTAATGAGGAAGTCGGTCTTGGAAAACTTAAATCTCACGGGGCATACTGAGGGCAAGAGAGATAAGGGAAGGAAGAGACGAGCTTGTGTGAATGGATAGCAGAATAGGGTGGGGGCGCTTTAGAAAAGGGAGAAACTAAAAAAAAGATCAACAATGGACAGGAGGTTGTGGAGAGTCGTGAACACCTATGCTTTAACGGGGTGCGGCACATGAAGAAGAAGTAGGGATTTTATCATTTTAGAGTGACATAAGATTTTCCATTGATTTTTTGACAAATGATTTAGTTATGAAAGCTGAAACTAGGCCTCAGTCAGTTATGTGCCAGGCATGATACACGCTTAGGCGATCATGTAGCTTTCCATATATGTCTGACGAGGCAGTTTTCTCGCAGTAGGTCGCCATTTCTTTCTGCGGTAGACCAGTGGCCAACCAAATCGATAGAACCTGTTCTGTCCTGCTATTTACCCATAGCTTGGAGGATAGGAAGAGGGTTCATACCTTTCCCAAGGATCAGTCAGTTATGTGTCATGCGTGATACACGCTTAGGCGATCATGTATCTTTCGATAGATGACTGACGAGGCATTTTTCCCGCAGTAGGTTGCCATTTCTTTCTGCGGTAGACCAGTTGCCTACCAAGGCTATAGAACTCAGTCTGTCCTGCTATTTACCCATAGCTGGGGGGAGGGAGAAGAAACGGTTTCATGCCTTTCCCAAGGATATTAGCACATAAGTGAATGTAATGGATTCGACTGGAATTCGAACTCGGCTGTCCGATTCCTCACTCCGAGACGCTATCCACCGTGCCTCCTAGACTAGAAAGAGGTTAAATTGTAATCATCGAGGAAGCATCCTGTCAGGAGTCTGTTCCACGAAGTAGCGGCTCTTGGACAGAAGAATGGAACTTCCTCTCTATGAATGGAATACGAAGGGAATGAAGATGTAACAGGATGAGTAACAAACAAACTAAATAAGTGACAGATTTGTTGACCATCTTCCTATTTGCAAACCTTATCTGAGTGTGACACAAGGCCATATTAATTGGCAACTTTGTGTGGATCAGTTTGACTGCAGTAGTCGATAAGACATGTGCGATAGTAGATGATCTACTGAATAAAAAAAAACACAAGTTCACATAAATGACGAGCCCGTTAATACGCTAACGCGACGTTTCTCAATTGGTGCGTCCGGGTGCATTAATATGCTCTGAAAGACAGCCAGTTGCGCCCAAAGTTAACCGAAGAAGAATCTATGAATTATATGGTAAATTTACAGTATAAGTACCAAAATTCCCCACTCTATTGAAAATGTGCCATTCTGGTGTAAATTGCCTGGTTATTTCGAAAATGACATTAAAACATCATCCTGTGATGTTCAAATCAAAGAGGCTTCCAGGAATGGTAAATTCTAAAGGGTCTTTCCCATCGTCATTAATCTTGTGATTAATTTCGTTATTCCAGAACACTAGATTCTCTTTTTGAAGATACGTTTTTCGATACATTTTTTTCCTTGTTGCTTTTCCAGTTCTTGCAAACAAATTCTTGATTTCGCTTACGATATATAAATTGACGGCTTTTCCTGCACCCTATCTAAGAAAATATGAATATCTGAATAACATCCATAAACATTGGCATGTCCCAGACAGAATATCAGTTTTGCAGTTCAAAAAAAACTAAAAAGGAATTCACGATTCTTCTGCAGGTTTCAATATCAGTTATCCATTTTTTAACTCAACTCTCCAAGTCTTTTGGGTAAATTTTGCAGTATAAGCACCAAAAAGACCACGGTATTGAGAATGAACCATTCTGGTGTGAAATTACCTAATTATTTCGAAAATGACATTAAAACATTGCGCCCGATTACCGTTTTCGATTTATCGTCAATATAAGTTCGATCTCTTTCGCGTTGTCCGGCCGCCATTTTGCTCTAGTCGTAATGCGCGGAAGCTTACTTAGTTAACGGCCTTTTTACAGCTTTTCGTATCTTACTCGTCTTGATTACTGCGCGATTTTCGCGGATGTTATTTTAAAATGCGCTTGTTTTTTTTTAATGAAGTTTTAGATGCGTAGTATTTTTTCTTTATTGTCCTTAATAAATCTACATATAGTTAATGAAACAGAATCTCATCCTGCTTTTAAAAAGAAATATAATATCATGGTTGAACCCTTTCTCCAAAAATGTTCTTTCTTTGCAGCAAATGAAACAAAATCTCACCCTAAAATGAAATTAAGTGAATTTTAATTGGTGGATTTTACGTTTTTCGCGCATTATTTTGCGCATTCATTTCAAGCTTCGCGCATTGCACAGTAATCAAGACAAGTGAACCTTCCGCGCCGCATGACAACTCGAGGCAAACATATGTAAACAAAGCCAGTGTTGGGATTGCTATGAATTAGTGTGAAATCAGAAGGGTTTTTGGTTTGTGATAATAAACGTGAAAAGCATGTTCTTCATATTAATCACAACAATTTAAGCGTAGACATACAAATGGAATAAATCTCAAAGGCAATATTGAACGAAGAAACAAAGGTAGTCGTGAATTCAATTAGAAACAAACATTGAATATTTATGTACAAATAAATTATAATACAATTTTGAAAAAAGTTGTGTTTCAGTTGATTACTTGAATTGTTTGAAGAAAAGTTGAATTAAGTATTTTATGAACTCAAAGTTCAGGAATGTTCCTTTGTTTAGAAAAAGTGTTCACATAAAAATTTAAGGAAAATTTATCGAGGAATAAATTTTAAAGTAATGTAGTTGCGAGATTTTTGCTGAATTTTGTATGTTCTTGTTTTGGCAGAGTTATCCACCTTGGACTGTATTTTTTTATATTAATGCTTAAGTAGTAGTTTCTGTTTAGTAGTGTAGATAACACTTTTTTAGAAACGTACAAACATTTCAGAGAGAGAGAGAGAGAGAGAGAGAGAAAGAGGTTGAAGGTTGAGTCAGGTGTTGACGCGCGAAAAGTCCTTTAAGTCAAGATGTAGACACGCGTGGATCTTTGTAGAAATCTCTCTGAGAGTGAACTGCTGACTGGTGAATTGGACTGAGATTCGTCCTTTTATTTACTCTGAGAAGTTTGGACCGGTTCCCAGCGCTTTGGCGACAAAAATATCCTGGGGGCGTCTCGACCAATAATAAGCCGAGTTTCGCAATGTGTGGTGTTGATTGGTCGAAACTAGCTCTTATGGAATATTCCACCTTAAAACGGGGTGAGTGGAAAAATACGGACGATTCTACACCAGTAATGGCGGACGTTCTGTGTACGCGACGAGAAAGAAGTCCAACTTACATTGTCCATAACTTCTAAACGGCAATCGAACGCGATATTTTAATGTTATTTTCGAAATAAGCAGGCAATTTCACACCAGAATGGGAGATTCGCAACATCGGAGGCTTTTGGTTCTTATAATGCAAATTAACCATTTATTTTTATATTTAAAAAGGCTTCATACAGATATACTTAAATATACAATGTAATGACATAAAAATGTTTATTTCAGGAGACGTTATTATTTTCCTGTTTAATGACTAAATTTTCATTATTAAAATTTAAAGTGAGCCCCAGAGTTGTAGTTATTCTACACGTGCGCCCAGAAATGAAAGAGGTTGAGAAAGACTGAAACGAATGATCTGAAAATCTAGTTCTGTGGCCAGAATTCTAGGACAGACATCCAATAAAATAATACGTGCAGTAGACAATTGGTTGGGAGACACAGAAGTAAATTATTTATGACCCTGAGGTGGTAAGGGTTATTTTATGTGACGAAAATGTCTAACTTCGTATAACCATTAGCTATAGGACTTTGAATGTTTGTAAAATATTGTTTTGTGACAAAGGAAAATATTAATGTTAGAGGTCCATTGTCTTACGTACCCCCGACCCCAACCCGGTTCCTTCTCTTTCTTTTTTTCTTTTGTGGTAAAGTTGTTTTTATTTAAGTATGAAACTGTTTGACATTGAACTAACGATTATAAATAAATACACGAATAACCAGAATTCATTTCAACTTCACCCACCGCGACGCGAATGAGTCCGAAATTTTATTGTCGATAACTCCAAAGCGGTTGATTTTATCAAAATTTTTAATTGGTGGATTTTACGTTTTTTTTTGCGCATCATTTCGTGCATTCATTTCAAGCTTCGCGCAGTAATCAAGACAAGTAAAGCTTCCGCGCCGCATGGCTACTCGAGGCAAACGTATATAAACAAAGCCAGTAATGGCGGACGTTCTGTGTACGCGACGAGAAAGAAGTCCAACTTACATTGTCCATAACTTCTAAACGGCAATCGAGCGCCATGTTTTAATGTTATTTTCGAAATAAGCAGGCAATTTCATACCAGAATAGTACATTCTCAATACCGGGGCCTTTTTGGTGCTTATACTGCAAATTGTAACAGATCCATATGCGATATGGTGGTTGAAAAGGGGCGCAGAATTTATTTCAACTTCACCCACCGCGACGCGAATGAGTCCGAAAAATTTTATTGTCGATAACTACAAAGCGGTTGATTTTATCAAAATGTCTTTGTTATTTTCGAATTAAGCATGTACATTTACACCTAAATGAAACTATTCAGGAAATCTTTATTAGAAACTAAGTGCGGCGCTTGAACTGCAAATTACCCTTTTGGGGTTCCGAATTGAAAATAATTCTGTCACCCAGACATAATATTCAAAAGATTTTTTTTTATCAATCCCTGAGTTCCTGTCAGAAATAGAGATTTAATGGTGTTTCTGTCATGAACTCAGTTCACACCGGGATTTCTAAGATAAACGACTGATATCTTCGTCCG
>OZ038507.1:75153392-75163392 GCA_964036315.1 Acanthosepion esculentum
TTCCCCAATTACGGGTTAAATAGTAGGGCTTGTATCTGGAAAAAAAATTATTATCTCCCCAAAAAATACAATATTCACTCGCAAAAAAAAAAAAAAAAAAATGTTCTTACAATCTAAAAATATGTTTCGGGATTTAAATAACCTACAAAATGGATAGTGGATCGGATTGAGGAATTGGAGAGCCGAGTTCGAATTCCAGTCGAATCCATTACATTCACATACGGGCTAATACCACTGGGAAAGGTATGAAACCTCTTCTTCTCCCCACAGCTATGGGTAAATAGCAGGACAGACCGGGTTCTGTCGCCTTGGATGGCAACTGGTCTACCGCAGAAAGAAATGGCAACCTACTGCGGGGGAAAAAAATCTGCCGCGTCTGTCATGTATCGAAAGATAGATGATCGCCTACGCGTGTATCACGCATGGTACATAACTGACTGACAAACGGTTGATAACTCGTAAAAAGCAAATTTTCTTTTCCTTCTTCTTCTTGGCTTTCATTAATATTATTTAATAATAATATTTGTGAAACATTTTAATTATTATTGCCACGACATGGGAGTATCCCTCGAAGTTGAACCCACGAACAGTGGCTCGGAAATCTGTCAGGCTAACTCTCTCTCTCTCTCTTCCATGATAGATATTCGCTTAGCATTGCCTCGTCTACATCCTAAAAGACACTTTTTTTTTCATTTTCTTGTAGGCCCGTTTTTATAAGAATACACTAAATTGATAGCACGGCATACTTCACGCAGTAAAAAGAGTTTTATAGGTACCTCCACTTTTTTCGCGGGAAAACAGATAGCGTAATGAAAAATGCCACAAACTTAACGAAAATAAAGTTTTATCGTCAAAATGTTTATGTTATTATTAAGATGAAAGACAAAAGTATTTTTAAATTATTTTTTTAATTTTTTTAATCCTTTCTAACACTTCCGAAATTTTGGTTAAAGTAAGTAATATTTATTTCAAATCAGATTAATTTAACTTTAAATTTTCTAATTTTACTAAAATAACGTGTCAGAAATATATATTTATTTTTTATATGAATTTTAAAATAGAAAAACTTATTTACAAATTTCTTAAAATTAAGAAAATGACCGCTTTTAAGAAATCAAAATTAAATTTGACATTCCAATCTATATAATTTCTATCTGAAATACACCAGAATATTTTACTTAATGGAAATAATAAATTGAATTATTAGACTTTCAATTAAAGCTGAAATTAAATATTCAAGAAAGATTTTTCATTTTTAAAATTTAATTTTAAACCTTAGGTGTCGAAAATTTATGCCAAAAAATTAGAGGTACCTAGTTTATAATCAAACACGCTAATTCAACTGGACCTAGCTACCGCACGATAGGGAAACATTTCCATTAGTAATGTCAAAGAAAAACAAGATAGTCATAATTGCAATACGATGTCTATTTTGGCGTATTCATTCCGGGACATTTCCTTCTTTTTTTAATTTTTTTAAAACGGTTGTCCCAAAAAGAATCTGCCAAACGGATTTTTCTTTTTATCTCAGCAGTTTTTTTTCGTCTAAGAATAGTTGTCGTCGTAATGGTGATAGCGGAGTTCGGGATACTGGTTACCTTGGCAACGACTGTTGCTTTCTCTGCAAGACTATCACGAGTTTTACAAGTATTTGGGTAGTAAGCTAGATTTTTTGTTTTATTATTATTTGAAAAGGGATTCTCTCTCACATTCTCGCCTCCTTTTATTTTTGGTAACGAAGCTCGTGAGCCAGGTGTTTGTGATACAGTAATAAATCTTTAGATGTTGCAGATTTTAAAAGTATACGGAGGGTACGCGTACACGTCATAGATATTCGTGAGGGTTCTTCCTATTATTTAAAAATTGTATCAGCAATATATAATTGCGGGTTACATCAACAATCTCTCTCTCTCTTATATATATATATATATATATATATATTATATAGGTGTGCTTGTTAGCGTGTTCTTGGCAATAACTTCTTTTTTAACGTACGAATATATAAATCAGCATACGAAATAGATAAAATGAATACCTTATACAGGCAAGATATATACATGTGTTGGCTTATATATATATATATATATATATATATATATTATATATATATATGAGAGAGAGAAAGAGAGTAGTGAAATGGAACAGGTAGAGACATATAGATAGATACCAACATTGATATGAACAGACTTGCATATAGATAGATAGATAGATAGATAGATAAGAACAAATAGATAGATAGATAGATAGATAGATAGATAGATAAGAACAAATAGATAGATAGATAAGAACAAATAGATAGATAGAACAAATACTTAGATAAGAACAAATAGATAGAACAAATACTTAGATAGATAGAACAAATACTTAGATAGATAGAACAAATACTTAGATAGATAGAACAAATACTTAGATAGATAAATAGAGAGTTCGAGAGATATGAACATACTTAGATATCTAGATAGATATTGCCAAAATAACTGGGTGCCAAATAATCAACAGTAATTCAACGGGTGAAGGTAAAAATACAGAATCTAGGAAACAAACTTTTAATCCCAAAATCCCAAACTCTGTGCGCCTCGAAGATGAAGACGAAAGAACTCACAAAATGTTTTGCAAAGCAAGAGTTTTAAGTACACAGTTAAGTACTAGACGATGCTAAAGGGGGGGAGAGAAAAAGAATAACAGTCCTAACTGCGTCTGAGTAAGGCATTGCTAAAATACGGCCATAGCTGTGGTAGTGTTAGTTGTAAGCAGAACTTCTTGGAAGCAGGCACATGAAGAAAAAAAAAAAAATAAGTACCAGAATGTTTTGCGAAGAAAAGAGAAAGAAGTTGTTTGAAAGCGTGAAATGGTGAAGCGGTCGAGGGAGCGAGAAAGAGAGAGAAGCAAAAAAAAAGAAAGAAAGAAAGAAAAAAAAACAGCATTCGCGAGGAATCATGGGTAACCTTTGGCATCCATATGTCGAAAATACTTAACTAACAAGCGTTTGTTGAAAGAATTTTTTCACGAGGTACCCCTGGTTTTTGTTAGGTTTGGTTTGAATCGAGGAATTACTTTCTGCTAGGAATTTGTCGAAGAGACGTCGCCAGGAGGAATACATGTAAACGGTAAAAGAATACTTTTTTTACCCACGGGTTTTACGTACCTTTCAAAGACTAACAACGCTTCATTGAGAAGATAGAATTACTTGTCTACACACCAAAAACCACGTTCGTGGATGCTTTTTTGTATACAAACTGATGTTTGAAATATGTTAACGTGCATTTAGTTTTAGTATCTAAAATATATAAGATATCCGTTTTCCAGAAAATATCTGGTATATATATATATATATATATATATACTTTTAATATTTATAAAACAACGACACCAACAGAATTAGCGACTCGTTCACTGGAGCAATTCATCCGGACTTTTAACCAAAATCCGAAGTCGGACAGTTCAATCGACAAGCATCAAGGAGTGTATAAAAGTTTTCTGAAACATAAGCACTGAGAGACGGAAGAAGAGACAAACAACACAAAAGGAAAGGAAATATTGACGAGTCTAAAGAAAAAAAAAAGATTAAATGTAAAAGACACTTAATATTTTATTAGGGCTTTTTACAAAGTGAAGGGTCTGGACTGAGAAAGAGATTGGATTAAAAAAAAAGAAAGAACAGTATCGTATAAAAGTTACGGAAGAATTTAACAAAAAGAAATCTTGCGAGAGAAAGAAAAACGGAAAGAAATTTTAAATAAAAAGTAAAAAGAGACAGAAACGAAGAAAGGAATCCCAGAAGTTAAGGAAATACTTATTTTTGTAAATAAGACAAAGTTCTTTTGTTTTGTTTTTTTCATTTTTTAAGATAATACGAAAAAATTTTATCTAAAAAAAAAATAACGAAAATTAAATACTGAAAAATAAGAGTGAAAAAGGAAAGAAGACGATTTAAAAAGAAGAAAAACGCCAAAAAGCAAGAACGAGCAAACAAAAAAAAAACAAAGAACGAGGTAAGGAACCATAGACAAGGAAAGAATTAAAGATATTCCCAAGATTCCGAAAACGTTTCTCACAATTCTTGCACAGGACTTAGGAAAAGTTTCAACTATAGACACGTTAGTGTCTTCAGATGCGAGATTGTCGGAAGCCGTCCTGACTACCGAGGGGAAAGTTCACTACCGGGACGAATCTGTTGGTGGAGACAGAGGTGGCGGCGGCGGTGGAGGAGGAGGAGGAGGAGGAGGGGGCGGGGAAGGAGACGGAGGAGGAGGAGGGCCGACCGTGGTAGAAGAGGACGAAGAAGAGGAGGAGGAGGAGGAAGAAGAGGACGACGACGAAGAAGAAAGAGTCGTAGGTCCGGCAAGAGGAGGAGGAGGAGGAGGCGTTCTTGTAAGAGGACTTGGAGTAGGAGAAAGTGGCGACGTTGGAGGAGGAGGAGGAGGTGGCGGCAGAGTTAGGGGAGGAGGAGAAGGCGAGGAAGAAGAAGACGAAGAGGACGAAGAAGGTTTGGGTGATTTTATTTTTTTTCTTATTTTTAGATTATTTTTTTTACAGGAAATTCTTAATCACAACATTTGCACTAAAATATTCCACATTTCAACTTTAATGATCATGTATTTGATTACTATAATTTACACGCACACACACACATGTGCATATATATATATATATATATATATATATATATATATAAAAATTAGGTGATCGGCCAATCACCTTGGTTTCAATTTAAAAGCTCTTCTTGCTAATTTTTTATTTTTTTATACATGTATTGAACACTTTTTAATACAAGTGTTTCCTGGTCTAATATAACTCTGACTAATAACTTATATTTATATATATATATATACATATATATATATATATACATATATATATATATATACATATATATATATATATACATATATACATATATATGCATATATATATATACATATATATGTATATACATATATATATATACATATATATATATATATACATATATACATATATATGCATATATATATACATATATATGTATATACATATATATATATACATATATATATATATACATATATATGTATATACATATATATATATATATCATATATATATATATATATATGCTGATGCATGTTTCATTAAATAATATAAACAATTTTGTCTATTTTAAGTAAGTTCCTTTCATATTGTCTGATAAGCTTCATAACATTATGATTGGAAGACGAAAGGAAATCACCATATTGATACATGTTTAAATCCAATCTAAACTTTCGGCTTACATAAGCCATTATGAAAGATGACAATTACATTTCAATATATCAAACAATACACGGATGTCAACAATAATGATTGTCTGTTTTTGTTGCATGAAAACTTTCAAAACAACCACGAATCGTATATACGAGACACGGAAGCGAAAATCGCATCGCTGCTCGTGACGTCACACATAAGCAAGTGAGAGTGGAAACGAGAAGTATTAAGTATGGGAAGCCGTTGGTATAAATCAATGGCTTCTGTTATCAATTATAGGTATTTAACAATATTTGTGGAGATTTCGTATTTTGTTCAGGTTAGGTTTCAACTGTTTTATGTATATAGCTTCAAGAAATTTTAGTTTTTGTTTAATGTTTTCATGTTTAAGTATAGTTGTGTTTTCAACGAGGATTTACCGAAATTGTGTGTATATATATATATATATATATATATATATATATATATATATTTCTAACTAGCCAGCGTATGACCAAAATTCTTTCATCCTTTAGGACTTCATTGGACTAATTTCTTGTTTACGTTGCAGCCATGACGAGTACATTGTGCTTTTTGGACCCCAGCGTTTTTTTTTGTTTTGTTTTTTTTGCCTGTGGTGCATGTATCTGATATATCTGGGTGCTATGATAGATATATAACGATTCGTATATTTGTACCCGCACGTCCCTGCTTTGGTGTGATGCTTTCTCAAGCAATAATAATCATTTGCCTGTGATGCAAGTGTCTGGTATACTTTTTATCCGATTGAGTTGATATATACTGGATTTTCTATATTTGTATCCCATTGTTACTCTGTTGGCGTTCTGATCTCTCGATCGGAGAGCCGAGTTCCAATTCCCGTTGGATTTATTAAATTACACGCAAATAGCCTTGGGTTAATTAATAAGACTTGTATCAGAATCTAAACCATTATTACCTCAGAAATTTAAAACTTTTCGAGCTTTAAATAACCCTCTGAGGGTTAATAAACCATTAAAACTGAATCATTCGATCAATCAACGCTCTCTCAAATTATATTTTGCCGTTAGATCGCTAAAGATGTTTTTGGCGTCCCTTCTAATACTAATATTAAGTGTTAATACTAATATTAAGTTAAATATTAAATATTATCGAGTCGCTACACTACATCCATTCAATGTTGCACACAAACTTTCCTGGGTCATTAAAGTTTCAATGTCATTAAATGTTGTAACTTTGTTAGAGTCAGAAATAAAGACACAAAGAGAGGGATTGAGTTAAACAAATATATTAACAGAAACAGTAATACAAACGAGAGTGTTACAGCAAGAATGTTCGGTCGGACTCTCAGTGCTGACTGCTGGAAACTTCACCCTAAAAAGGCAATACCTGCTCCTATTTATAGCTGGGAGAGTCCATGCGTGCGTGGGTAAATTACCATAACATTAAGTGTTCATGGATCTTCAAGATTGGGCAAACTAGAAGATGCTCCATAATTTGTGATTATCCGCATTGGCAGCTGGAATCTTCATTGGTGGCATATCTCCATTTCTGAAGGTTGGCCATCCAGCGACCAGTATCTATCCGAAGGCGATTCCGGCAGTACCAGAAGAGCCAGGCATCACTGCAGCCAGTGAGAGAGTCGGGATTCTGTTGGGCTGAGAGAGAGAGAGAGAGAGAGATAGAGAGAGAGAGAGCGCCTGTGTTCCACGTTGTTAAGGTGGCTGCACCGCAGGGACAGACACTAACCAGAAGTTATGTTGTTCATTGGTGAGACTGAATGACGGTTGGTTGGGTGGTTGATTTTGAATAGTGACATATCAACACCTCTATGGGTTATTTAATGCTGAAATTTTAAATATTGTAAACGCAATTGTATGCCTTAAACCGCACCTAAAATGTACTCTTGGTCATTTTGCTATAAAACGTATTGTTGGTAATTCTATTATAAAATTTATTGCTGGTCAATTTATTTAAAAATATACTGATGGTAATTTTACTATAAATAGGTATTTTTAAATAAGATTTTCTTGAACATTTTGGAAATTATTCATCAACAGATTGAATTAAAAGCAGCAAGTAACCTACCCAATCAGATGGCAGAGTTGTAAAAAGAAACATATTGCTAAGAGTTACGTATAGGAAGTAGTCGGAATACAGAAATGAATAAACGCGGACGACTTCCTAGATGATCAAATTTCAAATGTGAATTGTTTACCCAATTAAATTACTGCAGTTATTAAGACATACATTTAATTTAGTCACAGAAGAAATCATTTACACTGTTTAGATTTTTCAGGCTGTTGTCCTCATCTTCCTTGCCATATTCGCGACGTTTCGACCATTGTACGCTCCGGCCTTCTTCAGGATCTGTCTATATTTCAGAGAGGAGGCATTTTAATTATTTACACTATTTACATTGTTCGGGCTGTTGTACACATCTTCATTGCCATATTAACAATGTTTCGACCGTTGTACGTTCCGGCCTTCGTCAGGATCTGTCTCTAATTCTGAGATGAGGTATTGCAATAATTTACACTATTTAATATTGTTCGAACGGTTGTCCTAATCTTCGTTGGTATATTCACGAATATTATCGAACTGGATCCTTTATTTCGTCCACCGGGGTAGATTGTCCTGAAGGACACATGGCCCAGGGTAGAAAAAGCGTTGGTTGAATCCCATGAGTTGACACAAAGAGTTGTGAGTTCAATACCTGTCTACTCGCAGAGTTGAGTTAAAGGGAGATAACTGATACTGAGATATCCAGAAGAGGTATGACAAGTGGATTTAGAACAATCTACCCCGGTGGACGAAATAAAGGATTCAGTTCGAAATTTCAATCTCTTGAAGAAGGCCGGAGCGTACAACGGCCGAAACGTCGTGACTATGGCAACGAAGATGAGGACAACAGTCCGAGCAATGTAAATAATGTATATAATTACACTACCTCCTCTCAGAAATATAGACAGATCCTGAAGAAGGCCGGAGCGTACAACAGCCGAAACGTCATGAATATGGCAAGGAAGATGAGGACAACATCTCAGAATTATAGACAGATATGGAAGAAGACATAAAAAGGACTTAAAAATGAATTTTACATATTTGTTACCCAAGGATTGTTGTCAAACATCAATGTAAATTAGCCATAGTGTTACAGGTGTCCATCTGAGTTTCATTCAACTTTGTCCCCTTACCTGTGCACATGTATGTTTTAATTCAGTGGAAGGCCTAAAATTATTTCTACAAAATTAAGAAAAAAAAAAAACGATTTAGAAGACAATTCTGTTTATTACAGTATAATTTCCAATAAGTTCCAATAATAAAATCTTATAATTATCTGACTTTCTTTAAGGCTTAAAAAAAATTATAATTTTATTGCACAGCCCAGGGTAGGGTTGTCCAGTTGAAATTGTTAGATTTTACCGTAAGTTCTATACTAACAGTTTCTTCTATCGCATTTTATTGTCTTCATTACTGTTCTTTTATTGTTCACGATCCTTAATAAGGATTTTTTTAATATTCTTTCACTCTCAGTACCCCCCACCCAGCATCTTAGTGTCTTTATTGCCTTTCTCGAGTGAAATGATTAAAAAAAGCACATGTCATTTGACATCAAGATATTTTCACTCGATAGTGAATTTTATTTTACTAATATATTGACAGGCAACATTAGATTTTAATATTGCATTTTTAAAATCATTTCATCTTAAAGCAAGGTGATAATGCCACTAAGACGTAAGAGGTTACTCAGAATAAAAAAATCAGTTGGAAGAGTTTAGTGAGGCGAATGAAAAATAAAAGAACAGGTTTCAGGAAGACAGAAGATGGCGATAATCCCACTAAGACACAAGGGGTTACTGATAGTGAAAGAGAATGAGAAGAATTTAGCGAGGAATAAGGACAATAGAAGAACCGGTTTCAGGAAGACAGAAGATGGCGATAATGTCACTAAGAAACAAGGGGTTATTGGGCGTGAAAGAGAATGAGAAGAATTTAGCGAAGAAAAAGGACAATAAAAGAACAGGCTTCAGGAAGACAGAAGATGGCGATAATACCACTAAGACGCCTGGGGGTCACTGATATTAAAAGAGAAGACTTTAGCGAGGAGCAAGTACAATAAAAGAACAGGTTACAGGAAGACAGAAGATGACGATTGACGCTGCATTTAAATTTCTGAAGTCACCAGGAATCAATGAAGCAAGAAACCGGAAGAGAGTTCCACAGGTGAGGATAGGACTCACATTTACATCTAGCTATTTCAACAGCAAAAGGATGAGACCTAACAGCCAATCTAGTAGTACACGTCGATTCTCTCGTTCGAGTTGCCATTAGAACAACTACCATGATATTATTTATATAAAAGACAGAGGCAAGCCACGTCACGGTGATGATAAAGTGACTGATGCCGAGGTGCCAGGTCATGGCCGATAACATCACAGACCCTTCCTTCTATGTGTTTTGTCGAGAATCTCGAGATATATCGCCGGAGCACTTGACCAGAAGAAGGCCCAATGATTTGCACTCCTGGAGGTTAGCATCAGCCATGCTGATGGAGGGTAACATTTTACAAGTCATTTCTTGCACCAGTTACTTTAGAATCTAAACACAAATTTTTGTTATTTTCTGGAGCCATTCACTAACATTTTATAGATCTCTGCTAAAGGACAAAGACTTAGAATCAGGAAAACAAAATTCTCAGAAACATAATGAGGAAAGAGGGCTTGGAAAATTTGACACTCATGGAATATAATGAAGTCAAGAAAGTAAACGGCAAGAGGCTTGTGTGAATGGATAG
>OZ038507.1:75175892-75188392 GCA_964036315.1 Acanthosepion esculentum
AAGATTGATTATTTTTTACGTCTTATCAACCTTTTTTCACGTTATTTAAACCCGTCGCATATTTAAGATTATAAGAATTTTTTTTTTCTTTTTCGGGTGAATATTGCATTAACAATTTTTGGGAGATAACAATATTCTTTCCAGATCCGTGACCCACTATTTAACCCAGGTATGCCGTAAAACAAAATAAACCAAACTAATCTAAACCAAAGAATACATATTCTATTCATACGAATCTATCCTAAAAATATTGTCGGCATTAAATAACCCACTGAGGTTGATATGCCGTAAAACAAAATAAACCAAACAAATCTAAACCAAAGAATACATATTCTATTCATACGAATCTGTCCTAAAAATGTTGTCGGCATTAAATAACCCATTGAGGTTGATATGCCGTAAAACAAAATAAACCAAACCAATCTAAACCAAAGAATACATATTCTATTTATACGAATCTATCCTAAAAATGTCGGCATTAAATAACCCATTGAGGTGTTGATATGCCGTAAAACAAAATAAACCAAACCAAGAGCTTAAACTAATTGTCTGCATTTATATTGACACTTTTATCAAATTTGAAGAGACCGAACATCTTAATGGCCACGTTCATCATCATGAGAGTGGTTTCGATTATTTTTCAGTACGATTTCACATCTTCAGAGTATGCCCGTCTCCTCAGGCCCATTTATAAATTTTCAACACCCAGAGTTAACCTGTCGGCTATACTGCAATTCTGCTTTAGTTACAGTTCAAGCATGTGCCAAACCAGGGCCAGATAAGGTTTTGAATTAGTAAGTTGAGAGTACCTCACTATACCCTATAATTTCTTCTTTTTACAAGGGTAACGCATACCCAAGCTTGAGAATTTCTCTGAAACAATTCATTGTATATCATAACTTATTCCCGGTTCTCCGTCAATTACTAACTTTTTATTCAAGAATAATTAGTTCCTGGCGTGCAGAAGACGGTCTTTGGGAGTTCACACACCCGACGTTCAATAAACAACTTGATGGGTGTTAAAAATCTAGCTTAAATGTATGAGGGAAAAGGGTAAAAAAAGTTCCTTATATTGTTTGTTTTCCATTTTCTGTCTTCACTTCTTCCTTGTTTTCTTCTGCTGTTCGCTGTTTGGCTTGCGAAAGAATTTCCAAACAACGCCTCTTCACTTTTTTTTTTCTCCTTCCGCGACGAAAAACAGTCCGTTTTCTCAACGCACTGTCTGACTTTATTCTGAAAGTTGGGGGGGGGGGAATAGTCTCGTTCTTGGCAATTGACTCACTTCCAACATCCATTTCTAAGTCCAAGAATAAAAATTTCTTCTGGCAGTTTTCAACGAATGGGTCGGCGATGACGGTGAAAAATGAGGCGGCCGGGGAAAGTAGAAAGATCGACTTGATACTTATCCGCAAATAATGATAATGTGTAAAAATGTAAAACGTGTACACGTATGGAAGCAATCAAGTGTTTTAATACCCCTCTTGTAATGACTTGCCCACTAATCTCCTTACAAGTACGTTGAAAACAGCTGTTTATTGGCCTCTTTTTCGAAGAGATCAGTCTAATACGACGTCAAGTTGCGGTATGCCAATGAAGCATACAGTAATATATAAAACGAAAAGGTACTGAGCCCTAAATTTGAAGAAGAACATTTCCAATAAAGCACAGAATATTTGCTTATACGCATGTTCAAAAAGGGGTCAAACATTTATTCAATTTACCGTATATGGCGGCAGATAAGACAAAAAAAATTATCTCAAAAAATGACTCAAAAGTATAATTTGGTTGTAAAATACGTCAGCTACATTAATTACTCACATTATTTACATTATTCGGACTGTTATCCTCATCTTCATTGCCATATTCGCAACGTTTCGGCCTCTATATCTCTGAGATGAGGTATTATGATTACTTGCATTATTTACATTATTCGGACTGTTATCCTCATCTTCATTGCCATATTCACAACGTTTCGGCCTCTATATCTCTGAGATGAGGTATTATGATTATTTGCATTATTTACATTATTCGTACAGTTATCCTCATCTTCATTACCATATTCACAACGTTTCACCCGTTGCATGCTCCAGCTTTCTTCAGTTGACTGGAATTTTGAACCGAGCCCTTTATTTTTGTCAACCGGGGTAGATTGTTCTAGTTCCACGTGCCATGCTTCTTCCGGGTGTCTGTTATTTCCCTTTAACTGAACTCAACTCTCCAAGTTTTTTGGTTTACTACTGCTGTGGCCTGGTATTGAACTCACAACTCTTTGGATCTAGTCACTGTATCTAACCGACGTCTTTATCCACTGAGCTACGGGGATGAATTTTGGGAATTAATGACTCCGCAAACATTTTTACCAGTGTTCATATTGCAATTTTTGTTATTATCAAGCATTTTTTACCAAAGCTCATATTAGATGCGGATAACAGCCCAAATAATGTAAATAATGCAAGTAATCATAATACCTCATCTCAGAGATATAGACAGATATTGAAGAAAAATTCCAATCCCCTGGAGAAAGCCGGAACGTACAACGGCCGAAACGTTGTGAATATCGCAATGAAGATGAGAATGACAATCCGAATAATATATATATATATATATATATATATATATATATATATATATATATATATATATATATATATATATATAATCAAGGTAATTTAAAAAAAAACTACCCAATCATTTTTTTTATTGACGGAGCCATGTTAACTTCCTTTGGATATGTGTCCTGTGCTCTCATGATATAAACTCTCCATAACTTCCTGACCTTATAGGTCATTTAATGCCGAAATTTGATTTTCTTGGGAGCTTTGATATATTTTTTTTCAAAACTGTATTTCTGGTAATATGTATCTTCCTTTTCTAATAATATACTGCTTTTTTTTTCTTACTATGGAAATGTATTGTTGGTATTCTTATTACAAAAATAGGTTTTTATACTTTCATAATGTTTTGACCCCGGGTGGCTGGGCCCCCTAACATGTGATACCACCCCGGATCAAAGTGGACCTGGTAACAACAGCAATTAAGGGGTGGTTTTCACGCTCCTCAAAACCTCTTGATCAGAGGCCTTGTTGCCGGATGTAGTTTATCGTCAAACCCAGGACGATTATCTTTTCGTTATTTCTCCTAAAACTTGTTCCTCTATACATTTACTTAAGCTCATCAAGTATGTTACGCGCTGCATTCTTTTGTCGCTCTTGACATCAATCCGTCCTGTGAGTATCAGATTTTCCAAGCCCCCCTTCCTCATTACGTGCCCCAGAAATTTGAACTGCCTCTTCCCGATGTTAAGTATAAGTTACCGTTTTTGTGTCCATTTTCTCAAAAGCCTCATTGCTGCTCACATGTTCGGTCCATATTATCCCCATCATCCTTCTGTAGATCCATATTCCTGTTGCTTCAAGTGTTCTTCATCTTTGAGAAAACTGTCCAGCATTCTTATAGGAGAACTGATATGTAACAGATCAGTACTCTTTACTTTGTTTCTCCCTCTCTCCCCCTCCCTCCCTCAATTCACTGTTTTGCTTTTGGAATGTATCCTTGGCTATCCCAATGCGTCTACGGATTTCAAGGTGGAGTAATGGGTAGCGGATCGGATTGAGGAATCGGAAAACTGAGTTCGAATTCCAGTCGAACCCAATACATTCACTTACGTGCTAATACCCTTGGGAAAGGTATGAATCCTCTTCTCCCCCGCCCAGCTATGGGTAAAGAGCAGGACAGACCGGGTTCTATAGCCTTGGATGGCAACTGGTCTACCACAGAAAGAAATGGAATCCTACTGCGGGGGAAAAAAATCTGCCTCGTTAGTCATGAATCGAAAGATACATGATCGCCTAAGCACATGGCCAGATATTTAATTTTTTGTATTTGGTTGACTTTGGGCTATCCAATTTGTAATTTGCATTTTCGGCTCGTCTTTTTGCTAATAGCCATGCATTCTGTCTTCTTCTTGTTGATGCTTAGTCCTTTCTTCTCGCTTTCCTTCTAGAGGAGATCTTGTAGTTTTCTTTCCGTGTCTACTACCAACACTGTGTCATCCGCATATGTTGGTAAGATTGTGGCCGCCAATAACGATTTAAAAGGCAGATTTCTTTCTTACATCTGCCAATAGAGTTTTCTTTTTTTTTTTTTTCTTGTTTTATTTATATATACAAATCCTAGAATTATAATCAATGTAGTTGCAAAATTGCTTAAATATGGCCTGGCCTATTTAAAAAAAAAAAGTTACAGATAAAGTAGCAATAATATCTCGCAAAGTAAGAATTTTGGCCTGTACTACCTCTGCTATGAAATAATATGATAATAATCAGAAATTTCCACTCCTACGACAACCTACTGCGGGACAAAATCTGCCTTTTCAGTCATGTATCGAAAGATACATGATCGCTTAAGTGTGTATCATGTATGGCACTGACTGACTTTCAGCAATTGGTTAAATAACAGGACTGAAAAAAACTATATTATTTTAAAAAAATATTTCTGTAATATTTATCTGCAGAAAAGAGAAACATTCTTAAAATCTAAGATTTGTTTCGGCTTTAAATAAGAAATCAATGAAAACGAACGGTAGCCATCAGGGTAGACAATGCTTCGTTTTGCACTTGAGTCAAAATGGTAGACATGGACCCGGTTTACAATGAAAGTAAATAAACTAGACATCGGTCCGGTTGTTTAAACTTGAGTCAAAATGGTAGACAACGGTTCGATTTACACTTGAGCTTTAAAAAAGAGGGGGGACATAGATCCGGTTTATAATTGTTTAAAAATAATTAAAAAAGAAAAAGACAGGTATAAGCATGATTTTATACATGAGTGAAAATGACTTAAATATAGCCTGGCCCCTTTTTTTTTTAAACGTTACGGATAAACTAGCAATAATATCTCGCAAAGTAAGAATTTTGGCCTGTACTACCTCTGCTATGAAATAATATGATAACAATTAGAAATTACCACCAACTCCTACGACAACAGTAACAGTAACAACAAGAGCGGAAAGAGAAAATGATTAATATTGCAGTAAATCTGCCCTCAGGGTATTACACTGAAATCCTGAGAAATATGGACTAGACCCCGATTTTCAAAATGCGACGCAGGGCGCACTTAACTGGATGTCAAGTCGATGAATGCTTATTCGTGTCAGAAAAGATGCCTTCTGATAGAGAGCAAGCGAGAGAGAGAGAGGGGGCAAAAGAGAGAGAAGGCAAAAGAGGTGTATAGTAATGGTGGAAAAAAATTCTTAACTGTTACGAAATAATGTATTTTAAATTATGAGCAATGGGCTTGCTACTATATCGTGTCAAGGTCGCAGAAAATTTTATTTCTCCTAACAAATTCAGGTCTTTACTCCCGGCAAATTGTAATTGTAACGAGGGGGGGAAAAATGAGGTTTGTTTACTCACGGGTGGTGGTGGTGGTGGTTGGGTGGACTTAACCCTTCATCTACATGAAATAAAATTAAACACTGGCTTCGATAGTAGATTATTATACTAAAGGTTTACCCACCCAGGAAAAAAAAAAGAAAAAAAAAAGAACGTTAAATTAATATATAATACATATTGATATCATCTGCGGTGGGGTACTTCAACGTGGTGCATTGCTCAGCAGCCGTGTCTCGCTAGATCAATTACGACTGAATAGTGAGTTCGATCCTCACTGAGTGCCCCATACATTCGGCCTTGTGCCGCATCTAAGCTACACTTAGAAAATCATTTTGGGTACCTTGGAGTGGTGAAATGGTTAACAAGCTTGTCTCACTCGGTCAATTACGACTGAATAGTGAGTCCGTTTCTCACTGGGTGCCCCATACTTTTAGAGATTGTGCCACGTCTAAGCTACACCGTATTGATATCGGATGGGAATTTCCCTTGTGCTGGTTCTTTTATATCTGACATTGAAATAGATAGTTATTCTTGACAATTCGTAGATACTGAGGAAGGCGGTGATAATGATGATTGTCTTGAAGCAGCTTGTGAGATATCTGACAACATTATTTCGGCTGGGGATTCTTACCCCACAAGTGAATTAGATAATGATTCAAGACAATTCGTAGACAGTGATAAAGGCATGCAAGGATTGTTTTCGAGTTGCTGGTGATATATTTATGGGAAATCTCTTTGTTCTTGATCTTCTTACTCCGGCAGCAAATGTAACAATGATTCAAGACAATTAATAGATGGCGATGTCAGTCAGTTATGTGCCATGCGTGATACACGCTTAGGCGATCATGTATCTTTCGACACATGACTGACGAAGCAGTTTTTTTTTCTCGCAGTAGGTTGCCATTTCTTTCTGCAGTAGACCGGTTGGCATCCAAGATTATATAACCTGGTCTGTCCTTCTATTTACCCGTAGCTGGGGGGGGGTGATAATAAGAGGATTCATACCTTTCCCAAGGGTCAATCAGTTATGTGCAATGCATGATACACGCTTAGGCGATCATGTATCTTTCGATACATGACTGACGAAGCAGTTTTTTTTCTCGCAGTAGGTTGCCATTTCTTTCTACGGTAGTCCAGTTGCCACTCAAGGCTATAGAACCTGGTCTGTCCTTCTATTTACCCGTAGCTGGGGGGGGGGTGATATTTACCCATAGCTGGAAGGAGAAGAAAAGGACATACCTTTCCCAAGGGTATTAGCACATAAGTGAATGTAACGGATTCGAACTCCGCTCTCCGATTCCTCAATCCGAGCTGCTATCCATTACGCCATCACATGGCGTTGACGGTTGTGAAATGATGATTGCTGGTAGATATTTTGGGGTGAAAATTCTTTTTTCTGGGGTTTCTTACACCGATTTGGATAATGGTTCATGTTAATTGATAGTTAGGGACGCAGAGTAAACAATGAATGCCTTGGAATCACAAGTCATAGTGACCGAGTGTTTGAACGTACTGGTCTTTTTAAAACTTTTCATCGCACCAGATAAAAGCAAATGCATGGACCTCATTTCATATGTATGGCGTCGCCGATAGGATGTTTAAATCGCGTGGATGAACTAGAATTTGCCGAGACTTGGATCCGGTGTTTTGCAGCCCCAGCTAGGGTTAAAAAATTTTTTTTGAAAAACAGCCATGCAAGAGGGGAGATAAGATTAAATAACTGACCTCTTTCTATCTTCAGCAGGTTGTGAAACTATAATGAAAATTTCTGTTATGACATACCCACAAACAATTGAAGAATTTGACTTTCGTTGAAATTTCAGATATTATAAGTTGACTGCTGATCATGTGTCGTAGAAGAACGCAATACAATTATTCATTTGGGATTTATTAAAATTCTAAAAATAACCTTTTTGAAACAATAAAAATTGTCGAGGGAGTTTATAGTTGTAGCAGTATCAAGATAAAAGCTTCCCTTTTTTACCCAAAGACTTTTTTTTTTGGGTATGAAAGTTAAACTATGCCGAAGTAGGAAACCACTTTACTATCTTTCCCAAGAAGTCATGGCAATTCGTAGATTATAAAGAAAACCAATCTGCGAAAAGCCATGGTCGTCTACGTCCCGAAGGGACAAGGCATACAGAAAAAAAAATAAAAAGGGGGGAAAAAAAAGAAAAAAAGAAGAGAGACAAAAAAAGGACCTGAAGCTACAAATGTGCAATATCCGATCTGGTTACGATTTAGATTTGTTTTCAGCCCGCAAGCACTAATATTTAATCTGGGTTTCGTCAGGAAGAACCTCCCCTCCCCGCCACCAACCGATTCTCTTTTTTTCGCCTTCATTTTCCTCTCGCTTTTCTCTCCTCTCTCTCTCTCTCTCTCTCTCTCTCTCTCTCTATATATATATATATATATATATATATATATATATATATATATACATACATACAATTTTCTCAGATTTTCCTTCCAGTCTTTCTTTCACCATTTTATTTTCTAACTCGTCTGTTATTCAGAGCAGGTTCCTTTCACGTTAGCCACGTCTGTGTTTGAGAACGTCTTCACAAAACAATTTTTGCTGTTCTTCAAGCCTTTCTTATTGCTAGATATATTCAGGCAATACTGAAATTGTCTGTTGCACTCGTGAAAACTATGGAAAAAAAAATTTGGGATTTTTAAAAAATTTACATTAGCATACTTTAGACCTTCCTTATACCGCGACACTTGGTAAAATCGAAGATTCTTGATTTTCTATCGTTTTTTGAAGTGGAGTCTTCTTTATAATATCGAAACAGTGTGAAATCAATCTTTGACGTTTACAGAGTTATTGGAATTACCTCGTAATGACAAATGTCAAGTTTTAAAGTGTGGTAATATCACTGATTTGGTTTGGTTTGTTTTATGGCATATCAACACCTCAATGGGTTATTTAATGCCAACAAGATTTTTATTGCTGGTAATATTTTTATAATTTAACGTAATATTGTTTTTGGTTTTAAGTCAAGTACGGCACCTTTCTTAAGGATGTTCATCTTTACATCAAGAAACTGATTCGGTCCTTTAGTTGTTTGGTTTGGTTTGTTTTACGGCATATCAACACCTCAATGGGTTATTTAATGCTGACAAGATTTTTATTGATGGTAATATTATCTATCTATCTATCTATCTATCTATCTATCTATCTCAGTATATATTGTTTTGTTTTTTTCGGTTTGTTTTACGGCATATCAACCTCAATGGGTTATTTTATGCCGGCAAGATTTTTATTGGTGGTAATATTTTTCCAAAAATAAATTGCTGGTAATATTTTTTTTTCAAAAATGCAATGCTGGTAATAAATTTTTAAAAAAATGTATTGCTGGTATTAAAACTTATTTTTATACTTTCATAGTGTTTTGACCCCTTTTAGGTTGGTTAGCTATTTTACAAATATATAATTTGAATTTATTGCATATAATTTTAGTGAAACAAAGTACTAATATTAAACGTGATGAAATTAATATAATGAATATTATCAATGATAACACTTTTAATTTTCATAATAGCCTTTTAAATAATGACAATAGGTATATGAAAGTTACTCTAAAGTCTAAGCTAATAGGAATTGCCAGGTAGCTAATTTCGGCCGACGATCGCGAATCTTATACCGACATATGGCATATAAGACGCAAGGGAATTTTGATAGATAATTTTAGTAAGAAAAAAACCTGCGCCTTATATGCCGTCAAATACGGTACATTATTTTATTTGTTATCGCAAAATCTATCAGTATCTAAACAAATGCTCCACTCACGCAAGATCTTGGTGAGCAGTTTGTGGAATATAGTAGGTTTCTACTATGAGGACTTAGAATAGAGAAAGAAATTTCTACTACTATTACTACAGTAGATCTTTATTGTTAAGAACGATTTAAAGAAAGATGATTGCAGCTATAGGTATCAGACCCTTTCAGCAAATAATTTTCATTAACATTACTACTACTACTACTACTACTAATAATAATAATAATAATAAACATTGCAGATATTGAATTGTCATATATATATATATATTAAAAAAATGTCTGTGTGTCTCTGTGTGATATCCTTTTCACTCGAGATCCATCGAACCGATTTTGAGCAAACTTTGCAAATACATTGTACAATGTAAGAGATAGATACTTAGCGTAAAAAATCGATATTTTAAAACAAAAATCAATAATCGACAAACCGATCAAAAATCGATAAATTCAACTTTTTTCCTCCGATTTCGTTCAAACTCGGTATGTAGGTTACTTACATCATGAAGAGCTCACGATACCTTATTTTTTATTTCTACGCCACTGCGTTTAGCGAAAAACCGTGCAAAACGAAAATTCGATTTCCACACAAATCGATTTCCACACAAATTTTAAACTAAAACTCCCTCAATTTTCAAGCAATCTAATACAAACTTTACTCAATTGTAGCTAACAATAAGTTGATTGTTTAACAGTCATTTAACTTGATAATTAAGTCAACCCATATAGTGAAAACCCGCGGAAATAGACAAAAATGTCAATTTTTACTGGGTTTTTTTTTCTTATTTTTTGTTCTTTCAACCAAATTTTCATCAAACTTAACAATTGCTTTAAAAATGTATCCCCTTTTACATCACACTGACAAATTGAATTTCAAAAACCCTAAAATAATTGTGGTCTGAAGTGGGTCTTCATGTTGCCTTCATGTCCTCGGCTAAATTTGATTGAATAAATACAGACTACTTCTGTTATATCAGTAATTGCATTAATTCAAAATGTTTTTTTTTAATGAAAGTACTTTAAAGTAATTGAAGAAGATAGACTCTGTTACATGTAAACATGATGCTGTTTTTGCTCCATTCTAATTGAACGCTTTTTCTCTGATCGACCAGCTGGGTGTGGCTGGTTGTTTGGAAATAAAGCCATTACAAATGGCCTGTCTGCTCAGTACAGCGACGTTGCTTCGAAAAGTATTGTCTGCCGTCAATGAAAAGAACCAATGGCCGATTTAATTTCTTAAGTCACAAGAATTGAACTGAAAATAATCTTCTTACTAGCAATCAACATCATATACTGAGCGCAATAAACGAATTTTTTAAAATCATTTCACCCCAAGTAATGCAATAAAGCCACTATGACGCAGGGTCTTACTGAACGTTAGAGAATATGAGAAAACAATCAAAGGACAAGAATGAAGAAGACAGAAGATAGCGACTGACATTGTATTTACGTTTTTAATAATAAAATTATGATGAATAAACGGATTGTATTTAGATGTACAAATGAAATCAGCCTTAGATTAAAGGGATGTAAAAACGAAAATATTTTTGCTACGCCCTAATAATAATAATAACAATAATAATAATAATAATAACAATAATAATGAGGGATAAACTTTAGATGTGTACATAAAATAAGCTTTGGGGTATATGTTTGTATTGGGCACGTGGGCGAGTGGTTAGACGCATTCTAACCATGAGACCCAAGTTCGAATCTCACCATGGTCGACTTGTCAGGAAGGAGACTTCCTGTTGTTATTGGACTGGAAGTGTCGACCCCAGCGTGCGGCACCTTCGGAAAGTGTGTGAAAACCATAAGACGGGTTGACCCAAGACTTGTGAGAAATTGGGTTAGACGGGACCCATTTTTGGCAGTCGATAGCTGTGCTAGCACGAAGTCACAAGTCATCGTGGCCGAGGACTTGAACGTGTTGGCCTTGTTCAAATTGTTGATCACGCTAGATAACACGCTTTTTCCGAGAAACTGTAACTAAGATCTACTCAGCATAGTTGCAGTATAAACCACAGGTGGGCTCTGTGGGTGTTGAACAAACACAAATGTGTTTGAGCAAGCGTCTGCAATAGGGATTGGCTAGCCGCCCTAGTAGACGGGTATCCCCGAATACAAGTGGCCAGCTATAGATACATATGTTTGTAAAAACTAAAATACTTTCAATAATAATAATAGTAATAATACAAGGACCTCGATATAGAAGTCAGTAGAATGTGGTATCTCAAGACAAACACAATACCTGTTGTTATTGGGGCTTTCAAAATTAATATTAAAAGGAGCAAACGGATATGTAGCCTTGAAATATATGAATTGTAAAAAAACCTCATACTCACAGTTGCTTCTCAAATCTTGCGTAGGACTTTCTCCATGCAGTGAACATAATAATAGTTTTTTTTTCTCTGATTGCTTGGCGCCTCATCAGTTTGCATCTGCTGATACAAAAACAAAACGTGTTGTCTCTTGAAGTCTCTGGTTGACATTTGCAGGCAACACGTACTATACAAAGCAGAGGCAAAATAACAACAGCAACAACAAAAATACTACTACTACTACTAATAATAATAATATTAATAGTAAGGAAACTGAAAGAAATTGGTATGACCATCATCCAAACCCGGTTACGGAGATAGGATCTGTAACAATTGTATGGGACTTTACAATACACACAGACAGAACAATCAAAGCTAACCGCCCAGACATTGTTATTGGAGACTGCAAAGAAACAACAAAAAATTGCCTCCTTATTGATATAGCAGTCCCTGCAGACTGCAATGTGTTTTTGAAGATCTTCAAAAAGATTTTGTCTATATTTCTGAGATGAGGTATTATGTACAGTATTTACATTAGTCGGACTATTGTCCTCATCTTTGTCGCCATATTTGTCACAATGTTTCGGCCGTTGTACACTCCGGCTCGTGGAGCTAGAACAGTCTACCCCAGTGATCGAAATAAAGGGTTCAGTTCGAAATTCCAACCACCTGAAGAAGGCCGGAGTGTACAACGGCCGAAACGTTGTGACAAATATGGCGACAAAGATGAGGACAATAGTCCGACTAATGTAAATACTTCAAAAATATATCGAAATACAAGGACATTGAAATCGAAATCTCAGAAATGTGGCACATATGAACATCAAAAATCCCTGTTGTAGTTGGAGCCCTCGGATTGGTTGGAAAAGATTTCAGTAGATTCTTTGAAGGGATTCCGGGAAGTCCATGCCTTAAAGAAATACAAAATATTGTTCTCACGAGTGCAGCCCACACCTTACGAAGGGCTTTATCTATGTATAATATATGTGTGTGTGTGCGTGTGAGTTT
>OZ038507.1:75193392-75203392 GCA_964036315.1 Acanthosepion esculentum
GATTTTAAAAAAAGGACAAAAAGAAATAACATGGCGGGTAAAAAAGGGAGAGAGAAAGAAGAAACAGAAAAGAGAAAACCTAAAGAGGAGAATAATATAATGAGAGCGAAATAGATGAAGAAAGCAAAGAAAAAGTTAAATGGAAAAAGAGGGAGACGTAAATGAAGAAAATGATAATGAAGGAGGAGGAGGAGGAGAAGAAGAAAAATGTAAGGAAAGAAAGCGAAGAATAAGAAAAAGCTTTCTGAAGAAAGAGGGGAAAAGACAAAAGAGAGTCTGAAAGAGATTTATATAAAATAGACATAGTAATATTTTTATTTGAAAAGCAATTAAAAGATTATAGAAGCAAAGAAAGAAAGAAAGAAGAATGAAAAGAATGAAAGAAGAAAAGGGAAAAGAAAAATGGAAGGAAAGAAAGAAAGAAAAGAAGAAGAAAGCAGGGAATGAAAGAAATGAAGGGGGGAAGTAAGAAAGAAAAAGAAAGAAAGGAGGAAAGTAGAATGCAAAGAAAGAAAGAAGAATGCAAAGAAAGAAGAAGGGAAAGAAAGAATAAAAAGAGAGAAAGAACGAAAGAAAGGGGGGAAGGAAATAAAGAGAGAACACTTCAAATGATTACATTGATACAATAAAGAAATTCGATAGATAACAAAAAGAGCAATGGAATGAAAGCAAGCAAGAAAGAAAGGAAGGCGAAAAATGGCGAAGCGGGGAACGAGAAAAGACAGAAGATAAAGTAAAGCCAACAGTTTGGATTGAACGATAGAAGATCGTACAGGAAAATAGAAACGACAAAGTATTTGTGAAAAAAAAAAAAAAAAATGGAAAACTAAAATAAAAATAAAGAGATCTAAAGAAAGAAAGAAAAAAAGCGGATAAATACGGACGTGGGGAGGGAAAAATTCTTTGGAGGAGTAGAGCTGTGAAACGTCAGACTATTTTTCTCTTTATTTATTTTTTTTTTTTTCGTGTGCTTTTTTTTATAACAGTTTATGTGTGTGTAACTAAACACACGCAGGCACACATTTTCCTATATATATATATATATATATATATATATATATATATATATATATATATATATATATATAATGTGAATCGTACGTTCTAAGAATGGTGGGTATGTGTGTTGCAAGGGAAAATGCTGGATTGGAAAAAAGTATTTTGATGTGTGAGAAGGGAAGTGTTTGTCTCGAGAAACACGTGCAGAGACGAACTCAATTTTTAGTTTCTGGGTAAACAAAAATAAATAAATAAATAAAAAATAAATAATAAATAAATAAAATAGTCAAACAGATAAAAAAAAAATACGTTGATTTAAATTTGATCTAGAAACAAAGATACGCAGAGAGAGAAAAACAGAGAGAGAGAGAGAGACCTAAGTCTTACTTGCAAAAAGACTATCACGAACTCGAAAAAGATATCGAACACGCCCTCGAATACTTAGCGTCTATTGAGAATTGAACCCACTGCTCAGAACTAATCGATTGGCGACTCTAGCTTTGCCGAGATGACTAAATTTTCGGAAAAGAAGGTGAACATTAAAGGTTTAACACATTCACTGCGGTGGGTATAATTATACGTCTTCAGAAAACGTCTATTTCTTGCTGCCGACACACACACACACACACACACACACACACACACACACACACACATATATATTATAAATTAACTGATTTAAAATGTTTTTCGCTACACAGTGATAACCATGTTTCAAAAATGGAAGCTGAAAGCTTCGAGGAAATGGAACTAATGTCTTTAATAACAAAATTAAATTCAAAGCTTTTAGCTTCTATTTTTGAAACATGGTTATCACTGTGTAGCGAAAAACATATTTTAAATCAGTTAATTTATAATATTAATGCTCTGTAAATTTACATTGAGCACTATTGTGTAAAAATAAAAATATCTATAAGAACACCGGATTTTATATCTTACTGTTCTTTCTTTTTATTTATATATACATATATATATATATATATATATATATATATATATATATATATATATATATATATATATATATATGGGCTTGGTGCATAATTATCAGGCGTTTTTTAAACAATAGTTATTATGAGAAAAAGAAACAACAATTCAACAATAACATTTTTAAATGATTATTCCGGAACGTATGATCATGGACACGTATTTTTATGACCTGAAAATAAACTAATAATGTATGTATGTATGTATGTATGTATGTATGTATGTATGTATGTATGTATACACCCTGGCACAAATTAAATGAAACAAAACGAATAATTCCAATATTATTTACATTTTTACGTATTTTTCAAATGAAACATACCCCAGTGCACATGCATGTTCGTACTTCGTATGTTCATTCAACGAAGTCGCTCCTTGCCGACTGACCACAGATTCTCGACTGGATTTAAATCAGGAGACGTTCCAGGCCAGTCGATAGTACTTTGATTTGCTCACTGGTTAGGCTTGCCAGTGTTTTCAAGCAGCGTTACATGAGCCTGTAAGGTAGTCGATCCATACCAGGCATCTTGGCGTCATTCACTTTCTCACCGAGATAACGTGGCTTCCCTCTGTCTTTTCTACAAATATGTTTGTTCTGATGGGATTTCCTCTTTGATGCTTCAAATACACGAATTTAAGCGTTCTACTAGATTGGCAACTAGGTCTCACCGTTTTACTGCAGAACTAGCTAGATGCAACCGACATTTCTACTTTAGCAGTTTTTTCCCCTCGCACTTCCCACCTGTGGAACTCCCTTCTTATTTTTTGCTTCTCTGTCAACTACAATTTTCAAATTTTGAATGCAAGCTCAATCGCCAACTTCTGTCTTCTTGAACCCTGTTCTTTTATTTTATTTTTTCTCACCAGTTCTCCTCACTAAAATCTCTTCAGTATCTTTCCTTCACAGTAACCTGTTGCGTCCTAGTGCCATCATCAACTTGCTAGGGGTGAAATGATATATATATATATATATATATATATATATATATATATATATATATATATAGATGAGCGCAAATCCATCCCAGATTCTCGAAAGTTTATATCTGCTCAACTTCCTATCTGAACGTAAACGAAACAATTTCTAAAGAAGGAAATGATATTTTTTTTTTTTTGTTAATCAGGCAGGTTTTATTATTTTAAACGTTATTTTAATGGATGCACATATTGGAGTAGACGTCCCGTTTATTTATTTAACAGTATATTTATTTATTTTCGTTTACAGACCTGAACATTCGAGAAACCTTATTAAAGAAAAAATATGCGCTCCCCAGCAGGTTTCGAACCTGCGTTCCCTTTTGCAGGAAACACTGTCGTTAGATCCGACGTGCTTTAGACGGACTTGGATAAAGATAGTGGCGAAAAATCCGTAGACAGACTTGGCAGAAAACGGATGCATGCTCATGTTTTCCGTGAGGATCTCCAGGTAGACTTGTCTGCCTGGAGATCCTCACGGAAAACATGAGCATGCATCCGTTTTCTACAAAGTCTGTCCACTACGTCATGAAAAGGAGTCACCATGATCGCTGCATACGTTCTCAAGGGGACTGTTTCGATGGAGATGGCAGCGGAATCAGAATATGTAACATATATCATTTTTTGTACATTTTTTTAAGGTCTCGTCAAAAAAGTGTTCTTATACCAATTCGTATATATGAGCGATTTCAGGGCTAATATTAAGCCCTTGTCTCTGTTCATTTTGAAAATCCGCTGAAGTTTTCCGTTCGCAACATGGACGCGCCCTGGGTGATGTGACAGATTTGAACAATGCGACTCTTGTTAAAAGGAAGTAATAAATAAATAAATAATACTAAATTTCTTTCGACTTATCAGCAGGCTTTGACTGCTTTTTCTTGACTCATAAATTGCAGCAACAAAGATTATGAGACGAAAAAACTGGTTGAAAAATAAAATAAAGTAGAAAGACATAGATTTAAAAATAAAATAAAATATGTACGTAAAAAAAAAAATTAAAAAAAATAAAATAGAATGAATCAAAAACAGGCAAATATAAGCAAATTCTTAACCAATCCTTTACTACAGAGATAACGTTTCTCTTATGTCAGGGATTAGATTTTTTTTTTTCAGTCTCTCTTTCGTTTTCTTCACCCTTTTTTTTCCAAGCAAAGTGAAAAAGAAAAATAGCAGAAATTAAATTAGTGACAGAAAAAAAAATAAGAACAAAATTACTCAAAGAGAACAATATAATCTTTATTTTATTTTAAAAGCGCACATTAACTATCGCTATGTACTCGACTAAAAGCTTAGTATAAACCACAAGCTAACAAGTGTTTGGGGAGGGGGTACTCAGTTAGAAACGAGCTCACTTCAACAATAGCAATCGGCGTATCTAACTCGTCTGTTTACCGAGATTACCTAAGACTAATCTTTCCACGGCCATCCGACAAACTACATCCGGCAGCAAAGCTTCTGGTCGGGAGATTGGAGGTTTTAAGAAGCATGGAACCACGTCCTAATTACTGTTGTTTCCAGGTCCACCTTCACCCTTAGTGGTAGCACTTGTTAGGGACCCAACTATAGGCAAATAGTTAACCCCCAAACTGGGGTCAAAATTCTATGAAAGTATGAAAATACGTTTTTATAGTAAAAATACCAGCAGTACATTTTTGTATATATAAATTACCAGGGATAGATAGATAGATATTATAGTAAAAAAAGAAAGAACAGTAAGATATATAATCCGGTGTTCTTATTGATATTTTAATTTTTACAAAACAGTGCTCAAGGTAAATTTTCAGAGCATAAATATTATAAATTAACTGATTTAAAAATATTGTTCCTTCGCTACACAGGAATTACCATGTTTCGAAAACGGAAACTAAAAACTTCAAATCCATTTATATAATTAAATCAAAAGTATGAGTGCTGTTTCGTCTTCAAACGAATTTTGGAATCCAAAACATAGAATTGCTTTCAAAATATATTTTGTTGAAAGCATAAAATTGTTCAAAATATTAAGATTTCGACATTAAATAATCCAGAGAGGTTGATATGCCGCTAGAGAAAAACAAACAACCAACCATCCTTAGACAAAAGAAGAATAGACAGACAGATGGGTAAAACTCTCCCTTTTTCTCTCTATCTAGCTTTCTCTTCTCCTTGACCCTCCCTCTCTCGCAATCACTCATTTCATTTGCCCAAACTTTCTCCCTCTCTTTCTATCTGTCTCAGTTCGTCCATATCTTTATCTCTCTTACTCTCTCCCCCCTCTCTCTCTCTCTTTCTATCTATCTATATATATATATATCTATATATATATATATATATTGGAAAGTGCTCATCAGTGATAGAGCTAACATATACAGTTGTATGAGTCTGTGACCGTGGGTTTCACACTTTTGCGATCATGAGACAAACGGGTTTGTTTTTTAATATTGGATCTATTTATGCTTGCTTGAATATGTGTGGCGGTGGGAAGGGGAATCTACTGTGTTTGTTCGGGATGACACTCTCATACACATAGACACATACATACAGGTGTACGCAATTTGGTTCACACAAACACATCCATATAAACAATCCAAGGCTAAACGCAGATACACATCCATGCGTTCGGGCATACATACATAGGCAGTTATAATTCTATTTCGGTGTCGAGACCTTAGCTTTTATTATATGTAGCGATGTTCCTTTCAACAAGGAGCGGGGTATATATGTATGTGTGCGTGATTGTGAGAGAGAGAGAGAGAGAATAAAAGCAAAAGGAACACTTATCTCGGCCAACATATTTATTCCTCTGACAGACTTTATGAAGGCAAGTGTAAAGATTTTATTTTGCAACAAATATTTATACACAGAAGTGAAAATACGTTTTTTGTTTTTTTTATAGAATTTTTCAAATTAAGAAAACTTTTATTCCTTAACTCCGAAATACCCTTGGGAAAGGTACGAATCCAATTCTTCTCCCCTGAGCCACGCGTATATAGCATAGCAGATTGGACCATATAGCCTTGGTTTGCATCCAGTCTAGGAAACGGAAAAACTCTGAATTCCAACCATTCCGGAGAGGATTGGACACCGTCATGTTATCTTGCCTGAATACACAACACTGTTACTATGGCTGTTGTACATGCAATTCCATTAAAACACTAATGGGCTGCGGGTCTTTTATTTATATATATATATATATATATATATATATATATATATATATATATATAATCTTTCAACAGATACATGACTACGTATTTTATTACCTCTCTTGGATCAGCCATGATTTTTTTCCTTTCTTTTATCTTTTGTATTCTCTTATTTTTCCTCCACTGACTTTCTACCTTTTCTTTCTTTCTCTTTCTCACTTTCTTTCTTTTCTCGCTTTCCTCCAATATCATCAACAGAATTGTCTTTACAAAGACTCCGCCTTTTTTTTCGAACTGCCTTTCTCCATTCGTATTACACCACTCTTGGCTTACTCGTTTTTGATGACTTATATATATATATATATATATATATATATATATATATATATGAGCAGCAAGCTTTCTTTTAAACCTTTCGTTGACTATGGCAAACAAGGAAAGAATGACGAATTTTTTATTTCGTTTTCCTAGCATTCTTAGATTTTTTCCGTTTGGTGGGATTGAGGGCGTGCAAAGATTGTCCGTATTGTCCATTGTCCTAAGCGCATTCAGCCGCTTCTTAAGGCTGAAATGCAATTTTGGTTAATATCTATGTTAAAATGGAATGTCAGTGTTATTTTCATTTTTACGTCATTTAAATAACAATTTTTCCATTGCATCATTTATACACACACATATATAAATATATACACACACGCACAACACACACATATATGTACACACACACACACATTTATTTATATATATATATATATACATAAATATTAATACATATATATATATATATATATATATATATATATATATATATATATATATATACACACACATAAATATTCATATATATATACAGATACACATACAGGGTGTCCATAAATTTCGTGTGCACTTTAAAAATTTATAACTTTATTTGTATTTGCGATAGAAATAATCTGTAAAAAATGTTATAAAGTTTAATGTACCTAGTTTTAAGTATAGCTAAAATAACGAATGTGATTTCAGGCATTACTGTAAATCAGTTGGCAAATGTTTTCCGTGAACTGCAAATTCGTATTACCCTTTGTATTGCTAATGATGGAGGGCATGTGGAAACTTAAATAAAATTTCAATAAAACCTTAAAAAATATAGATTTACTTCTTTCTAATCCTTTTTACAAATTATTTCTATCGCAAATACAAATAATGTTATAAATTTTTTTAATGTGCACACGAACTTTATGGACACCCTGTATATATATACACATACACACATATATACGCACGCACACACACACACACACACACATATATATATATATATATATATATATATATATATATGTAAGTGTGTGTCTGTGCCCGTGGGCTTGCAGAAAAGTTGTCGGATTGAACAAGAAGCCTGAAAAAAATTCTAATATTTAGTGTTGTTTTATTTATTTATTTTGAGTTTCTGGAAAGTGAATCGTACCTACAACTTTTCAGCACCTCCTCGAATCTATCCATCTGTGTGTGTGTGTGCGTGTGCGCGCGCTCGTGTGTGTGTTCGTTTGTGTGCGTGCGGGCGGGTGCGGGAACAACAACAAATACAACAACAACAACAACAACAAAACAAAAAACAGAAAACAAAATGAAGTATGTGAGGAACGGCGCCGAAAATGAAATCGACCGACAGAGGTTCGGAGAAGGCGGGGTGGGGTGGCCCGGTAAAATTACTGAAAGGTGTGGTAGCAAGCTTCGTTATAAGAAGATTTGGGTCTTGTCGGTGTTAGGGTGCGTGGCTGGTTCGTGAACAGAACATACCTGAGAATAGGGGTGAGGTTGGCTTTCACGAGGCTGAATGGATGGTAGGGTGGATGTTCGTTCTCTGGCAGCAGGCTTACGTCACTGCTCTTCACGGCGATATATCGACGTGACGACAACAACAACAACAATAATAATGAATATGCTAATTCATAATTAATCACTTAGTCACGTTAATGTTGGGAATGAGTGCTGACGAGGACGGCATTGAAAATGTTAATGGGGATTTTTGTTTCTAAGATCGTGGTTGCAATAGTGGAAATGGGGATTTTGCTTCAGAGAGGATGCGTAGGGAGGGAAGGAAATAGAGAGAGAGAGAGAGAGAGAGAGAGAGAGAGAGAGAGAGAGTACCCAGGAGAATGTTTTGCTTTGAAAGTAATGAGAATGCCCAATGCTTCGAGGCCACTGGTAATAAAAAAAGAGTAAATAGGCGAAGTGGAATAGAGTGGTAATATCCATACCCATCCACTTGACAGTTTTTCAGTTTCATCAAAAACAAGCAGGGCAACACATATGCACGTATTTTTTAAATACCTTCATATTAGTATTCAAAAATGTCTACTATAATAATTGATTTAAAAATCTATCTATCTATCTATCTATCTATCTATCTATCTATCTATCTCATTTTCTTCATTATCTATCTATCTATCTATCTATCTATCTATCTATCCCATTCTCTTCATTATCTATCTATCTATCTATCTATCTATCTATCTCATTCTCTTCATTATCTATCTCTCTATCTCATTCTCTTCATTATCTATCTCTCTATCTCATTCTCTTCAATATCTATCTATCTATCTCATTCTCTTCAATATCTCTCTATCTCATTCTCTTCAATATCTATCTATCTCATTCTCTTCAATATCTATCTATCTCATTCTCTTCAATATCTATCTATCTCATTCTCTTCAATATCTCTCTATCTCATTCTCTTCAATATCTCTCTATCTCATTCTCTTCAATATCTCTCTATCTCATTCTCTTCAATATCTATCTATCTCATTCTCTTCAATATCTCTCTATCTCATTCTCTTCAATATCTCTCTATCTCATTCTCTTCAATATCTCTCTATCTCATTCTCTTCAATATCTCTCTATCTCATTCTCTTCAATATCTCTCTATCTCATTCTCTTCAATATCTCTCTATCTCATTCTCTTCAATATCTATCTATCTCATTCTCTTCAATATCTATCTATCTCATTCTCTTCAATATCTATCTATCTATCTATCTATCTCATTCTCTTCAATATCTATCTCATTCTCTTCAATATCTATCTATCTATCTCATTCTCTTCAATATCTATCTATCTATCTCATTCTCTTCAATATCTATCTATCCATCTATCTCATTCTCTTCAATATCTATCTATCTATCTATCTATCTATCTATCTCATTCTCTTCAATATCTATCTATCTATCTATCTATCTATCTCATTCTCTTCAATATCTATCTATCTATCTGTCTATCTATCTATCTATCTATCTATCTATCTATCTCATTCTCTTCAATATCTATCTATCTATCTATCTATCTATCTATCTCATTCTCTTCATTATCTATCTATCTATCTATCTATCTATCTATCTATCTATCTATCTATCTCTCCCTCTCTCTTTATCTATCTATCTATCTATCTATCTATATATATATATATATATATATATATATATATATATATATATATATATATATATATATATGCGTCTCAGACTATGAATATTTACGAAGGTTTGCTGATAATTTCTCGACGTGAACAAAACGAGTTATTTAATTCTGATTTTTTTATAATTTTGTCAGATTTTCGGAAGTAAAACAGACTATAGAATTGTAAGCATCCACATAGATAGATAGATATGAAGAGACTTAGATAGATAGACTCATTTCTTTCTGGGCCCCAACCAGAGACCTAAGGTCGGAAATGGCATCATGACTCTTTCCACTGAGCATTTTTTGAGGAAGAAAAAAACAAACAAACAAAACCACCTAAGATCACAAGTATGTTGCATAGATAAAGCCCTTCCTAAGGCGTCGTCTGTCCCTCTGAGTACATTTTTTTGTATTTCTTTAAGACATGGGTTAACAGGAATCCCTTCTACGAGCCTATTGGATTCTTTTCCAGTTTTAT
>OZ038507.1:75208392-75215892 GCA_964036315.1 Acanthosepion esculentum
TACACGGAAGGTTATTCGTGAGTATGAACGGATATTATTAAAAATTAGCACACATAATGTCTGTAATTTATTCAATCAGACATATCTAAAAGAGAATTTGTTGCCTAAATACACAAATATATATTTAGATATATATATATATATATATTTAGATATATATATATAAATATATTTATATATATATATAAATATATTTATATATATATAAATATATTTATATATATATAAATATATTTATATATATATATAAATATATTTATATATATATATATACATATATATTTATATATTTATATATATATATTTTTTTTTTTTAAATATATATTATACTTTATTTTACATATTTTTGCTACACACGTTTCAGGTCTCGCGACCTTCATCAGGCAAATAGTGGTTATTTCCATATTAAAAGAAATTATTAATAAATATAATTTTTTTCTTCAACGGTAGCACGATTTGGAGTTTCATGCACAACGCAATCTTCAGGTGCTGGGCTGAGACTCAATTCAACACCTTAAGATAACATTTTGCATGAAACTCCGAGTTCTCATGCTAACGCCGAGGGAAAAGAATTATATTTATTAAATGGGTAAATACCAGGATGGACTGGGTTCTATAGCAACTGGTCAAGGAGAAGGAAAATTCTGAATTCAAAACCTGCGGCTCGGTCTTCGTATTCAAAAAGTATGGTTGGTTCTGCACAAAGCCTTCACCACTATAATCATATGTGCTGGTGTCCGGCTGTTGGAAATGAGTTGCTGACCATCATACGCCAAGAGTCCACCACCATATATATATATATATATATATATATATATATATATATATATATATGTGTGTGTGTGTGTGTGTGTATATTGTGTATTTATGAATCAATCCTTCATTTATGCATGTTTCATTAAAAACGACAGACAAAGTACTACGGTTAAGCTTTTTGTTTAACTTTCTTTTTTGGACACAGAGTGTGCAGAGATTGTCTAAATGTTCTACAATTCCGAGCGCTTTCGGCCATACTTTTAGCCATTCGAACACAAGAAAAATTAAATAAAAAGCTTAACCGTAGTACTTTGTCTGTCTCTTTTAATGAATATATATATATATATATAATATATATATATATATATACTCGGCTCTCCCGGCAAATTCGACGTATGAGGGTCAAGCGGATCAGTTCCTAGGAAACTGAGAGCCCGACACCAGCACATAAGATTGGATTATAGTGGTGAAGGTTTTGTACAGAACCGTCCACACTTTTTGAAGGGCCGAATACAGAGACTTGGTGCACTACGTGCCACAGGGTCCCCACGTTCTTTCCAATATATATATATATATATATATATATATATATATATATATATATATAATATAATTATATGATTTTAGAAAAGGCAATAATTCATTAGAAGTAACCTGACATATTAATAGGCTAAATCGGGCAGAATCTTTAAATGAAAGAACTGGCCGAAGATTGTTTGAAATGTTTCAGAAAACAGAAATGTCTTCCTGTTGAGTTTAACGATAACATTCTTTTGATCAGCGCAAGAAAAACAGTTCCGTTGCCGATGAAAAGTTAGCAGAATATGACGTGACTCCCCTCTGTTCTACAAATATTTTCATGGCATCTGCACGAAGGGTTTTTTTTTTTTTTTTTTTAGTCCTCCGAATACATGAATGTCCGCGTGCTGCTTGATTGGCAACTAGGTCTCACCACCAGCTTTTAACAGTTTTCTTCTCGCACTTCTCACCTGTGTAACTCCTTTCCGATTTCTTGCTTCCCCGATAACTACAATCTTAAAAAATGTAAACGCAACGTCAATCGCCATCTTCTGTCTTCTTAAACCCTGATCCTTTTTTTTGCGTTTTCCTCTATCCTCCCCATTTTAAATCTTCTCATTCACTTTCACACCCAGTAAGCCCACCCACATTCTAGTGGTATTGTTGCCTTGCTTGGAGTGGAAACGATTAAAAAATAATATAAAATAAACTGAATCCAAGACATTCATTCTTTTGCTATCATCTGCAACAAGTTTGATAAATGCCTCAACACAAAAAGAACTAATCTTATCATTTTTTCATATCTATCTATCTATCTATCTATCTATCAAAATTACTCACCTAATCTATCTATATATTTATCTATCTGACTGTTCATTATCTATCTATCTATCTGTCTGAAAGTTCATTTTATATCTGTTTATTATCTATCTGACTGTTCACTATCTATCTATCTATCTGTTCATTATCTCTCTCCGTATCTATCTATCTGTTCATTTTATATCTAACTTCATCATCTATCTATCGATCGATCGATCGATCTGTTCATTATCTATCTATCTATCCATTATCTCTCTATGTATCTATCTATCTGTTCATTTTATATCTAACTGTTCATTATCTATCTATCTATCGCTGTTCACATCTATCTCTATCATTATCTATCTATCTATCTGTTCATTATCTCTCTACCTATCTCTCTCTATCTATCTGTTCATTATCTCTCTACCTATCTCTCTCTCTCTCTCTCTCTCTATCTGTTCATTATCTCTCTACCTATCTATCTGTTCATTTTATATCTATCTGGTCATTATTTATCTATCTGACTCTTCATTATCTATCTGTATGTATGTGTGTGTGTTTATGCGCGCACGCGCGTCTGTGTGTAAAGTATATTTTAAAAGCAAGATTAAAAACGACAGTGAACATTGCATTTTTGAATAGTCATCTCGCCGTTTTTGTCCAGTTTCGTGACTTGCGAGTGAAATTGCAAGAGTATGAAGCAGGTCAATCAATGACATTGCCGAGGAGAACTGTTGAAAGCACAAACTAAATTACACCTTGAATTGAAGGAAGTTGTCTCGGTTTCGTAGAATTACACTGGGGTGGCTTACACTGCATACCTGACAGTCATTATACGATTATTGCATACGTTTAATTGCTGCAATTGAAGTCAAAGTTGATCACTTTGATCAATTGCAAAGGTGTCACGTTCCATCAAGTCTTAGTACAGCAAAGATCCCATTTGAAAAAATATTCAAGACATTGTCTGGGGAAAAAAAATGCACCCTATCTTTGTTCTCTCGATCTTGCGACATCTGATAGTCATTTATTCTGGAGTTAATAGAAACATCTTGACGGATTAGTTCATAAAAATATATTAAGTGGTAAAAACTACCCTGTCGGCATTCTTTAATACAAACTAAATGACTTACAAAAAAACGTCATGAAAGCTGTGGAAAGTTGTAAGCATAATAATAATAATAATAATAATAATGGAAAATGACTTAAGTTTAATTAAACACACACATATATAATTTTCTTACACAGGGTATACTGTTATATATATATATACAGAGTGTCCATAAAGTTCGTGTGCACTTTAAAAAATTTGTAACTTTATTTGTATTTCCGATAGAATTAATTTGTAAAAAGGATTAAAAAGAAGTAAATCTATATTTTTTAAGGTTTTATTGAAATTTTATTTAACTTTCCACATGTCCTCCATCAGTAGCAATACAAGGGGTAATACGATTTTGCAGTTCACGGAAAACATTTGCCAATTGATTTACAGTAATGCCTGAAATCACATTAGTTATTTTAGCTATACTTAAAACTAGGTACAATAAACTTTATAACATTTTTTACAAGTATTTTTCTATCGGCTCGGCTCTCCGATTCCTCAATCCGAGCTGTTATCCATTATTTCACCGTGTGTTTTACACACACACACACATATATATATATACATACATACATATATATATATATATATATATATATATATATATATATATATATATATATATGTATATATATATATATATATATGTATATATATATATATATATAATACAGATCAAATATGGATTGGAATACGACGGGATTATAAGATAAAGAACAAATAGAAAACAATTATAAATCTGACATGTTTCACGTTTATTAAAGCTTCTAACGAAGCCGTAATAAAAGTGAAACATATTAGATTGATAAACATTTAATATTTGTTTGTTATTCTAACATGCATATATATATATATATATATAATCAATAAATATATATATATATAAAATCAACATATACATATATATATAAAATCAATACATATATATATATATAATCAACAAATATATATGTACATATATATATAAAATCAATACATATATATATATATATATATAATCAACAAATATATATGTACATATATATATAAAATCAATACATATATATATATATATATAATCAACAAATATATATGTACATATATATATAAAATCAATACATATATATATATATATATATATATATATATATAATCAACAAATATATATGTACATATATATATAAAATCAATACATATATATATATATATATATATATATATATATAATCAACAAATATATATGTACATATATATATAAAATCAATATATATATATATATATATATATAATCAACAAATATATATGTACATATATATATATAATCAATAAATATATATATATATAATCAATAAATATATATATACATATATATATAAAATCAATATATATCTATATTGATTTTACATATATAAAATCAATATATATCTATATATATTGATTTTACATATATATATGTAAAATCAGTATATATATATAAAATCAATATATATCTATATAATCAATATATATATCTATATATAATGATTTTGCATATATATAATCAATATATATTTCTATATATATTGATTTTACATATATAAAATCTATATATATATATATATAAAATCAATATATATATATATATAAAATCAATATATATATATATATATAAAATCAATATATATATATATAAAATCAATATATATATATATAAAAAATCAATATATATATATATATATATAAAAAATCAATATATATAAAATCAATATATATATATATATATATAAAATCAATATATATATATATATATAAAATCAATATATATATATATATATATATATATATATATATATATATATATATATATATGTATAATCAATATATATATAAATATATATATATAAAATCAATATATATATACATATATATATATATATATATATAATTGATTTTATATTTGGAGATGAATCCTTCTTTTTGCACGTTTCATCAATTATACCGGAGATGGAATATTTTATAAAAATTTTTATTCAATTTTTCGTGTGTTCTTTGAAAACAGGAATAGATTTCGGCTAATACATCATCCATTTATAAGGAGGGTTCATTTTCGTGGCAATAGAGATTGTTCTTTTTTTTCTGCTGTATAGTATTTCAAATTTAACCCTTTATTTAGTCTACAGGGGGTCCCACGGGAAAATGGCCTAGTGAATTGAAGCGTTAGTTCGTGAATTTGGTGATATAGTAATTGTGTGTAAAATCCTGTGTGAACAATCAGTGCGCAGCAGAAACGGGGCGAGCAATTAACTGAACGGGGTACTAAAAATAAAAACTAGACGAGATACCCCTCGACATGAGCAGCAGCACGAGGACAATCTACCCCAGTAGATTAAATAAAGAATATCAGTTCGAAATTCTCTGTTAAGTTTTACAGGTCGACATATACCTGATGAAGGCGACAGGAAAAAAGAAAACTGTTGAAACGTTGTGATGCCAACAACAAAATGCGTGTAATAGTCCGAATAGAAATAGTGAAATTAGAGAAAAATCTGGGAAAACACGTTTACGCTTTAAGGCTTAATCCGAGGAATTGGCTTAAACTTTAATCCGATTTCTCGGATTAAAGAAAGGAACACTGTTTCTATTCCTGCTGGTAGACATGTTTTCTTTAGTAGGACTGTCGATTTCTAGACCGGTAGACATTCATTAATGCTAGTATTTAAAGGTAAAAAGAATAAGGAATATCTCCTCAAACACGTGGACCTATTAAATATACCGTTTATAATAAGAAGAAATACTGTCGGCTTTAAAAAATCTTCTTAATTACTTGCACTTACACTACGTGTGTGTGTGTGTGTGTGTGCGTGTGTGTGTTATATCTATTATTTATGATTTCAAATGCCCCTTAAGGAACTGTGTTCCTGATCAAACCGATTTTATAAATAGTTACATTGGTCACACTACTACATGCTTATCCAGGCGCCTTACGTTACACCTATCTGACCACAGCTCCATCAGAATCCATTTAAACACACGCACAAACATACCAGACTCCATCCGAAACATACTAGTAGAAAATACAAACATAATAACCTCATCCACATGTAAAAAAAAAAAACGATTAAAAATAATGGAAGCCCTAATAATAAAAAAAGAAAAAGCCAACACTTAATAATATTAACGACGAACACGGCCACAATATTCTGACTGTGTTCGGAAAACAAAACATCCCTATAAATCTAGAAACATACACACAATCTATACACCCAAAAGCAAAAATAAAATCATCCTTATTAATGGGTAAAAGTATAGCCGAAAGCGCTCGGAATTATAGAACATTTGGCCAGTTTCTACACGCTCTGTGTCCAGAAAAGAAAACTTTTGTTCGAACACAAGAAAAATTAAATAAAAAGCTTAATCGTAGTACCTTGCCTGCCGTCTTTAATGAAACATACATATATATATATATATATATATATATATATATATATATATATATATATATAATGCCAGACTAAGCTAAACTTGGTATGTATCTTCAATTTACGCTGACGCGTTGTGTGCACGTATGTTTATCCAACCTCCTCAAAGCTGAGGTTTCTTGCGAGCTACAGTGAAACGATAGTAAGTAAAGCAGTTCTTTCAAAATACCAGCCTCGCCTCCTTCGCGGGGCACATTTTCCACTGCATCATACTCCCCCATTCCACTTCTCCATCCCGAGGCGCGACCCCCCTCCCGCCCATTTCCCAACCTCCACAGGATTTCCCTTCCCAGCCCTCGACCCCTTCTCTAGTCTGTTGTAACCCGATCCTGCTCAAGTCAATAGAGACGCAACATAGTTTGCGGTCGTCTTAGATTCTAACCCTGCATCCAAAATTTCAACATTTTTTTTTTGTTGTTGTTGTTAGTTTTTTTAAGAAATCTAGCATATTTTACGCATCCAAATACACGCATGTGGACGAAACTGCACAGGACGCTGCAATTTAAAAACAATAACGCGTTCAGATTTCAACCCATACGTCAGTGCATTGAATATTATTGCCACATCTGGTCTGGTGCTTCTCCTATGCATCTAGATGTTCTTGAAAAAAAAAAAATAATACAACGAAGAATTTGCAATGTTATTGGTTCTGACGTGGCATTACGATTTTAATCGCTTTAACACTGCCGTAACATAGCTTTCCTGTGACTTTTCTATAAATATTTTTATGATCTTACCCCTTTAATACCTCAACGACATTACGTTATGCGTATTACCAGATTGGCTGTTAGGTCTCTTTTTTTTTTTACTGTTGAAATTAGTTTGTGTAACCGCAACTTCTACGCCAATAATTTCTTCAGTATCTGTCTATATTTCTGAGATGAG
>OZ038507.1:75220892-75230892 GCA_964036315.1 Acanthosepion esculentum
TTGTATTGCTGGTATTATTTTTTCTTTTTAAAATATTGCTGACAATAATTTTTCATTCAAAAATTATTGCTGGTAATAATTTTTTTTTTTATTACAAAATATTTCAGGTATTAAAACCTATTTTACACAAGTTTGGGTGTTAACTATTTTCCCATAGCTGGGACCCTAACAGGTGCTACCACCCCGGTCAGGGGGGGGCCTGGGAACACCAGCAATTATGAGGTGGTTCCACGCTCCTCAAAAACTCCTGATCAGAGGCCTTGCTGTTGGACGTAGTTTATCGTCTTACTCAGGAGGCGGATGTAGTTTATCGTCTTACCCATGACGCGTATGTAATCTGTCGTTTTACCCAGGACGCGGATGTAGTTTATCATCATACCCAGGACGGGAAAGCGCCTGGAATTTGTACAATTGCAATATATCCTCAAACGTTGTGCAAAACAAACTTTAAGAATTGAGTCTTCTTGGAGTTTAATAAAAACGTTTTACAAGCGTCAGGTCACACTAAAAATGGAATAGTTTTACCATATCTTCCCATTCCAGGCTTGTCTTTGGTCAAATCCGTTTTTCGCGCCATTGGAAGCGAGGAATTATTTTCAACCCTTTCGTGCCCCCAAACCGTTCACAGAAATGTCAACTGTATACAGCCACTTTCTCGGACCATTAATTAAAAATGGCCTCGAACGAATGAAACCTGTAGGTCTTAGAGACAATATCCTTGTTCGAACCTCCTGAATTGGTGATACATAATCATCAGAAAAAAACTATACCAAATAAAATAACCACAACACTTGAGGGCATGCAAAAGCAGCAACAGCTAAAATGGATAGCAAATGTAACTCGAAGAGAAAACAATGGCGTAATCAAGACGTTGACGTTCCACACTACTCTGAACTAAAGGTTAGGAAGGAAACCGCCATCAATACTTGAAAGAGCGATAACAGTTACTGAACTAGAGAAATCTATTTTCTTGACAAAAAGTGCTATCGTCGGCTTAAATTTATAAAATATTTCTACTGGGTGCGCACAAAGTTCGTGTGCACTTTAAAAAATTTATAACTTTATTTGTATTTGCGATAGAAATAGTCTGTAACAAATTTTATAAAGTTTAATGTACCTAGTTTTAAGTATAGCTAAAATAACTAATGTGATTTCAGACATTACTGTAAATCAGTTGGCAAAGGATTTCCGTGAACTGCAAAATCGTATTACCCTTTGTATTGCTAATGATGGAGGGCATGTGGAAACTTAAATAAAATTTCAATAAAATCTTAAAAATATAGATTTACTTCTTTCTAATCCTTTTTACAAATTATTTCTATCGCAAATACAAATAAAGTTATAGTTTTTTTTAAAGTGCACACGAACTTTATGTACACCCTGTAGAAATATTTTATAAATCTAAACCGACGATAGCACTGGTTGATTGGTCACTGAATACCGAATGTTTCCTCATAAGGAAACGGTTAATATTATCATTTTTCAGCATCGCCTCCACTGGGCGGGTCACGTGTCCTGAATGCGTTCCAATCGACTCCTACGTATAAACCTGTTTGGAGGATACGTGGAGGTCCAAAACGACGCTTAAATGATCCGTTGTAAACATCCCTGAGCCAGGCCAACATCGAGCCTGAGACCTGGGAACCCGTTACTGCAAATCCCCCTTCCTAGCACAGGACCATCCGAGGGGAGACAGAAACTTTCGTGTCCAGCCGTCAACATACAGAGGATCTGCGACGTGCTGTCAGGAGGGCCCGACTCTCCTGGTCGCGTCCGCCAATCACTATCCTCTGAGACTCCTACTCACAACTTTTAAGGATTAGGCTAGGCCTTTACAGCTATCTACGCCGCCGTAACCAGAGTGCGGGGAGCGGATGTAATGAGAGATGATAACGATCCTGATGCGGGCGGATGCTGACGAATATTACTATTACTAGTGTTGTAACCTAGGGAAGGTTACTGAAAATAATAATCAAACGAAGTTTGGTAATGAACGATAATACTTAGGACAAGAACAGCGCATATAAGATTCGCCAGCGGCGCGTAGAAGTAGTAGTCAACTGCTAGACAAGAAGTGAATTCCACAACAAATCTCCAACTGCAGGATATCTACCAACAGCCCTACGCGGTCAGATATGTCACAAGACCGAATTTAATGTGGGGTATCCAAGCCCGTAGTCTCGGCCAAAAATTCCGCGCAGATCCCGTATAAAACGGGATCGGGTAGCTGTTTCGCGAGACGAGACGCTGCCTTTCGACATAGCCTCGTCTGGGGATCCTCTCTGCCCGGTGGCAGATAGTTTGACCAGCAGAGCAACATACAGTGTTTACCAATATACAGTATTTACTTCTGTATTCATGTGAATGGGGACATACCCATTATCGTCCGTAGGTATGCTACGACAACTAATGTTACCTGAATATTTGTCGCCATATATCAGGGTTTTTTGTTTTTTTATTGATTTCAATGTTCTAAACCTCACTAAGACCAGTCTAGTAATCGGTAAAACAATATCATTCACTACGAATACGGAAAAAACAACTTTTTGGGGGCGTTTATATAGCAAGTATTAACCAAAAAGAAAGGAAAGCGAACGTTAGGGCGAATGTTACGTTAGACTTTGCAAGGCTTGAGAATATGCAGATTGGACAATATGACACAACATGTTCCTAGCGTAAAAAAGGCTGGCTTTAGTCAACTTAAGCTGCCAGTTTTTCGATCAACCAACGAAATTCAAAGATTAGACAATAAATGGAAATTACAAATAAGAACAAACTAAAAGTAATCATTATCTGTCATCTCACAAAAATAAATTAAATACTGCGAGAAATGTCAGATTAAACAACGCCAACTAATTTTCGGGAGTAAAGAAAATAGTATTTCTCAACATTATTTGTCTATATTTCTGAGATGAGGTATTATGTACACTATTTACATTATTCGGACTATTTTCCTCATCTTTGTCGCCATATTTATCACAACGTTTCGGCCTTTCAGTATCTGTCTATATTTCTGAGATGAGGTATTATGTACACTATTTACATTATTCGGACTATTATTCTCATCTTTGTCGCCATATTTATCACAATGTTTCGGCCTTTCAGTATCTGTCTATATTTCTGAGATGAGGTATTATGTACACTATTTACATTATTCGGACTATTGTCCTCATCTTTGTCGCTATATTGATTACAACGTTTCGGCCGTTGTACGCTCCGGCCTTCTTCGAAGTCGTCTGGATGTCGTCGTTTCTCACTTCTCCATGACTAAAAAAGGTATGAGTTTCTTTATCATTTTATTCAATTGTAATAACCTGGCAAGAATAACTGAAATGCTTTATCAGTATTTTTCGATTTGAACACGATCGACATTGAAGAAAGAGAGAATCCTAAATAAATCAAAATCTTAGCTAAATTTATAACAGCTTTCACGAAGTTAATCTAAACTGAAATTTGTAAGGGAATTTTTTTCTCTGTGGTATTATTCAAATTTTGTTAGATCCAGGACAAACTGTTTCTGCACCAAAATACAGTGAGCAATTGTCTCGTTTGAATGTCACAGCAGAATAGAGGATACATTGATATTTTATTTTTGAATGCAATTAAATGGAAAGGAGATTTTATTCCTTTCAAAATACCCGGTTAAGGTAGTGGAGAGGGGAATTAACAAGAGAACTGATAACTGACATCCATTAAACATGGCACGTAGAACTAGAACAGTCTACCCCAATGAGCGAAAGAAAGGGTTCAATCCGACATTCGAACCACCTGAAGAAGGCCGGAGCGTACAACGGCAGAAACGTTGTAATAAATATGGCGACAAAGATTAGGGCAATAGTCCGAATAATGTAAATAGTGTACATAATAACTCATCTCAGGAATATAGATAAATAGCCATGACTGGGTTCACCTGCTTGTGTGGCATGTTACATTAACTTTTTATTTGACTCGTGTAGAAGTTGAGCCAGGTTCCTAATTAGCCTCGTCAGAGCGAGACTTTCATATATAAATGTCATGAATAGCGCCCGTCTTGTCGAGAAATATATCAACTGTCAGCTGTATACAACCACATCCAAAGATCAGTATTTAAAAATATCTTTGGGCAAATGAAGCCCTGTTCTTCTCCAAACGTCACAGACTGGCGTTACATAGTCACCAACAAGGACTTGTACAAAATAAGACAAACCCCATCACTTGGAGACTTTAAACAGCAATGGCATGTAAAATAAACTGCACGTGCAACTCCAAGAGAAAATAATGGCATAATCAAGAAGTTGACGTTCAACACTACTTCCAACATAAGGTTAGCTAGGAAACACCCAGCAATACTTGAAAGGGAGATAACACCGACTGGGCTTGAGAAACCTATTTTCCTGAAAAAATTGTTTTTAAAGAGGAAGATTTTATAAATTTCATCCGGCAGTAGTCCAAAGTGCTCGGCCAATGAATTCTGAATGTTTCCTTATAAAGAAACGCCTCGTATTCGCTTTACTGTTGTCTAATAAAGTATGTAGTCACGAGCAAAGGTTTGGTGATGCCGGGAGCCAACTCCTTCGTTATATGGCCCCAAGACTCAAATAAGGGGTGGCCTACTCTGGTCTCGCTTATCAAAACACGAATCCGCATTCACACCTGCTTGTGGGACTGTAGGTCGCTTGTACAACGAAGTGAACAGAGGCATTTTCAAATTTCAAAATCTACATTTTTATTTCGCTCTTTGATTGGACGGCCTCCATATATGGATGCCTGAGGCCGTCGTACACTCTGCGCTCTCATCTGCACGACCTGAAAACTAAACTCACGTTTTAAATAGTATCGACAGATCTAGATTTTCATGAAACTAGTAGTTATTTCGTTGAAAAATATCTAAACAAATAATCTGTATACACCCACTTATTCAGATCTATGATGAAAATGGTTTCAATCCAATTGATATTCAACACTACTTCCAACAAATGGTCAGGAAAGAAACTCTTTATCAATAATTGGAAGCGGGGGATATCTGGACACTATTTAGATTATTCGGACTATTGTCCTCATCTTTGTCGCCATATTTGTCACAACGTTTCGGCCCTTCAATATCTGTCTATATTTCTGAGATGAGGTATTATGTACACTATTTACATTATTCGGTCTATTCTCCTCATCTTTGTCGCCATATTTATTACAACGTTTCGGCCCTTAAGTATCTGTCTATATATCTGAGATGAGGTATTATGTACACTATTTACATTATTCGGACTACTCTCCTCATCTTTGTCGCCATATTTATCACAACGTTTCGACCATTGTACGCTCCGACCTTCTTCAGGTGGTTGGAATGTCGAACTGATCCCTTTATTTCTCTCACTGGGGTAGACTGTTCTAGTTTCACGTGCAATGTTTAATGGGTGTCAGTTATCAGTTATCTCCTGTTAATTCCCCTCTCCAAGTTCTCCACTGCCTTAACCGAGTATTGAACTCACACTCTTTGGGTCCTGTCACTGGATCTAACCAACGCACAGTGGCACAGTATATTGAGGCGTTGGTTAGATCCAGTGACAAAGAGTGTGAGTTCAATACCCAGTAAGGCAGTGGAGAACTTGGAAAGGGGAATGAACAGGAGATAACTGATAACTGATATCCATTAGACATGGCACGTGGAACTAGAACAGTCTACTCCAGTGAGCGAAATAAAGGTTCGACATTCCAACCACCTGAAGAAGGCCGGAGCGTACAACGGCCGAAACGTTATAATAAATATGGCGACAAAGATGTGGACAATAGTCCGAATAATGTAAATAGTTGACATGATACCTCATCTCAGACATATAGAGAGATACTTGGATATCTGGAATTAAGAAACTTATTTTTCTGAAAAATTGTTTAGATGGAAGGATTTTATAAATTTCATACAAGATTAGCATTGCCTGCTCGTTCGATGAATACAAAATGTTTCCTTATAAGGAAACGTTTAGTATTACCATTACCATGGTATATAATCTCCTCCAAATGAAAGAAATACGTAAAACATTTTTGGGACTAGCATGACTTTTGCTGGAAATTCATTTCCAGAAATAGGAATATCCTTCTCTCTGATTCACTCTTCTAGTCTTGGAGGCCAACGCCTATAATCTAAATTCTTCACTCAGAGACGAATATGGCATAATTCCAAAACACGTCTTTCCGGCTGTTGGTCTGGAGCTCTTTATCCTCTTCTTCCTAACTCTCTCTCTCTCTCTCTCTCTCTCTCTCTATCTCTCTCTATCTATCTATCTATCCACCCTTCTTGCTAAATCTGGGTATTAACTCAGCTTAACAAAGAACGGCTCAATACCCAGCCAAAGAGAATATGATTGTGGGAAGATAGTGTATTTCGAAAGGGAGACGTCCAGACTGATTCTTTTTCTTTTTTTATGTGCCGTGTCTCTTCAGGACGTAGGCGATCATGGTTCTCCACATCGTCCTGTCCCTTGTAGCTCTTAATAAGATTCGTCCCTCTGCCACGCCCTGTCATCCACATGCTTAAGCCCGCTAGGTATGTCACGCGTTGCTTTCCCTTGTCTCTCTTTCGCTCTATTCGACATGTGAGTATCAGAGTCTCCAAGCCATCCTTTCTCCTTACGTGCCCCAGAAATTTCAGTTGCCTCTTTCTGGTGTTATGTATAAGCTTCCTCCTTGTTTGCATCCTCTCCAAAACCTCATCGTTGCTCACACGCTCGGTCCATGATATCCTTAGCATCCTTCTGTAGATCCATATCTACGTTGCCTCAAGTCTATTCTTTATCTTTGAGGAAACCGTCCAACATTCACAGTCGTAAAGGAGGACAGATGTCACGTAGCAGCTCAGTACTCTTTTCTTTCTTACCAAAGAAATCCTCCTGTCTCGTAATACTCTGCCTAGCTTTTGGAATGGGTCTTTGGCCATTCCAATACGTCTTCGGATCTCAGCCTCACACTTACTGTCTTCTGTCAAAACACTTCCCAGACATTTAAATTTGCGCACCTGCTTCATTTCAGTGTCGCTTTTCGGGTTCATCCTTTTACTGATGACAATGCATTCTGTCTTCTTGTAGTTTATGCATAGTCCGTTCTTCTCGCTCTCCTTCGGTACCTTCTGTAGGAGGGTCTGTAATTTCTTTTCCGTGTCTGTTATCAGTACTGTGTCATCTGGAACGAAAATTCAAAATCAGGGTCTCTAACTGGACTCAAGTATCAACCACTGGACAAGTGGGACCTAGATAACTGTCGGTTGCCATCAACCGTATCTAATGTCTCTCTCGCTCTTTCTCTCTCTTCTTCGTTAAGTATCCATCTTTTCTTAATATCAATGCTCTTCCTCTCTCACTTTACCTTATTATTATAAGCTCTCTCTCTCTCTCTTTCTCTCTCTCTCTTTCTCTCTCTTTCTCTCTCTCTTTCTCTCTCTCTCTCTCTCATGGCTTTCTTCTTGTCTCTCCTTAAATGTCTCTTTTCTTTCTTTTCTTTCTTTCGCCTTCCCGTTTCGTTCTTCGTTCTTTTTTTCTCGTTCCGCAAATCTTTCTCATTCTTTCTCCTTTCTCACTTTTTATTTCTCTTGTACTTGTACTTTTTCCCCTTCTCCATTTCTCTCTCTCCCTCTCTCTTTTATTTCTTTTGCTTCACTTTCCTTTCTCTCACTTTCCTTTTACCTCTTTTTTATTCCATTATTCTCCTCGATAATCTTGTATTTTCTCTTCCCAAGCGATCTCTCTCACCCTCCCTCACATTTTTACATCTCTTTCTTTTTCGTTTCATCATTTTAATTTTCCTTTCTTTCTTTTCGAAACATTTTCTTTCCTTTATTCTCACTCTTTCTCTTTCCTTGTAAATCCTTGAATTTCTCTCTCGTTCTTTCTTTCTTTCTTTTTTCTCTACCACTCTATATATTTCTTTAGAAATTCGTGAATGTCACTTTCTTTCTTTCTTTCTTTCTTTCTTTCTAAATATTATCGTTTTTCTTTCTTTTTTCTTTTTAAATCTTATCGTTTTGTTTCTTTCTTTCTAAATCGTGTCATCTTTTTTCTTTCTTCCTTTCTTTCTTTCTCTCTTTCTTCCTTTCTAAATCGTATCGTTTTTCGTTCTTTCTAAATCGTATCTCCTTTCTTTCTTTCTAAATCGTATCTCCTTTCTTTCTTTCTAAATCGCATCTCCTTTCTTTCTTTCTAAATCGCATCTCCTTTCTTTCTTTCTAAATCGTATCTCCTTTCTTTCTTTCTAAATCGCATCTCCTTTCTTTCTTTCTAAATCGCATCTCCTTTCTTTCTTTCTAAATCGCATCTCCTTTCTTTCTTTCTAAATCGTATCTCCTTTCTTTCTTTCTAAATCGTATCTCCTTTCTTTCTTTCTAAATCGTATCTCCTTTCTTTCTTTCTAAATCGTATCTCCTTTCTTTCTTTCTAAATCGCATCTCCTTTCTTTCTTTCTAAATCGCATCTCCTTTCTTTCTTTCTAAATCGCATCTCCTTTCTTTCTTTCTAAATCGTATCTCCTTTCTTTCTTTCTAAATCGTATCTCCTTTCTTTCTTTCTAAATCGTGTCGTCTTTTTTCTTTCTTCCTTTCTTTCTATCTTTCTTTCTTTCTTTCTTTCTAAATAGTATCGTTTTTCTTTCTAAATAGTATCGTTTTTCTTTCTTTCTAAATCGTATCTTCTATCTCTCTTTCTTTCTTTCTTTCTTCAAACATTTTTCTCTTCTTCACATACTTTCTCTTTTCTTTCTAGTTTCTTTCATTATTTTTCCCATTTATTGCTGTAATTTTCTTCCTTTTGGTGACTTTTTTTCTTCTCAGCTTCATTTTCTTTCTTAGTTTCCTGGGGGTTTTTTCTACATTGTTTCCCCTTCTTATAATTTCTTTCTTCATTGTTACTTCTTTCTTTCCTCTTTCATTTGTTTTTACTTGCTTTCCGTTTACATTTTCTTTCTCTTTTTTCTTCGTTCTTTTTTCTTTCGTCCGTTTTCTTCTTTTTCCTTTTTATTTATTTTGTTTTTATTTTTTATTTTTAAAATCTCCAGTAATTTTGTATCATAAAAACATGAGCATTTACTATGATAATCTAAAAACTACCTTAACCCCCAAATGAGTTCACTGACCTAAAATTATTACAGTTACCAGAAATCTGGTTGTTAGCAGACGACTCAAGACACCATCTTGTAAGATGTAAATTTCGACTAACAAGGTCAAATACATCGTTTGGATTAGAACAGACGACAAGTATAGAAAAGGTGCAGGAAAGACGAAAACGTCTTAATCTTCAATCTTTAGTTTCAGAGGTTTTTTTTTTCTTTTCCTTTTTTAATCGTCTTTACATGGATTTTCTTTTTCTTATACTCTTTCTTCAAATTTCTTCTTCGACTCCACCGTCTTCTTCCTCTTCCAAATTTCGTTTCCCTATTTCACCACCATCACCACCACCTCGAAACTCGCCAAAAGTCCCACCCTAGTCTGCCTACGTTAATCTCCTTGCCATTCGTTCCTTCTCTTTTCGTCGCTAGGAACACTGACCTCCATTCGCTCGGCTAAACATTCGTCATCTAACGGAGAGAGACGAGCAATTTATTTCCAAATGCTTCGACGAGAACTTGGCGCAAATTTCGCAGTCACCACCCAAAAATTAAGAAACTAATAAAAAAAAAAAAAACATCTAAAGAAAAAAAAATTAATCCTGTAATTATGCCATACATTTTGGGACTATTCGCACTTAAAATATTTCTTCATTTAAACTTAGCCTGGCCCAGGGCCATCAACTGTGCAGGAGTTTAACTCCTATCATGGAAGACTGTATAAAAAAAAATATACAAAACAATCTAAAACAGCAAAAAAAAAAAAAATAGGAGATCATGGCCCTCCACAAATTTCTATACTTCGTAGATCTTAGCAATGTTTGTGTTTTAGCATTTGTCTAACCTCTCTTTTCTAGAAATCTTTTTAGGCAACTGTTTCGATTAGTTTTTTTACTGTCATGCCTGGACTGCATAAATTTAAGCGTGCTACTAGATTGGC
>OZ038507.1:75243392-75285892 GCA_964036315.1 Acanthosepion esculentum
AGCTACCCCGTGCAATTAATACGTTTCCTCCACAAAGCCACAATGAGGGAAGACGCGGTACTGTTACACCTCATTAACAATGGCTAGTAAGATATGTTTCCTCTGCAACACTCCTAAATATTGGCTTTTCTTATGGTGTATAGGCCAAAGAAATGCAGCATCGATTAAACTTACTCACATAGAGTGGCACGGTTGAGTAACGGATAGCAGGTCGGATTGAGGAATCGGAGAGCAGATGGTAGGATATCGTAGGTAACCTTGGTAGGATGATGTATTTAAATGTGGTAAGATATCCTAGGTTACTGTCTTGTGATATCATAGATAGCCATGGTAGGATATCTTCGGTAACCGTGGAAGAAGACGTGGATCACTGTGCTAGCTTATCGAAGGTAATTGTCGAGTGATACTATAGATAAATGAGCACGCGGCCGAGTTGTTAGAGCGTCCACATTCTGACCATGAGACTCGGGTTCGAATCTCGCCATAGTCGATTTGTCAGGAAGGACACTTCCTGATGTTATCGGACTGGAGCGGTCGATCCCACCGTGTTAAAGTGCGTGGAGGGGTCGATCCCAGCGTTGGAAAGTGCCTGAAAAACCATACCACGGGTTGACCCGAACCTTGTGAGTGAAACTGGATAGTGGGAACGAAGTCACAAGTCATCGTGGACGTGGTCTTGAGCGTACTGGCCTTGTTCAAATTATTTCCCCAAAACTGTAACTATGACCTTCTCACCATAGTTGCAGTACAAACCACAGGTGGGCTCTGTGGGTGTTGAATAAACACAAATTCGCCTGAGATAGGGATTGATTCGCCGGTGTCCAGTGGCCAGCTATACATACACATACTGCTAGGATACTGTAGGTAACTGTTGTCAGATATCACACGCAAGAGTGTGTCACTTAAAACCCCCTTGTTACTTATATGTTTCTTTCATAGTATAGGACCACATTTCGTCTTCCTCCGAATTCTTAGAGAATTGTCCAGCATTCACTAAGACGAATGATATGATATGCATTTCAACACACATTTCTTTACTTTTAACGAAATTTTCCTTTTTCTTAATACTTTGTTTCGCTTCTGGAAAGCATCATTCGCAAATCCCATACAGCTTCGGATTTCGGTGTCAGATTTTTCGATGTCTGAGGTAACCTCGCCCACAAAATTATCAGTAACACAGTAGCCTAGCATTTATTCTCCCCTTCACGTGGGTAAATATTACACGTGGTCTGTTTAACATAAGCTCCTACACGCATACGTGTGGGTCGAAGTTAAAATTGCCCAGCTTCTTCTGCTTGTACCAAAAATGCATCAGGCCAGATCCACGGCGCTTTTCTTCGGTGTAATAAACCTTTCAGGAAAACGTAATATATAATTCTATACTTTATTCTCCTCGAAAGAAGGGCACAGATGATCCCAGTCGTAAAAGTCCTAAGATAGGAGAGATCATGAATACGTAGATTATAGCCCTTTTCAAAATGACAAGGGTCCCTCTCAAATCTCGTTCTTTGGCGTTAGTCTATATGAATAGATGCGAAATTGAGGCGCAATTTTCCCACGAATTCTGAGATTAAAAAGCCCCAGCTCTACTTTATAGCAATTTACACACGGTGTTTACTCATTCCCCCACGAGAATGAGATTATACACACGGTCTTTTTAAAGTGGGGACCCGAGCGGGTGAACCCTGGCGGGGACAAAAATTACCCACAGCCCCCCGCAACCGTCGGTTGCGCTGGCTCCAATGCGAGCACCGACCCCTCCCTCTTGTGCAATGGGAGGGCGCGGACTCGGGCAGCTGTTCCCCAGGGCTGGGTACCTCTCAGTGTTTTTTTTCTCAGTTGCCCCTCTGTCCTTTCATAGAGAAGCCCCTGAGCGCACTCTGTCCAAGGACAGAGACGCAACTGAGAGATGATCAATAATACGCAAGTTACTTATAGTAATTTACAGTGTCTACTCATTCCCCACGAGAATGAGATGTGACACAAGGTCTTTTTAAAGTAGTGATCCGAGCGCGTGCACCTCAGGTTGGACAAAAATTGTCCACAGCCCCCACAACCGTCGGTTGCGCTGGCTTCAGTGCGAGCACCGATCCCTCCCTCTTAGGCAATGGGAGAGCGCGGCTTCTGCCAGCTCTTCCCCTGGGCTGGGCACCTCTCAGTACTATTTTCTCAGTTGCCCCTCTGTCCAAAGACAGAGAAGCCTCTGAGCACACTCTGTCCAAAGACAGAGACACAACTGAGAGATGATCAATAATGTATAAATTACTTAATATTAATTTACACACTAAAAGCTCAATATCTGTTTTATATATTATCTACTTCTAGGCACTATCACGCTTCAGGTTTAACTAATTTGCATATTGATTTTAAAAAGTTTATTTCGTTAATTAGCTGTACTTTATTCTTTTATTTGAGTATTGTTTTGATTTTCATAGCAAAAATAGTTGTTTAGGAATATCGTCTTATATAGTGTAGAAAAGTGTTTGAAATTTGCATTTTATTTGTCCTTCAACAAGTTGGCATCTATTTGTAAAACATTCCTTAACTATAACAAGACAATTTGTGAATGAAATGTTCATTTAAAATTTTTGTTTCATAGATTTCAAGTAATGAAATCTTACTCTTAATGAATATCTTACTTTGCGGAGTGATAACGAGCGGACGAAGCCTGTTAGTCTGCCTATAAACTTTGTCAGTGTTTCAGGTAAGATACGATCTTAAATCTAAACGTAGTCTGTCTATCGAGTTGGAATATGTGTAAATATTGCTTATATTTTTAAAATTTAGTTTTTGACTGGTTCTGTCTTCCTTTCTTCTTTATATTACAAAGGTTTTATCCCAGCCATTTTTTTTCGATATTACATTAAAATGAAAAATACTTTCCAGCTAATATAAAAACAGCATATCAAGTGAAGATTTTCAACGCTGGTTCTCCTCGTTTGCAAGATTGGCGCAACATATTCCACCTATTCTTAGGCCTTCATTTGACCTTGTAGCAGTTTGAGCCTTGCTTAATAAATATACGATTCAATACGATTTGTGTAAACACTTGAATTGTTATTATTCTGGGAGAGCCTGAAGGTAGATTCAAATCGCCAAGACTCGACGTTTTGCGTAGTGCCATATAATAATCCGATGTCTATGATTGAGTTCCGTGTCTTGAAAAAACCTGGAATACGTAGAATGGCGCTTTTTTGGATTGTTTATCAGAGGAATATTCCTGGAATCCAATCTGCAAGACTTGTGTTAAGACTTTCGAAATCTAATCAGACTAGAAACATTTTTTCTCATTATGATTCTTATCTTTCACTTCCTTTCGTTCATTCTTACTTTTTCTTTCTTTCTTTCTTTTGTTCTTACCCATCTTACTTTTTCTTAATCATTTTACTTTCTTTCTCTCTAAATCGTATCTGTTTCTTTCTTTTCTTTTTCTTTCTTTCCTTCTCCATTTCTTTTTAAATCGTATCGTTTTTTCCTATTTTTAATTATTTCTTTTTTTTTCTTAATCCTTTTTCTCCCCTTCTTTCTTAATTTCATTTCCTTTCGTTTGTTTTTGGTTGTTTCTTTGATTTTTTTTGTTTCTTTCTTTCTAAATCATAGCGTTTTTCTTTCTTTCTTTCCTTCTTTCTTTCTTAATCTATCGTTTTCCTTTCTTTCTTTCTTTCTTTCGAATTCGTATAGCTTTTCTTTCTTTCTAAATCGTATCATTTTCTTTCTTTCCTTCTTTCTTTCTTAGTCTATCGTTTTTCTTGCTTGCTTGCATTCTTTCTTTCTTAATCTATCGTTTGCCTTTCTTTCTTTTTTTCTTTCGAATTCGTATCATTTTCTTTCTTTATTTCTTTCTTTCTTTCTAAATCGTATATTTTTCTATATTTATTTCTCAATCGCATCATCATTACTTTTGTAATCCCAACGTACTATTTATTCCTTCCTCTCTTAATACCATCTTTCTTTCTTTCTTTCTTTCTTTATTTATTTATTTCTCAATCGTATATTCATTTCTTTTAAAATTCCATCTTTCTCTTTCATTTTCCTTTCTTTTTCTTTTTTCTTTTTCTTTCTTTCTTTATTTCTCAATCGTATCATCATTTCTTTTAAAATTCCATCTTTCTCTTTCATTTTTCTTTTTCTTTTTTCTTTCTTTCTTTCTTTCTTTCTTTATTTCTCAATCGTATCATCATTTCTTTTAAAATTCCATCTTTCTCTTTCATTTTCCTTTCTTTTTCTTTTTTCTTTCTTTCTTTATTTATTTCTCAATCGTATCATCATTTCTTTTAAAATTCCATCTTTCTCTTTCATTTTTCTTTCTTTTTTTCTTATTTCCGTTTCTTTTTCCTTTTTCATTTCCGTTTTCCTAACTTCTTTTTTCCTATACTCCTTCATTTTCTTTTTTCTTTTTTTCTTTTTTCGTTCATTCCTTCCAATTTTCTTCTATTTCTTCACTCTGTTTACATTCTATCGTCTTTCTTTCCTTCATTTCTCTTTTTCAATTCCTTTTCTTTTGTTTTTTATTTTTTTTTGTTTTTTGTTTTTTTTTTGTTTTTTTTTTCAATCCTTTCTTCACTATCTCTGACAACTCACTCCTGGTTCGAAAAAACAAAAACCCTTCCCTTGACACAAATACACCGAACCGCTTCCTGAACTGGTTGTCGGCCTTCAGTTGATTTACGCCGCCATTGCGCGTAGAAATGACGAAAGTCAAGCGACAACAGCGACAATCTTCCCGCCGTTTTTAGGAGGCGAAGTCGCCATTTTCCTTTCTTTTATTCTTTATTTTTGATTCACTGCTGATGACGCTCTGATAATGGCCAAGGAAAAAGGAAGTAGAAGACAAATGACCTCTCTTTGTCGCGACACCCCAATTTTGTTGTATCGTACAAGGCCCTTCCCACCAACCGGCTGGCTACTTCTTTCTATCTACGATTTATTTTCCACTGCTTTCTTGTTTCATTTCCACGATTTTTATCTTTGTTTAAACCATTTTCTCTGTCTATCTCTGTATATCTATATTTTGTCTATCCCTTAATTTTCTTTCATAAGCATATTGGGGAGTTACGTTATGTTTAGAGGTCGTATTTCTTAATCTTGCAACAAAAAAAGAATGAAAGTTTAAATGTTTTCCCCTCCTATAGAATCGGTTTCCATAAATATTTATCTCCGCTCGAATTAAATATGAACACCCGAGTAAGTATGGTTGCCAGAGGCGACAAATGACAAACCTACCTTCTTTTTTTATTATTTATTCGTTGTTTTTACGGATTATCAACCTTTTGTAGGTTATTTGAAGCTAGAAAATATTTTTTCGATTGTAGGATTTTTTTAGATAATAATGATTTAGTAATACAAGTCTTACTAGTTAACTCATAGCTGGGGGGAGAAGAGGTGGATTCATACCTTTCCCAGGGGTATTTGCGTGTAAGTGAATATAACAAAACCAACTGGAATTGAAACTCGCCCCTCCGATTAACAATTCTGAGCCATTATCCATTAAACCACCGACACATCCAAGCGTACAGCACATGGTATTCCAAAGCGATCGCCTATCTAGGTACTGACCAGGTGATCGTACAGGAACCGGTGTTTCAACATGATGCTACCGCAAACCCCTACCTATGTGAAGTATCTACACAGCCTTATAAGTAATTAATTTATTTTCAAATCTGTAACAACAAACATCACAAGTTTCTCGCTACCCTATCGCCATTTTTCATTCTCCCGAAAGAATACGTCCTCAATCAATACAATATTAATCTCTTCAAGTCTGGGGTTGACCGTTCGTTATCTTTCCTTCATTTCCTCATTAACTGCACTTCTTACCTCCACCTATTACCTGCATACAACAACCTTTTTCAGTGACCCTCTATCTTGAGTGGATCTTGGGCCTTGTGAACAACGAATAAAAATTGCCGTATTATGTAATTTAATCACCCAGACACATCTATGCATATAATAATCGATATATATTAGAATACGAATGGCGCTTTGTCGTGATATAATGTTTAGGAAGTTGGACTTGTAAATACAGAAAAGTGTGTTCGATCCTCATTAGGGGTCCCTCGGTTGCTATAGTTCTTTACTAAGTTATACATTTGTGTTTTAGAAATTTTTCATTCCTTGTCTTTTTCTTCTTTCATTGAATATTCTTCTTCTTCCTAGTTTTCTTCTTTTTCTTCTTCTTCGTCTTTTTCTACTTCTTCGTTTTCTTCCTATTTCTTTGTTTCTTCTTTTTCTTCTTCTTTCCCTATATATTCGTCTTCTCTCTCTCGCTTCTTTCGTCTTTTTCTTCTTCTTTCCCTATATATTCGTCTTCTCTCTCTCGCTTCTTTCGTTTTTTTCTTCTTCTTTCCCTATATATTCGTCTTCTCTCTCTCGCTTCTTTCGTCTTTTTGTGTTATAGAAATACCTCTTCTTTCATTGTCTTTTTCTTCTTTCCTTGAATAATACTTCTTCTTTGTCTGTTTCTACTTCTTTCTTCTTCTTCTTCTTTCATTGTATATTCTTCTTCGTTTTCTTTCTTTCTATAGTCATTTTCTCTCCCTACCTCTTTTTGCTTTTTTGTTTTGTGTTATAGAAATTCCTCTTCTTCTTTCATTGTCTTTTTTCTTCGTTCTTTGAATATTCTTATTCGTCTACATCCACCCCTTCTTCTTCTTCTTCTTCTTCTTCTTCTTCTCCTTTTTCCTCTTCTTCTTCTTATCTCCTCCTTCTTCTTCTTCTTCAACTTCTTATCTCCTCCTCCTCCTCCTTCTTCTTCTTCTCCTTTTTCCTCTTCTTCTTCTTCTTATCTCCTCCTTCTTCTTCTTCTTCAACTTCTTATCTCCTCCTTCTTCTTCTTCTTCTTCTTCTTCTTCTTCTTATCTCCTCCTTCTTCTTCTTCTTATCTCCTCCTCCTTCTTCTTCTTTTTATCTCCTTCTTCTTCTTCAACTTCTTATCTCCTCCTCCTCCTTCTTCTTCTTCTCCTTTTTCCTCTTCTTCTTCTTCTTATCTCCTCCTTCTTCTTATCTCCTCCTTCTTCTTCTTCTTCTCTCCTCCTCCTTCTTCTTATCTCCTCCTCCTCCTCCTTCTTCTTCTGTTTTATCAATAATTCTTTCATGTTTTCTTTCATGGAGATAAAATGTTGTAAGTAACTGTAGAAAAGCAGAAATTATGACGTATTGTTTTATTTTCAAGCGAGACATGATCAGGTGAAGGCAAAAAAGTACTTTATCTAACCACGCTCCATATATTCAACAGTTGAAAAACAAAAAGGGCGAGCGCGAAAATTGAAAGAATTTTCTTTCTTTACCTCGTCCAATGTTAACATATTTCACTATGTCTGCATTTTTCTAGGGTTGCGCAACCGGGAAAAATTCCTATAAAGCAAAAAAATTATTTTTCAAATTTAACATTTTCCCTTTTCTCCGTGCCAAAATTGTTCTCATTTTTTTAAGGTCGGATCCTATAATAACCTGTATTTAATTACGAATACTCGGCAGTTTTTAAGTTCGCCTGTGTCATTGGTGGGAGAAGTCTATTAAAGAAAATATATATTTTTAATAAAGTTCACAAGAAGCAAGGCAAAAAATCCACTAAGACAAGGGGTCGTTGGGTGTGGAAGAATTAGAAAACAGAAACATGGCACTTCTCTCTTGTGAAATTCGCTTCCGGCTCCGTGTTTTCCAGCCAACTTTTATCTTCAAAAATCGCTATCAATCGCTATTTATTGTCACCCTGATTACTCTTCCTTTGTACTCGCTTTTTAGTAGAGTAATCAGGGTGACAATAAATCGCGATTGATAGCGATTTTTGAAGATAAAAGTTGGCTGGAAAACACGGAGCCGGAAGCGAATTTCACAAGAGAGAAGTTATCAGGAAAGACACTGTTAGCACATAACTTACTGATACGGCCAACCGACTTAACTGTATATCAATGCAACGTCGTCGCCAGGTTAGTATTGCGCGTATATTCATAAAGTCTAGGTATCATAGCGAAGAGCGATATTTATTTCTGCTATGTACAGAAAATGTGGCACAGGGCCAAAATGGGGATTGGTGAAAAGGACGGTCTTCTGTCTTAATGTTAAACTTAGCTAGCCACAAACACTGACCCAAATATACAACAATATTCCTTACACCAAAACAACACATTATTGCTTACCTTTCTTACTACAGTCACCATAATACCTCATGTCTCTATGAAAATCATAACTAGTCTCCATATGAAGAATTCATTGTCTATAGGGGAGGAAAATAAAACAACAATTTAAAAACTAGCCCCAATGAGTATTTACAATATGAAAAAAAAAACTTTACAAGAAAACAATTACAGAGCTGATTCGAACAGTATTTATAGAAAAAGCAGAGAGAGAGAGAGAACTTTTTGTCGGTGGGAAAGTGACTGAAGTCGAGAAGAAACTATGAAAATTAGGAGGTGATAAGTTAGGGTAATTAATTTGATTTATGATACCCACTTATCCTCAGAGATCCCAAGACACACAATTTTGTTTTCCTTTCATTTTAAAACCGAATAAGTCAGAGGGAGCATACGCTTCACCGGCAAAACGCGTCTTTTATAAAATTTATCACTTTGACTCATCATCTTCACATACTCGCACACACACGCACACACACACACACACATATATATATATATATATATATATATATATATATATATATATATATATATCTCTATATATATATATATATATATATATATATATATATATATATATATATATGAATGGAAGTTATGGACATTTTTTTTGCTCCCTCACTCTCACCGAATGAAAAAATGTAAGAGCGCTGGAAAAACTAAATTAAAAATTAATTAAATTTTCCTTGTCCGTCATATTTAACGAAAGATGTTTAAAAGAAAGGTTGCTGCCAATATATATATATATATATATATATATATATATATATATATATATAATGTTCACCCAATTTCTTAGTCCATTGCTGTATCCAGGCTTTTCTCAGATCTGTCAGACATGGGATTAATGAGCCTTATCTTGGCACGCTAGCCCATGACATGTTGACAGGATTTTTGAATTCTCCTCGGATGTTTGCCTTATATATATATATATATAATATATATATATATATATATATATATATATATATATATATGTGTGTGTGTGTGTGCCTGTGTGTATTCAATGTGGACAGAAAATATGCTGTCTAAACAATTAATGCTAATACAAATTCAGCTGAAAACTTTTATCAGTATAAATATAAATAAGCAAAAGTGACATAGTAATATTATCTAGACTTATCATTTTAAACAGGCCAATTGGATTCGGCTTGATTTACGAGCAAAATTTAATTTTGGTGTAAACGTCTGGTTTGTATCGAATAGAAACTACAGACTGCAATGCGTACTGTCTGATTTTAGCCATTCACCAAATTTAACCTGAACTTTACTTGGAAGTGTTCTGTCAGTTTATTTTGGGAAAAGCATACTAGAAATTGAATTTTTTGTATTAGAGGTCCAGATTTTCAAATCTGTACTCTGATAGATAAATTAGAATAAGCCTTCATAAATATCGGTCACATTAATGACTGTTAATAAATATATATATATAATATATATATATATATATATATATATATATATATATATATATATATATATATATATTAACTATAATTATTATCTATATATATACTATTATTAACTATTATTAATTATTATCTATATATATAACTATTATTAACTATTAATTATTATCTATATATATACAGGGTGTCCATAAAGTTCGTGTGCACTTTAAAACTGTATTTGCGATAGAAATAATCTGTAAAAATGTTGTAAATTTTGATGTACCTAGTTTTAAGTATAGCTTAAATGCCTGAAATCACATTAGTTATTTTAACTAATGTCATTTCAGGCATTACTGTAAATCAGTTGGCAAATGTTTTCCGTGAACTGCAAAATCGTATTACCCTTTGTATTGCTAATGATGGAGGACATGTGGAAACTTAAATAAAATTTCAATAAAACCTTAAAAAATATAGATTTACTTCTTTCTAATCCTTTTTACAAATTATTTCTATCGCAAATACAAATAAAGTTATAATTTTTTTAAAGTGCACACGAACTTTCTGGACACCCTGTACATATATATATATATATATATATATATATATATATATATATATATAGATAGATATCAAATCCGTAAGTGGAAAGAATAATATAAGTAGTTTTTGTCTATATTTATGAGATGATGTATTATATACCCTATTTACATTATTCTGACTATTTTCCTCATCTTTGTTGCCATATTTCGGCCGTTGTACGCTCCGGCCTTCTTCAGGTGGTTGGAATGTCTAGCTGAACACTTTATTTCGCTCGCTGGGGTGTTCTGTTCGAGTTCCACGTGCCATGTTTTTAATGGAAGTCAGTTATCAGTTATCTCCTGTTAATTACTCTCTCCAAGTTCCCCACTGCCTTAACCAGGGAGATAATTGCAGATTTGAAGTCAGAACATTATCATTGATAACTCTCTCCTCCAATTTGCGGACCCTATATATTCTCAATACTTGAAATGATGCAAAAATAGCATAATGTCTAAATTGGTCAATATGTATTTATAACTATTTCTACTGGGACTCATGCATGCAATTACAGTAATACATAATATTTTAAATTTTGACATCATATTTATTTTTGATATATGAATTTTTTGAAACTGTGTATGTGTGTGTATGTGTGTGTGTGTGTGAGAGAGAGAGAGAGAGAGAGAGAGAGAGAGGGGGTGTTATATACCATACCCATGAACAATAATTGGTATGTCCCAATCCTCATAAATACGTTGGACTCTATTTTAAGTGGGGGTAATATGCTGTCTAAGTAGTGTACCACTAGCAGTGGTTTACCTACTTCACGCCGCTGGAGAGTATTGTATTTTGTTGATGTTATAAAGATTACTATTTCATTTCCAACCTCCGTTTTAATTTTCTCATTCAGTAACCCTTTCTAAGTTACAACAGAAAGAAAGAAAGTGATATACCGTACCTATGAACACTAATGGGTATGTCCCAATCCTCATAAATACGTTGTACACTATTGTAAGTGGAAACAATATGCTGTCTACGTAGTCCATCACTAGCAGTGGCTTACCTACTTCACGCCGCTGGCGAGTATTGTATTTTGTCGATGTTTTAAAGATTAACATTTTCATTTCCAACCTCCGTTTTGGTTATTCCTCATTCAGTAACCCTTTGTAGGCCACAATAGAGAGAATGAGTGAAATTTACCGTGGTGTTTTAGCTAGTAAACACGACTTAAAGATTGGTTTCCATTGGGTGCTCGACTGCTATGACATGAGAGCAACGCAAACTTGGCTTAATATATAATACTTTATATTTATATATTTAAGTGTTGCTTCTTTCTTCTTGCTTTGTGAGTGTGTGTCTACGTGTGTCTCTGTGTGTGCATTTACCTTTTACTATGAATGAGAAATGGGTGCGTTTGTGAGCGTTTTCTATTTTTTATAAGCTTTCGCCCGCCTACAGAAAGGGTTTCCTATTCAGCCGGCATTTTATCAGACAATCCACTTGAATGAGCTGATCTAAGAGCAAATAAAAAATAATAATAACTGACACAAAGATACGACAAAAAGGGGAGGAAGGAATGAATGGAAAAAAAAATGATGGAACAAAAAAGGAAGGAAAGGAGGAATGGAAAAAAGAAAGGAGCTATGAGAGAAGGAAGGAAGGAAGGAATGGAAAAAGGAAGGAAGGAAGGAATGAGAGAAGGAAGAGGGGAAGGAAGATGGGAGAAGGAAAGGAAAGAAGGAAGAATGGAAAAAGAAGGAAGGAATGAGAAGGAAGAAGCAAAGGAAAGGACGGATGGAAGGAAGGAAAGTGTAGGACGGAGAGGAGAAGGAAGGAAGAAAGAAAGAAAGAAAGAACGGAGGAATGGAAAAGGGGGGACGGAGAGGAGAAGGAAGAAAGAAAGAAAGGAGGAATGGAAAAGGGAGGAAGGAATGAGAGAAGGAAGAAAAAAAGAAAGCGAGGAAGGAATGAGAGGAAGGAAGGAAGGAATGGGAGAAGGAAAAAGGAAAGGAAGGAAGGAGGAATGGAAAAAGAAGGAAGCAATGAGAGAAGGATGAAGGAAAGGAAGGAAGGAGAAATGGAAAAAGAAAGAAGGAAGGAAGGAAGGAAGGAAAGTGTAGGACGGAGAAGAGAAGGAAGGAAGAAAGAAAGGAGGAAGGAATGAGAGAAGGAAGAAAGAAAGAAAGCGAGAAAGGAATGAGAGAAGGAAGGAAGGAAGACAACGTTTTGTCGAAAGAAAAGGTGAAAATGGGACCGGTAAATAGAAAAAAAAATTAAATGATAAAAATAAACATTCGATGAAAAGAAACTTCACCAGGAAGAAAAATAGAGGCGTAAAGAATGACATAAAGAAGGAAAAAGAGAGAGAGAGGGGGGTAGTAGAAAGAAACGTCAAAAGTGAGGGAGAATATTATTTGGAAAAGTAAGGCGAAAGGGAAGAACAAAAGAACTGCGCATAATGCAAAACGAAATGAAAGAAAGAGAAGGAAAAGAAAGAAAGAAAGAAAAATGAAAGAAAAAAACTGATAGTCAAAAAAGAAAGAAAGAAAGAGAGAGAGAAAAGAGGAAGAAAAAAAAAAGAAAACGAAATGGCGACCGGAACATGTAACAAATGAAAGACATTTCCAGGATTAATTAAGAAGGACTTAAAATTGAATGAAAGAATATGAAAAAAAAAAAGAAAGAAAAAAAGAAAGAGTAAACGGATGAATGAAAAATAAAATAGAAGAAGGAGGAAAAGAAATGTTTTGTAAGGGATATAAGGGTGGTTCACGTCTGTATTCAAAAAACAACAATTGCAATGTTAGTTATTTTAATGTACTTGTATTTTTTATGCTTTCTTTTTAATATCATTTTCGGTTTCTCCACGCTTGACATTGACAAACGAAGTCCCCAGTGGCACAGCACTACTAATACCACTAATAATAATAATAATAATGATAATAATAATAATAATTGCAGATGGAGCTTGTTTTCATCTCTCCACTTCTTTACCTTACCAGATACTTTTCGGTCCCTTTTCTGGTTTGTCGTGGAACCCCACCATGACAGTCAACAGAAAGAGAAAGAAGAGTTTCTCCCCACTCCCAACACTCACTCACTGCCACCCAGGACAATCCAGATTAAAACAACAACAACAACAATAATACACATACTTTCCTTCTTTCTTTCTTCTTATTCTTTACTTTCTTAAATTTATCTTCTTTTTCCCTCTCATTAATTATTCTTCTTCCTCTTTTTCCTTACCTTCTTTTCGGTCTTCTTCTTCTTCTTCTTCTTCTTTTGTTTTTACTCTTCTTTTCTCTACTTTTCTTCTTCTTCCGCTTCTTCCTTCTCTTCGTTTTCTTTTACTCTTCTTCCCTCTCCTTCATTTTCTTCTTCCTCTCCTTCTTCTTCTTCCTCTAATACTATTACTACTACTACTCCTTTTCCCTCTCTTTCATTATCTTCTTCTTCCTCTTCTACTACTACTCTTTTCCCCTTTCTTTCATTTTCTTCTTCTACTCTTTTTCCCTCTCATTCCTCATCTTCTTATTATTCTACTACTACTACTCTTTTCCCCTCTCTTTCATTTTTCTTCTTCTTCTTTTTCTTTTTCTTCTTCTTTTGCTTTTACTCTTCTTTCCTCTACTTTTCTTCTTCTTCTGCTTCTTCCTTCTCTTCCCTTTCTTTCTTCTTCTTCTTCTAGTACTACTACTACACCTTTTCCCTCTCTTTCATTTTCTACTTCTTGTGCTACTACTACTACTACTGCTACTCTTTTTCACTCTCTTTCATCTTCTTCTTTTTCTACTACTACTACTACTACTTTTCTTCCCTCTCTCTAATTATTTTTCTTCTTATTATTATTACTCTTTCTCCTTCTTTTCGTTTTCTTTTACTCTCCATCCCTCTTTTTAATTCTTCCTCTTCTTCTTCTTCTTCATCTTCTTCTTCTTTAATTCTTGAATAGAAACGGACATAATTCAAGGAAAGCATTTTCTCGCCGAACTTATATATCGTGGCGACGCTAAACAAGCTAGACATCCTCATAGGATTTATTATTGGCGATTGCAATCTAAGCAACATAAGATATATAGTTCGCGCCGTCTTAATGACAGACACAGAAAGAAACTCAAGGAAATCCCAAAGGTATAAGAAAAACGGGAAGAAAAGACTAACTGTCAATAGAAAGAAGACAATAGACAGTCGTTAACAAGGGGGAGGGCCGAAGATAGGCGTTACAAATTGATGACGCCAAAACCAAGCCAGTGCACAAGTGTAACTATCAGGGAAATGTTCTACAGACGACGGAAAATGTCATACGGAAATCCGTAGTCGCTTTGGAGGATCGGAAGATGCCTTCCAAAAGCTAAGCAAAGTATAATGAAACTGGGCAATTGTCTCAGAGATTAAGAATAGACTAGATGTGTTTGTACAGAATGATGCTGGGTATACGATGGACGGGGTATGTAACCAACAAGGAAGTTTCAAGGAAAATGCGTACGAGGTGAGACGATTGGTACTACGAAACATAATGAGGAAAGAGGGCTTGGAGAGTTTGAGACTCACAGGATATAGTGAAGGTGAGAGGGAGAATAAGAAGCGACGAGTAACCTACCTAACAAGCTTGTGCAAATAGTTGAACAGGGACTGGGAGGGATAGTAAAGGGACAAACATTGCTTAGAGCAGGGACCGGCAACCTTTTACTAACTATATGCTGACTTAGGGTTTTAAAATCATTCAGTGTGCCAACAACACACGTATTTTTATACAAGTCAAGGTCAATATATCTGTTCTACAATATATTTTATATAGTAATATATAGTATATATATATATTTTTTAGTAGATATTAAAATTGAAAGAGCTAAATATCTTCTTTGCGTTGTAGTAGTCATTGGTTCGGACTTCGTGATGTCATTTGCGGTTGCGTGCCATTGGAAATTGCTTGGCCTGCCACGTTTGACACGCGTGCCATAGGTGGTCGACTCTTGCTATACAGTCTGTTTTTTGGATTTATTTATAAATAATCATAACAGTAATAATGAAAAGTGTATTGTTTCATAGTGTTGGAATAAAAAGCAATAATGATAAGATGGTTTAAATCAGGGGTCGGTAACTTTTCATTATGTGCTGACTTAGGGTTTTAAAATCATTCATTGTGCCAACAGTATACGCATTTTTGTACATGTTAAGGTCAATATACCTGTTCTACAATATATTTTTTATAGTAATATATAGTATATATACTTTAGTAGATATCAAATTTGAAACAGCTAGATATCTGCTGACCTGAGATGGAACGACTACATCGAGTCAATTGCTTCATCCACCGCAAGGGAAGTTAGCTCCCTGTGCCGGGCCAGGAAATTCTTCTCCACGGAATCGATCCTCCAAATTTACAAAGCAACCATCCGCCCTTGCATGGAGTATTGCTGCCATATATGGTCTGGAGCCCCTTCTGTTTGCCTCAAGGTTCTTGATAAAATCCAGAGACGGATATGCAAAGTAATTGGCCCTTATCTGGCTTCTCGTCTGCAGTCTCTCTCTCACAGACGCGCCGTCGCCTCTCTTTGTCTCTTTTACAAATACTTCCATGGTAATTGCTCCGATGAGCTGCTATCGCTGCTTCCCAGGCTCCATGAATTCAAGCGTCCTACGAGGCTGGCATCCCGTTCCCACCCTTTCACTGTTGAAACTGTTAAATGTAGACGTCTCTTCTACTCCAATAGCTTCATATCTCGCACCTCACGCCTATGGAACTCCCTTCCCCATTCCTGTTTCCCTGATGACTATGATCTCCAACTATTCAAGTGTAACGTCAATCCACATCTCCAGTTGCCTTGATCTATCCTCTATCCTTCTCCACATCCTTTCCTCTAACACTCCTATTTGCTCTCGCTCCAAATCCTCTGCAACCCCTTGCGTGTTAGTGGCTTCCAGCCTTGCCTGGGGTGAAAAGCTTTAAAAAAAATATATATATTTTCTTTGCGTTGTAGTAGTTATTGGTTCGTACTTCGTGATGTCATTTGCGGTTGCGTGCCATTGAAAATTCTTGGCGTACCACGTGTGGTAGGTTGCCGACCCTAGCTTAGAGGTAGTTGGGGAGAACCATTATTACCCACGATCTGGAATAAAAAAGAAGCTTCCCAGTCATATTTTAAATATATTTCTGCCTGTTACTTTTTCTTTTTCAAAATATGTCTTAAAATTTCATATCGATCCCGAAGCATGTCACCCTTAGGGCCAGACGGGCACCACAGCTACTGTACGCCATAGCAGCTGTGGGCAAAATAGCCCGACGGAGCCCATCCCTCACCAGGGGGATTCGAATTCAATTTTCCTTCTCCCAGACCAGTGGTTCCCCAAACATTTTTCTCTGGCTGCATTTTCGGAATTAAAATTTTCTCGTGCCTCACCAAATTTTATGTGATAAAAATTATATTTAAAAATAATAAAAAAAAAAAAACAGAAAGAGAGTTGAAGGGAGATAATCCCGGATTCGAAGTCAGAACATCATCATTGATAACTCTCTCTTCCAATTTGCGGACCCCAGTTACTATATTCTTAATACTTGATATAATGCCAAAATATCACAATGATAAAATCGGTCAATAATTACTTATAACTATTTATATTAGTACTCATGCTTGTCATTACAAGTAATCTGTAATATTTTAAATTTTAAAGTCATATTTGGCATATGAATTTTTTGAAACTGTTTCTAAATATTTTATTGTCTTTCAATTATTCCGCCTCACCTGCTATCTTTTTCCGACACACCTATGAGGCGCGTCGCACCGTTTGGGATCCATTGTTCTAGGCTGATTGCTGACCAAGGCTATAGGGCATAACCATCCCTGCTATATTTACCCCGGGGTCGGGGAATAGACTCATGCCTTTCCCAGGAGTTTTAGTACGTAAATAAATTTAATAGACTCGACTGAAATTCGAACTCGTCTCTTTGGTTCCACAATCGTGGCTGCTATCCATTACTCCTTTCTTTCTTTCTTTCTTTCTTTCTTTCTTTCTTTGTCTATCCATAAACTTTGGATTTCTTTCTTTCTTTCTTTCTTTTTTCTTTCTTTCTTTCTTTAACTGCTCACTATATCTTTCTGTAACTAATCTTTCTTATTTTGAATTTTCAATTCTTTCTTTCTTTCTTTCTTTCTTTCTTTCTTTCTTTAACTGTTCACTCTATCTTTCTTTCAATAATCTTCCTTACATTGAATTTTCAGTTTCTTTCTTTCTTTCTTTCTTTCGTTAATTCATTTTCAATTTCTTTCTTTCTTTCTTCTTTCTTTCTTTCTTTCTTTCTTTCCTTCCTTCCATTTTGGGCAAATATGTTTTTGCAAAGGCCTTCCTCTATTTCTCCTGCCTCCACCCCGGCCATCTTTTTCATGCTGTTTCTTTCACCAGCCCCCCCCCCCCACCCCCCTCCAACTTTCTTTTCATTCATCTTCTTTCTTTTTCTTCGTCTTTCACCAAACATCAGTTCACTCGCCCGGCGAAAAAGAAAATGCTGGGCGACGTGTATGTGTTTGTATACACATTTGTTATTTGTTAGGTCAGCGTGCTTAAAAGGGGGAAAAATAAAAGCGACACGCCGGACAGGGACCTTTCTCAGGCGTTTTGGCCGATCCATTTTCTCACTATCAATTGTCAACTCGCACGCCGGACAAATATTGGCACCCTACGGATGGAGGTGTACCACAAGTAATTAATTGTTTACTTTATGAATTTAAGGAAGCAACTTAAACTTTACATTATATATATATATATATATATATATATATATATATATATATATATATATATATATATGGTGTGGTGAAGAGGGAGAAAATGCAACGGGCTTTCACGTTGACATTTAAATGTATTTCACATCACAAGATGAATATGGAGTAAAAAAGAAAAAAGAAAAAATCTGAATAAAATATTAAAAAAATAAAATAAATAGAACTACAAAAGCAAAGAAAGAAAGAAAGAAAGAATTTAACAAGAAAAAGTAAAATCAATAATTAAAGAAAGAAAAATAGAAATATAAACGGTTAAAGAGAGAATGAAAAATGAAAGAAAGAAAGAAAGAAATTGATCAGCAGAAAAGAAAGAAAGAAAGAAATTGATCAGCAGAAAAGAAAGAAAGAAAGAAAGAAACTGATCAGCAGAGAAAGAAAGAAAGAAAGAAACTGATCAGCAGAAAAAGAAAGAAAGAAAGAAAGAAACTGATCAGCAGAGAAAGAAAGAAAGAAAGAAACTGATCAGCAGAGAAAGAAAGAAAGAAAGAAAGAAAGAAACTGATCAGCAGAAAAAGAAAGAAAGAAAGAAACTGATCAGCAGAGAAAGAAAGAAAGAAACTGATCAGCAGAAAAAGAAAGAAAGAAACTGATCAGCAGAGAAAGAAAGAAAGAAACTGATCAGCAGAGAAAGAAAGAAAGAAATTGATCGGCAGAAAGAAAAAAGAAAGTAAGAAAGAAATTGATACGTAGAAAAGAAAGAAAGAAATTGATCGCCTGAAAGAGAGAAAGAAAGACAGAAAGAATGAAAGACAGAAAAGAAAGAAACGATGAAATTGTTAGGCAGAAAAGAAAGACAAAAGAAAAATGAATGAAAGAAATTGAAAGACAGCAAGGAAAGAAAGAAGTTGAAAAGACAAAAAGAAAAATTGAAGAAGGAAATTGATAGACAAAAAAAGAAAGATAGCAAGAAAGAAATTGATATAGAGAAAAGAAAGAAAACGAAAGGATTGGTTAATGTAAAGAAAGGAGAAAATGAAACGGGTCTATACAAAATGTCCCTAAGAAAAGAAAGACTGCGAAAGGAAAGACAAAAATTGAAGAGGGCAAAGAATTTATGGTTAAAGTTGGAAAGGAAAGAAAGAAAAACGATTTAGCGAAAGGAAGAAAACGCAATCGAAAAAGACAAGAAGATAGGACAAAGAGAAAGCGAGATTGTACTGAATTTATGACGCGTCGTAGTGTTAGTGTAGTTTTAATTATGTGATGGGTCAGTGGATCATATTACACGCCTCCCCACCGCAAATCCACTCCGACCCCCAACTTTCTGTGGGTGAGCTTAAAAAGATGGATAAAAAGATCGACGCCGAGGGGAAAGGAGCAACCAAGAAAAGGTGGGTAGCGGCCAAATAATTATCGTGGGAAATTCTTTTGGAGTGACAAGAGAATGAATTCGGCACACAGTGATCTGTAAATATCAGTTGTATGCAATCCGTGGACGGGTCTATAAAGGTGGTCAGTTCTTTAACTGGTTAGGCAGCCCATACTGTTGCTATCTTCGTTTAGCAATTACCATCTTCACTTAAACCTACTATTCTGTCTGTGTTCCAAATTTAGCTACCATACATGATGGCACATCAAACACCCTCCCCTGTTTACGTTTTATATTAGTGTATTATGGAGTTAGACTAGCTACAAATACTGGTAGTGCCCGGCGTTTGGGTAAACATTAGCCAACCAGATACCTTAACTACGTATATAAAACTTGCCAGATATTTTACGTCACTAAATCCAGTAGTTTCAGTAAACACACATTTAGGGACTATATCGTGGAGAAATCACAAAAAAAAAGATAAGAAAATTGTCAATTACAATTAAACATATTTGTTAGATTGGGATGCAGGTAGCGGATCGTAAATTTCTAAATTTGAAAGCCTAATGCTACTATATTTTGAATTGATTTTCTGCTTAATAATAGTCCAGTTAAGTATCCAAATAGTACAGAAACAATGAAATCAGTATTGGCCGAACATGTATATAGCAAAATAGAAACAGTATTAAAGTAATAGACAAAGAACAACAGTAGGCAATCGGAAGAAGCAGCGTATCCGTTTGCTAACAAAAAATATCCAGTTAGTATGTTTAGCGTAGATATAAGCTAAATATGGAAGACTCTAATCTATATATAAAATTCTGTGATTTCCGTTAGTCCGTTCATCACACTTTCTAAAATAGTCATACACTGACCGATCGAAGCCAAATTTTGGGGTGAAGTGCTAACAGGAAAGGAAGTACAAAGTATAGTTGGTTTCACTAGTAAAAGAGAACGGTGACAATCACAACGTTTGAAACAGGGTTGACATTTCGAGTGACGAATAGCGAATTGGACCAAATATGAAAGCCCAGTGAAACTACATTTTAAACCGAGTTTCTTATTACACTAGTTACCACGATTTTTTTGGGGGGGGGGGCAAGAAACAAAACATCTTTTTTAGCTAATTTGATGGTGCTGATTCCGAAAATGACCTTAGTTTTTCCATTTTTGCTGTACTGAAATTCGTCATTTTTAGGAGAAAAAAAAAGATCAATTTACGATCTTTGGTGTTCGCAAAATTTAGTTCATAACGGTCTATTTTCAGGTGGGCCGAGCAATTTCTGTCCGCCACCTGAAATGCAGTATTTTTATAAGAAAACAAATGAAAAAAAAAAAAAAATGATTTCTTTTTAAAAAATGAAGCATTTCTGCACAGCAGCTAACCAAGAAAAAGTAAGGACATTAGCTAAAAAGTATGTTTGGTGTTTCGACACCATTTCAAAATTTTATATTTATTTTATTTTATTTTTTTGACCAGTGTTATTAATGGTCTAAGTACTTATTGAAACTTTACAGTAATATGATCCTTAAAGTTAGTTCTAGTCCTATTATGATTTATTAATGGTGGACACAATCTTAACAATATAGGTTACAGCGTTGATAGCATACAGAGAAACGAAACCGCAGGAAATCCTAGAGATGGTAGTAAAGGAAAGCAAGAAGAAAAGACTAACTATCAATTGTATAAATTCAGAATGTATGGTAGTCAGCAAGAGAAACAGCGCAATAGAAGAATTACGAACTGAAGAAGCCAAAATCAAGCAGATACAAAAACATAAATACAAAAGTGTTTCAACAAGTGACGTAAAATGAAACACCGAAATCCGAAGGCGCATTGAAATAACGAAAAATGCTTTACAAAAGTTAAGCAAAGTATTAGGTAACAGGAAAATTTCGTTAGAAACAAAGAAAAATCTCAAAAATTAATTTAATTTCGCATAAAAATAATTTTCCCTTTGTAACGTTTTTTTTTTTTTAATTTGAAATCTATTAATGCTACTTAGATCGATTTGCCTATCGTCCGGTAGACAATCCTCCCAGTTTTTTTTTTCGTACATGAGTATAAGGTATATCGTTTGTAGCCTATCGTCCGGTTCACACTCCTCCCAGTTTTTTTTTCGTACATGAGTATAAGGTATATCGTTTGTAGCCTATCGTCCGGTTCACACTCCTCCCAGTTTTTTTTTTTTAAATTTTTGTTCAGGAGTATAAGATTTATCGCTTGTTTCCTATTAAGGATTGGGTTTCCGGTTCTTTTCATCCTCTTTCAATCCCAGTAGCCCCTTGTGACTTAGTGGCATTATTGCCTTGCTTGGGGTGAATTGATTAAAATTGAATTGGTGCTGAACTGTTATGTAATATCAAGGCTTCTTTGTGGCAGTGTATACTGGACAATCTTCTCACAGACGACGAAGAATCTTGAGGCAAAAGAAATGTGGTTCTACAGAAGGGTGCTGAGAATACCATCGACAGCGCAGATAAGGAAGAAGAAAATGGAAGAAAAATGGAATTCTAAAAATAATTTTCCTTTGTATCGTTTTCTTTGAGGCTTACAATCCATTAATGCCACTTAAATCTTCTGAAAGCCTTTGTAATGTAAAAACTCAAAAGTTGTATTTAGAATTCAATAGGAGTAGATAAATTTGTCTATTGTCCGGTTCACACACCTCCCCAGTTTTTTGTTTTTTTAACATTAGTAGAGGTTGTTTCCTATTTAGAACTGGGTTTCCGGTTCCTTCTAAAATCTTCTCTTTCACTCTCAGTTTCCCCTTGTGTTTTAGCGGCATTATTGCCGTGCTTGGGGTGAGTTGATTAAAAAAAAAAGGTGATGACCTCTTATGTAATATCAATGCTTCTTTGTGCCAGTGAATACTGGACTATCTCCTCACAAATGAAGAAGAATCTTGAGGAACAGAAATGTGGCTCTACAGAAAGATGTTGAGAATACCATCGACAGCGCGGATAAGGAAGAAGAAAATGGAAGAAAAAGGGATTCTTATGCTTAGAATCAGTGGAAGAGTTGAGATACCTAAGATACATAATGAAAAAAGAGGGCCTAGTGAATTAGACACCCACAGGGCGTATTGAAGAGGAGAGGGACAAGTGGACAGCGAGTAACCTACATAACGAGCTTGCGTAAATGGATAGAAGAACAGACACTAGAAGAGATGGTGAAAAAACAAAAGTCACGAAGAGCTCCAAAAGATAGGATGTTGTGGAGAGCCATGATCGGCCACGTACTGCAGAGACACGACACATAGAAGAAGAAATCCACTAACCCTGACATTTAAAAAAAATAGCCATCCCACCGTGCCCCAAAACTGGCGAGCCATATGTTATTGTCTTGATATACTGAGCTATTTTCGTTATTCCATGCAACGCTTATTCCAGGGGTAATGGTTAACAAGATGGTCTTCCAGATCAATACTACTGTGTGGTGAGTTTGTGCCTCGTTGGGTGTAGCGACTCGGATTGAGGAATCGGTGAGCCAAGTTCGAATTCCAGTCGAATCCATTACATTCACTTACGTGCTAATACCCTTGGGAAAAGTATGAATGCTCTTCTTCTCACCCCCCCCCAGATATGGGTAAATATCAGGACAGACCGAGTTCTATAGTCCTGGATGGCAACTGGTCTACCGCAGAAAGAAATGGCAACCTGCTGCGGGAAAAAAACTGTCTCGTCAGTCATGTCTCGAAAGAGACATGATCGCCTAAGCGTGTATCACACGTGGCATATAACTGACTGATTTTATAAGACGTCTCAAGGATAGGGGAGTAATAGTTAACGAGCTAGTCAAGTTAACCATTACTAATCAGTTCGATCCTCACTGCGTGCCCCACAATTTCGGACTTGTGGCAAACTAAGTAAATTACAATATGCTTGCGATTTCGTGATAGTGAGTAAACTAATAACACAAACTCTGGAGAAGCGGGTTCAGTCTTAACTGGCTATAGATTGCCGATTTTAAAACAATTTTATTTATTTATTTATTTATTTATTTATTTGAACGTCCACCCGGGGGTAGAGCAGTGTGGAACGTATTCGTAGTTTTCAGTGTACCCCTTTCTCGAAACCGAGGCTAGTCACGCTATGCGATATTTAATCATAACTCGTCAGTCGTCATTTTGTTTTAGTTTTACGACTGTTAATTGGGTGTTTGCATAACCGACACCTCAGGGGATGCTGGCTTTATATTAAAAAGAATTTCGTCAGAGAATCGTAAGTGGTTTCTTATCCTTTGCTGTAGTTGATAGATTTCAAGTTTACGAACCAATTCTTTGATATTGGACTTTCTTTTCTTTTTTTTTTTTAAAAAACATTCCTTGTAAAAACATTTCAACTTTGTTTGTCTTGACTACCTTTTAGCGGGCACACAGTCCAAGAAGAAGACATCAACTTGAATAAAACAGTTGACTAAATTGAATTGCTAGACAGACATAGGACGGATATTTAGGAGAGGGGTGAAGATGGAGTTGAAAGAACAACGAATATCAACTAATAATTTAAATAACTTCCCCTATTCTTGTGCTAAATCCATCTTCAATAAGCAATTAATATTTAATCTAATTACAACTATTGTTGCTAATTTATCTACATAAAGTAGCAACAATATTTCAATTATGGCGATCCAATTGTTCAACGAGGCCTGGGGCGTGCTTGTCAAATTATTGTGATGAGATTGCATCACTATTTTAGCCAATGAAGATGGCTCTATTTAACCGATTTAAGTCGTTGTCTGCCTAGAGGACTAATAAAGCCAGCTTATTTATTTTACTTTACTAAAGTTGACAGACTTCTAGTTTACGAACCAATTCTTTGGACATTTTTTTTTTTTAAACATTGGATATTTTTAAAAAACTTTCCTTGTAAAAACATTTATTTCAACTTTCCGTTTGTTTTGTTTGTAAATTCGTTTTCACTACCTTTCAGCTGGCACAGAGTCCACGAAGACATCAACTTGAATAAAACAGTTGACTAAATAAAACTGATATACACACGCAGGACGGATATTTAGGAGAGAGGCGAAGATGGAGTTGAAAGAACAACGAATATCAACTAATAATTTAAATAACTTCCCCTATTCTTGTGCTAAATCCATCTTCAATAATCAATTCAATCTAATTACAAGTAACAGCAAATAAAATAGTAATAATAGTTCAGCTATGGCGATCCAATTGTTCAGCGAGGCCTGAGGTGTACTTTACAAATTATTGTGATGAGATTGCAACATTATTTTAGGCAATTAGGCTTTTACTCTGTTCAGCCAATTCTTTTATTTAAGTCGTCGTCTGCCTCTAGGACTATATGCCTGGTAATGCCAGGAGTCAAGCCAGTTTATTTATTTTAACTATTATTAAGGTGTTAATTTCCGTGTACTATGTATTTTCCTACTTTCTCTCTCACGGTTTTCTGTGTTTATCTATTTGGTCAACTGTTTAATTCCAGTCGCTGTCTGCCTCCAGGACTGTGCGCCCGGTAACCAGTAGTCAAGCCCAAACTTTTTCGGTAGCTCTCTCTATATATAATATATATTAGTTGAATAAATTCAAAGTCGAAAAATCACTATTGATATTAAGTTTTAATATTTCTTTTGAAAATTAATCTACAGTGTGGTCCGAAAGTCTTGTCACTCCATACCAAAATGTAATGAGAACAATAGAAGAACGAGTCATACAGTAATACAAAGCACATGTACTGGATTCAGTTTATTCACTTTCATTGACGTTGTCACACATCGAGAAGGTCTGTAGGAACGCCATCATTTTCGTGTCAGCCATCTGAAATAGAAAATTATATTCAGTGGGGTGACACGACTTTCGGACCACCCTGCGGATTCATAGATGAAACTGCAAAACATCCCAATAGGTAATCAAGTGAAAGGATAATAAAAAGTGAGGGATCATTTTTGTACTGTTGTTTAGTATTAAACACATCCCCCATTTATTGGCCATGGTACAGGGTGGTCTGAAAGTCTTGTCACCCGTTACCAAAAAGTAATGAGAACAAGTAATACAAATCACATGTACTGGATTCAGTTTATTCATCTTCCATTGATGCTGTCACACATTGAGAAGGTCTGTATGAATAACATGTTTTCGTGACACAAAATGATACGGCGCCATGTCCAGTGTGATATTTTACGAAGCTGTGCTTTGTTGATTCTTGTAAAGGCTCTCCGAACGGCACCTTAGAACTGATGGGCATTCTGGTATCGTTCATGTGACACTCTCTCCTTGATAACGGACATGATAACCCCACAGAGCGTTATTGGGGGGTGACAAGACTTTCGGACCACTCTGTAGATTAATTTTCAAAAGAAATAATATTAAAATTTAATAGTTGCAGCGATTTCTTTTTCGACAAATCACTCAGCCCAGTATAACAGCCTTGTCATAGATTGATACTAAGAAAACAAATTTAGCCTTCTGTTTTTAGTGTTTTAAGTTTCAGCAAAATGAGGAGGGGAGTTTTTGCTCCGACACAATCTCCCCTCTGGAAAGGAGCAGAAGCTCGTGTATGAACAAGAACAATGCAAATTGAATAAATATGAAGATTTAGACCGTTTCCGGTGGGGCAGTAAAAATTGCCAACATCTTTAAAAATAGCGCTTGTGATTTTATATATATATATATATATATATATATATATATTTCGGAGCAACCCTGTGTATTTACAATGTCTACTTTTAATGTGTTACTATATTTAACACCCCCCACACACACGGGTCGAATGTGGCACAAGGCCGGTTTAACGGCCAAAAATATACCCATTTACAACCCGTATACACGAGTTTAGGGACTGTCTCCCTCCCCGGACGAAACTTTGCCCTGCGGGAAAGCCTCGTCCGAGTTTCTCTCTGCCGAACAGTTCGACAGCAGAACACGCGGCTGCGCATTACTACTTTCGATGTGCTACTGGCCGATAGATATTTAAGTTTATATAAAACATGAGGGCGGACTGACTTATGACGATGCGACAATGGTAGAGTAGCCACGTTAACTAAAACTGTTTCTTTTTTCTTTCATTTTTTTTTTTTTAAACAAAAAAACATTTACGCCACTAAAATATAATATTACCACTTTCGTGATGAACGCTGTTATTTGAATCAACTGATTAACATTTTTTTTTTATCCCTCCTTAACCCCCTCGAGGATAATACGGCCACCGCCTAAATATTTTCGGTGTTACCGTTGTGGCTAATGTAACTATTTTTTTTTTCTTTTCTTTTTTTTTTTCACGGGATGGAGTTGCAATCCTGAAATACAAACAGTTTCAGCGTTGTTCTTTTTCTAGACTGGTTGCTAACCAAGGCTAGTGATAAATCCCTTTTGGGGACCACTGTTCGACATGAAATTGCACATGCATTTTGTGGAAGTTTCACAATTTCTTTTGAGATTGAAATTCCAACTGCAGACGTCAGAACAGCGCAGTAGAGGATAAAAGTATCAATACAAAAGTTATCCTGTTTGTCCACCTCCTCTTGAGACAAGAAGAAAATGAATGCTAGGGAACATTGTCTTTCAATTTACCTCATCTTAACCCGTGTTTGACGTCCCGAAGAAAGATAAATTTGGTACTTTCCACCACAACTTAGAGATTCTTTTTTTCTCTTCTCTTCTTTTTTTCTCTTTTTTTCTCTTCTCTTTCTTTTCTCTTCTCTCTCTTTTTCTTTTCTTTTCTCTCTCTTTTTCTTTTCTCTTCTCTCTCTCTTTTTTCTTTTCTCTTCTCTCTCTCTTTTTTTCTTTTCTCTTTTCTCTCTCTTTTTTTCTTTTCTCTTTTCTCTCTCTTTTTTTCTTTTCTCTTTTCTCTCTCTTTTTTTCTTTTCTCTTTTCTCTCTCTTTTTTTCTTTTCTCTTTTCTCTCTCTTTTTTTCTTTTCTCTTTTCTCTCTCTTTTTTTCTTTTCTCTTTTCTCTCTCTTTTTTTCTTTTCTCTTTTCTCTCTCTTTTTTTCTTTTCTCTTTTCTCTCTCTTTTTTCTTTTCTCTTTTCTCTCTTTTCTTTTCTCTTTTCTCTCTCTTTTTTTCTTTTCTCTTTTCTCTCTCTTTTTTTCTTTTCTCTTTTCTCTCTCTTTATTTCTTTTCTCTTTTCTCTCTATTTCTTTTCTCTCTCTTTATTTCTTTTCTCTCTTTATTTCTTTTCTCTCTTTATTTCTTTTCTCTCTCTTTATTTCTTTTCTCTCTCTTTATTTCTTTTCTCTCTCTTTATTTCTTTTCTCTCTCTTTATTTCTTTTCTCTCTCTTTTTTTCTTTTCTCTCTCTTTTTTTCTTTTCTCTCTCTTTTTTTCTTTTCTCTCTCTTTTTTTCTTTTCTCTCTCTTTTTTTCTTTTCTCTCTCTTTTTTTCTTTTTTCTTTTCTCTCTCTCTTTCTCTTTTCTCTCTCCTTTTCTTTTCTCCTTTTTTTTTTTTTTTTAAAGCATTTCATTAATACTGGCTGTGGATAGCTTATGTTCTTTCTTGCTTGCTCAAGTTTCGAGCGAAATAAAGGGTTCAGTACGACATTCCAACAACCTGAAGAAGGCCGGAGCGTACAGCGGCCGAAACGTTGTGATAAATATTGCAACAAAGATGAGGATGATAGTCCGAACAATTTACGTAGAATCTATTACTTTTAAAATCAGCATTTGAAGTCTTTGTTTTGTTTTTGTTTTTTGGTGGCGGTGGTGATCAGCATCTGCACTGGGGTGGGGGGAATTAGTCGTATAGTGTTCTCTCTTACTACAGTCAATTCGTTCTTTAATAGAACGTGACAAGAGAAGGCTGATTTTTGCTGCAAGTGGCTGAATATAGACGTGAAATTATAAACTGCTGACGGATATCAGAAAAACAGCTGGTATATAGTTACGGAGTCATCTTAGGTTCAGCTGACACAAGGATCTGGACGCTGAACGGTAATTATGGCCCTACAAGATTAGCTTGTTAACCAGTACCCTCACTGCTTAAATATAGAACTACGACACAGCAGAAGTGATATGGTGACAAAGAGAAAAGAAAATCGAAGTTACATCAACATAGATATGGAAGGGACAGGTTATAAATAATTCTCGAATCTTCTTCAAAGAAACTTCTTCGGCCTTAACTCGGCGTTTGTCTCGTTTTAAGGGCGGTGCCGGCGTGCTAAAAGACAAGCGACGCTGTGACGTCGGCGCAAATGGTCGTCTTTTCTTCCAAATAATTGTTCTGTCGAGCCCGCCGTCTCAGCAGCCAATTAAGATGTCGGCGACGGAAAGGCAACGCTATTAAAGACGCATCTAAATTACGTTGCTTTGCTGAATCTAGCGAATGGCCGGGTGACCAAAATGATAACGTTGGCGTCGGAAGGTGAGGCTTTTTTTTTCTTCTTTGCAAGAAACTAAGCGCTTACAGTGGGCGTGGCACCATAGTTAGAAATCTCTTCCCTCAAGCTAATTCGCTAAGCTAGTTTGTCCCATCAGCACTCGATGGCACCATTACTTTAGCCGTCCATAATAAGGCTATAGGTATGGTGCTCTTTACAAGCGCAGCAATAATGAATTCGTGACAAACTACATCAACTCCTGATAATTATTCGGTTGTTTCGCCAAAAACATATATAGTTTTTAATCATTTCACCCCCTCCAAGGTAATGAAGGCATTAAGGCTGAAAATATTACTGAGTGTGAAAGAATAAAATAAAACAAAAACATTAAGGAGAAAGAACATTAAAAGAGGCAGAATTAAGAAGGCGAGAGATGACGACCGACATTGCATCTAGATCCATGACATAAACGAGAAATGTGATAGAAGAAAGCATAGAACTTGCGCTTATATCTAGCCATTTCAACTGTAGAATGATGGGACCTTGCCGCCAATCTAGTACTGCGCGTAAATTCATAATAAGGCCTAGGAAAGTTCATTAGGACAATTTCAATGAAAGCAGTTATAGAAAAGGCACAGGGAAGCCACATTACGTTGGTAGGAAAGTGACTGGCTCTGTGATGTCTCGTCAGGACCACATGGTAGTTTCGTCTTTAGATTTTATCAAGAATTTTTAAATCTTCATCAGGAGTACCAGATCGTCTGCGGTAGCCATATTCAAAGCATGGACGAATGGTAGACATATAAATATATAAGGGTATTTCTGGAAGATGACTGTCTAAAGGTACCCCCCACCCTGATGAGTATATGCAGTTTAAGCATACTTTACCTTTCCTTAATGCCATAAGATTATCTAACATTTTAGACCGTTCCTTTATTTAACATTTGAACGTTTAACTTTTTTTCCTTCACGTTACTTCTGTCTATAAATACAAGTTACTAAATCAAATTTCTACACTTGGTTTGGCAAACGTTCCTCAAGGAGCAGAACGCGTTGGCATAAAGGGTTTTATCCGCTCTCCTCCCAAGTACTTCCTATAAAAAAAGTGCTTAGTTATTTGGTTAGATTTTGGTAAGTGGATGACACGGGAACACTTTAATTCTCCTTGTAAATTAGAATAAATTTGGATGGATATGTATTATGATCAATATCTGGATGGACATGTATGTTATGATCAAACTTTTGCCCGCGGGCCAGATTTGGTCATTTTGATTGGCACGCTTAAAATGTTGTTTCATTCTCACTTGTTCACTCACTCACTCTCTCATACATGACCAAATACATAAAAAAAAAAGATTAAGTACAATGTTTCTTGAATTTGATAAAATTTTAGGGGAAGTAACGTTGTCAGCATTTTAAATCATTGGTGATTTTTCACTAAGGAAGATCATACGTGCAAACATCTTTTGAAACCGGAAACGTTTATAAGAATTTTTTCACTAAAGAAGAATGCTTTCCTTTTCAAATGAATAAATTAGAAATAATTCCCAGGCAGCGATGTGTTAATTACGTTGTCATCAGTGACAATATTATAACAAGACTTAAATTTTTTTAAAATAAAAAAAAATCTTTCTAAAAAGTAAAACTTTCCTACCATTTTTAAGGTATGTGCTTACGCATGCAATGAAAATAGCCTAGGTAACTCGACGAAACTTATCTTGCATCTTTTTAGTAGTGCAGCCCGATTTGTGTTGCGCCATAGATCGAAAAATCTTGCCCATGCCCGGTATAAACCTATGCAAATATATGACATATTCATGTTTAATGAGTGGTCCCTACTTAGACAACTGTTCAGAGTGAGCCACGTCTTTTCTCGTACAATAGTGTTGCTCATTTTTCAGGCGTCAACCACGTTTTTCTACGATTTGTTCCTTGTTTCGTCCGAAGACAGACAGGGCTGATATTAGCTCTGAATGGCTCGCAGACACTATAAAATATTCAACAGAGCACTTCGACTGGGTCTCCCATACTTTCGACCACATTTAAGCTATGCTTAGAAAAAAAAACGCCATAAAACATTTGACATATCGTTACTGAGTTGGTTTAGTTTCAGCTCACACAACTGTGTTTGTCAACGAATGGTAAGATTTCTTGAATAAAGAGCTAAAAACACAGAAATTCTCTTCTTGAATGTTCTCAAATTGGATCTAATGTTTTTGTGGTGGGTAGGGGACAACTGTTTTGGGGTGGTGTTAGGCGACGGATTTAGTGTGTGTATATAAAACTCTTATCTTTAATGATTTGATAATGAATTTTAGTTTACTTTCTACATTCCTAGTGACAAGGCATCATGTCTTATCTTTGCACCCATAAGTTTCATATCTGATACCCCGTTCTACCCATCATCGTTGGTCTAGTCACTGCTTAATAGATTATCTTTATCTACAAATAGTAAGGTTATCCGATGTCGCCCGAAGTCAAAAGTGTTTCATGAGCCATAATTAATTATTTTTTTCTTTTAAAGTTCGCTCTTTCTTATATAAACAAGTTTTAAAAAATAAACCGGTTATTTGAAAATCCAAATAGAAAAAACACCACCTAGATTATTTTTAATTTTTTTTTCCTCGTCTTTTAGCATGCAGCGAAAAATCCTCTTCTTGAAATCTTCCGTATGGTCAAACAAGATCAATCGACCATTGATATTTTTATGCTATAATACGAATATTAATAATTTTTTTTTAAGTAGATGTGCGTTCTTTTAAGGTGCTTGACACAGAACAGTGGTTCTCACGCAATTTTCAAACTGCTCCCCACTCCAGGCCATATTATTAGCGACCCCTTTCCACACCCATTATAAATATGACCCCCCCACCAACTTGCTCTGAAGAAATATATGCGATCTCCGACATCATTCAGCGTTTCCTGATCGACTAAGTTCTTCGTAGCTCAATCGGTCTGGAGCACGTCGGATCTAACAACGGTTACCCCTGCTCAAGTTGACGCAGGTTCGTATCCTGCCGAAAAGCCCATATTTTTCTTTAATGAGACTTCTCGAATATTCAGGCCAGAAGACGAAAATAAATAAATCTACTGTTAAATAAATAAACGGAGCGTCTACTCAAATACGAGTATCCACTAAAAATAACGTTTGAAGTTGTGTGTGTGTATATATATATATATATATATATATATATATATATACATAATACACTGACGTGACTTAACCGATTGGGCCACAGAGAAGCGTTCGGTTAGCGGTGTCCATTTTACTGTCTTTAAACTAACCTGCTAACCGAACGCTCCTCTGTGGCCAAATCGGTTAATAGCACGTCAGGCTAAATGACGGTTCCTTATAGGATACAGGTTCGATTCCTGTCGGAGGACGAATATTATCTATGAAAATTTCTCGGACATTCAGGCCGGTAAATGTTGTTTAATACTGTTTATAATAAACGGAGCATTTACTTAAATATTTGTATCTATAAAAAGAATGTATAAACATAAAATGTTTTTAAATAATTGTCGAACTTTGTCCGTTTTATATATATATATATATATATATATATATATATATATATATATATATATATATATTGTATGTCTGTCGAGCAAGTTTAATTAAAGACAAACTGACAAGGTACTGAGAATAATTTTTCTTGTGTTTGTATAGTTGTTTCGGCTATTCTTGTAGCCATTATTAACGATGATTTTTTTTATTTTTAACCGTATGTATGAATTTTTTTAGGCATGTATCTCGAGTTATACGAAAGTTTTATTTTCCATACACGGTCAGCACATTGGGGCCGTGTTCATAGTTGATTTTTTTTTCATTATTTTTGCGTCCATTATTTCATTTTATTTATTTTATTTTATTTTTATTGTATTTTTTTTTTTTTTTTTTTTTGATGAGAGTAGTTTCCATGTATTTTCTATAAGTATGTTACGGCTAGTTTTTGATAGTATGTGTTTGTTGAAATGGACCCTAATTTGAGTTGTAGTCAGATATGTGTAACGTGAGTCTTCTCGATAGGCATGTAGTGGTATATCCAATATAATTATTCATGAGTTTGGCTTGATTAGGATCGCATTTCCTTTATATATATATATATATATATATATATATACACACACACACGTTTGCTCGTGCATTTACCTATATATTATCCATTTGATTTTATATATATATATATATTTATATATATAAAAAATGTAAACTTGTCTTTGTTTCTTTTCAAAGCACCAATTGTCGTCTGTTACCGTCAGTCAAGGTCGGTAATGAATTAACTTTTCCTTTTGCCGTCATTGCCGACATACAATTAATGCCAATTAGTAATTATTAGAATATATATCATAATTTAATTGATTCTAGCTGTCACGTGTAATAATGTCTCCTTTTGATGAGTGGTGCTTTTAAACTGCTGTTATTTTAATTCTGTGGGACTTGCACCCTGTAGTTGGGCCTGTTTTCGTATTTTGGGAAACAAATTTGTCATGATGAAGAGGGCGTTTGTCTGAGAACGACGTTCAGTAAGCATCTTCGAGATGATGTCCAAGTTTTGGTACATTAAGCTTTTCTAAACGAAATTACTTTCTTTAGTCTATATCTGTCTTTTTCTCTCCCGTCTGTTACTCACCCCAACCTGCTCCCGATTTCACCCGTCTCTAATTCCTCATAACTTTCTCTATTTCACTCGTCTATAACCCCCACCCACTAAGCTTCGTTAGTTCCACCAGCTCGGACCTACACATCGAGAACCTTCCACGCTACATACACAGGGCTGAATTATCCTCCTTCTCTTGGTAAGAAGGAAGTTCCTCTTCGTAGAACAGACTCCCAAGAGGATGCTTCCCCGACCATTAAAATTTTCATAACCTGCAATTACTTCCTCAGCTTTTGCCTATAAAATCAACTAACTCGGTAACTCTCTACTTTGAGTGGATCTCGAGCCTTATGTGAGGTGAACATTTTAATAAAAACAAATGTCTACCGTATAAATTATTTACGTACAACAGTTTGCGACATCTGAGACTGCAAGACAATTATTTTTTAACATTTTTAACTGAAACTTCTAGAATGAATCCGTCATCTCTATCTATAAAAGGCAGGATGTGTGTGTGTGTGTGTGTGTGTGTGTGTGTGTAACGAATGCACGGCCGCAATTTTCGACGGATATGCACCAAAATTTACGTGCACATGCTCCAAGTTGGCAGAAAGGCCAAGTTTGACTTTGCATTTCCCAACTCCCATCGATAGTGGAAATAATCGATTTTCATCCTTCTAGGGCAGTTTTCATGTAGTTAGCGGCCATTTTTCTACTGGTCAGAGTGAGAGCCCATAGCTGGCTGCAACGAATAGGTAGGAAGATTCTATTGGCCAGCGTGAGAGCCAACAGCTGACTGACACGAATGTTAACTAGCATGCTAGCATGCAAAAAAAATCGATAGCTGCATTCGTCACAAGTGGGAAAAATTTAAATTTGCATGGCACTTTACTCCAATTGGCTCATTCGCTTGTTTAAACTCAACGTTGATTCTGATTCCGCAGAACTCGGTTGGGTGTGAAAAAGTATTTGTTGTTAACATTCTTTTTTCATTCGGTTTTTCCAGTTACGAGTCCTTTTTTAAAGCTGATCGTTTTGTGTTCATTTTGTTTAGTTCTCTTTTCGTAACAGATTTAATGTTTAGTATAGAGCTTAGAAAAAATTCTCAGTGTGAGATAGGCAAGAAGTAAGGCATGTAGCAGCATCAGCACGGCAAAGGGCACTCCTTTAAAGGCAAGGAAGAGCAAAAATATTTTAAGTCAAGTGATATCGATTGCTGTATGAGTCATACGATTTTTGAATCAAGCACGGGGAACGCCGGGCCATGCTGCTAGTATACGATAAAGGTCAACTTTGGCAGTCCATGTTGGTATCTGCGAAATTTCCCCAAGTGGAATCTGGAGTAGTCCTCTTTTTATTCTCATTTCCCAAACATATTTCATATTGTATTTAGGGTGCGTATGATATAAACAGGAAAATTTTGATAGAAACAAAAATAAAATAGTACTAAACTTAAATCAAATCCTCCTATATGGCAGTGAATGCTGGACAATCTCTTCAAGGATGAAGAAGAGACTTGCATCTACAGAAGGATGCTGAGAATATCGTGAACCGACACGTGGGCAACGGCGAAATTTTAGAGAAAATGGAATAAAAAAACAAGGACACGTATATTTAACATCAGAAAGAGACCGTTGAAATTTCTAAGACACATAATGAGGAAAGAGGGCTTAGAAAAATTGATACTCACATGACAGATTGAATGCAAGTGAGTATAATGCATAACCTTCCTAGCGAGCTTGAGTAAATGGATGACAGGACTGTGTTTAGAAGAGATAACAAAAAGGGAGCGATTTCTTAACCCTGCGATAGTCACATGGTATCTTGTTCCCTAAATGTTTAAAGCATTCGTAATTCCTTTTGCTCCCTTCCCCCACTTCACCTGACTCGGAGGGGGTTTGTAGCACGCGGTGGGGCGCTGTTGTAGCCCTGTTATGGGAGGTAGGCGCCAAGGGACTATACATTTTCGGAAATTTGAGGTAACTAACGCAGAGATAAGAGCTACAAAAGACAGGAGGCTGTGGAGAGCTGTGATCGCCAACATCATGAAAAGACACGGCACATAGAAGTATATACTGCCCAATTCGATATAGTAGAGTAAACGCTGTAAATCTGGTTTATATAAAACTGCGTGAAAAAAGTTACGTGATGAATTATAAAAAGACAATATTCTTTCTCTTGACGTCTCTCCATCTTTGTTTCGAATACTACGACTGTAGGCATAAGTTATCGAATGCTACAAGTTCGCCTTAGTCTGTAAGACAACAAATATACTTCTAAAATCTTGTTTTTAATTCAGACTAATGAACTCTTCTTTGTTTTGTATTATTACAACGTTTCGGCTGTTATGCTCTACGGTCTTCTTCAGGTGTCTGTCGATTCGAGTAATATATAAGAAAGTTGTTTTCAATTAGCAGTAATACCCTCGTCAAAGACATGAATCAGTTGCGTATCTACCTGGTTAAAATATTTGGGGTGAACTGTGCTTTTTAGTATAGTCTCTCCCTCTGCCAACGAGTCTCTCTCTCTCTCTCTCTCTCTCTCCTTGTGTCTCTCCCTGTCCTTGTGTGTCTCTCTCCCCACTTTCACTGCCCTTCCATCTCCCAGTGTTTATCTGTGTGTGTCTCTCTCTCCCCCTCTGTATGTGCGTGTGTGTCTCTCTCTCTCCCCATCTGTATGTGTGTGTGTGTGTCTCTCTCCCCCTCTGTGTGTGTGTGTCTCTCTCTCCCCCTCTGTGTGTGTGTGTGTCTCTCTCTCCCCCTCTGTGTGTGTGTGTGTCTCTCTCTCCCCCTCTGTGTGTGTGTGTGTCTCTCTCTCCCCCTCTGTGTGTGTGTGTGTCTCTCTCTCCCCCTCTGTGTGTGTGTGTGTCTCTCTCTCCCCCTCTGTGTGTGTGTGTGTCTCTCTCTCCCCCTCTGTGTGTGTGTGTGTGTCTCTCTCTCCCCCTCTGTGTGTGTGTGTGTCTCTCTCTCCCCCTCTGTGTGTGTGTGTGTCTCTCTCTCCCCCTCTGTGTGTGTGTGTGTCTCTCTCTCCCCCTCTGTGTGTGTGTCTCTCTCTCCCCCTCTGTGTGTGTGTGTGTCTCTCTCTCCCCCTCTGTGTGTGTGTGTGTCTCTCTCTCCCCCTCTGTGTGTGTGTCTCTCTCTCCCCCTCTGTGTGTGTGTCTCTCTCTCCCCCTCTGTGTGTGTGTCTCTCTCTCTATCCCTCTGTATGTGTGTGTGTCTCTCTCTCTATCCCTCTGTATGTGTGTGTGTCTCTCTCTCTATCCCTCTCTGTGCGTGTGTCCAGTCATCTGTGTGTCTCTCTTTCTCCATCCCTCTGTGTGTGTGTGCCTCTCTCTATACCTCCGTCCTTCTGTCTGACAGTGTGTGTCTCTCTCTCTCTCTCCGTCTCTCTGTGTGTCTGTCTCTCTCTCTCTCTCTCTCCGTCCCTCTGTGTGTGTCTGTCTCTCTCTCCGTTCCTCTGTTTTTGTGTTTCTCTCTCTCTCTCTCTCTCCCCATGCCTGTGTGTGTGCGTTTCTCTCTCCAATCCTCTGTGTCTCACCTTCTCTCCATCCATCTGTGTGTATGTGTGTCTCGTTATGTCCCTGTCTCCATGTGTCTTCCTCTGTGTGTGTACATTCGCACATTTAATATTTATCAGGAGTAAAAGCCAGAATTTGATAAATCTTTCTCAATGGCTTCCGCATTTACACTGTCGAGTTCCTTCACGGCCGATCGAATCGAGCACACGTACACAAAAAAGACACACCCGCATTTAGTAAGGCTGGCCTGTACGTGCAGGCAATTCTTCCCTCCGATCTCGCTGTAGATCCCCGGCTGCTAGCCTCGATGAGCAGGTGAACGCCATCTTCACAGTCGTGTGTGTGTGTGCGCGCGCTCGCTCGCTCGCTCGCTCGCGCAAGAAATGCCAGAAGAGATGACACGGGAGCCGGTCTCATACTTAGAATGCATACTCGTTATTTTCTAAAAACATTTCTCATTTACGTTAGCATGTCCCCCGTTCTTCAGTAATATAGGAACTGGGTATTTTTTTTAAATGCGTAATCTTCACTAATATATATATATATATATATATATATATATATATATATATATATATATATATATATATATATATAATAATATATTTGTGTATTTAGGCAGCAATCCTTCTTTCATGCACATTTCATGAATATGGAAATATCTTGACCGTGTTTTGAAAAATGAAAACATTTTATGAAACATGCATACAACAAACTATTTCTTATTTTAACAGTTAAAATATTTAATCCTTGAAAATGGCTAAATGTATAGCCGAAAGCGCTCGGATAAAATGAACATTCTGACAGTTTTTATATAATCTATCATCCGTAAAGAAAAAGAAAAATTATTAGATCGCATGAGAAATTGTATATAAAAAAAAAAAATTATATATATATATATGCACATTTCATTGAAAACATCAGACAAGGTGCTTTTATTTAGTTTTTTTTATACATTTTCTCATGCGATGTAATACATTTTTTTTTTCTTTTCGGATGATAGATTATATAAAAACTGTCAGAATGTTCATTTTATCCGAGCGCTTTCGGCTATACATTTAGCCATTTTTCAAGGAGTATATTTTAACTGTTAAAATAAATAGTTGGTTGTACATGTTTTATAAAATGTTTTTATTTTTCAAAACACGGTCAAGATATTTCCATATTCATGAAATGTGCATGAAAGAAGGATTGCTGCCTAAATACACAAATATATCATATATATATACACACACACGTCCATGTTCCGCTAGCAGTGTATGTTTTAAATTAGTAATATCCTTTTGGGATTTCTTGAGCAATTCTAAATTTTATTTCATTTTAAAGGCAGTATTTTTTTTTTTTTTTTTTTTTTGTAAATTGAACATGCATAACAGAAATATCTGGTCGATCCTACTGGAGAAGAAGTGACAACAAGTTCCCTTAATATCCCAATGCTCTCCTTCTGTAGTCTTGCCGATTTTAGTAATACTGTCTGAGACTAATCAGAGTGATCCAATTATCATGAGCACGACCTTCACCTTCAAGAAGCGTGTGTTTTACAACATTTTCGATGAAATTTAAGGCATGTAATATCTTTCGAAAAAAAAAACACAAAAAAACAAAAAAACGTTGATACTAATTATTTCCCCGCTAATAATCTCGCGAGATTTGGTCAACGCTAGATACGTTGACAAACTCTGTTCCTATACCAGTCCACTTAAGTACTCTTGTATACAAATGTTTATTTTTCACACACGGCTTCAAACCCCCACCCAACACTTTTGCTTAAGAAAGCAAAAAAACAAAACGAAAAAAAACACACGCACACAAAAAGACACTGTTTCGCAAACAATTAAAAGAGAATTATTGAAAAAACGGTTTTGCTGAATAGTGTCGTATATGGAAGACTTGTTGTCACTTTCTCCTCAATGTAAACCACCAGTTCCTACTACTGGAAGCAGTCAACGTGATGTCGATGATAGTAAGAATAATAATGTAGGCTACATGACTGAAGTAGCTCCTGTAGTAAAGTGGGCACTTGGAACATCTCCACACCACCCTTAGAAAACTTGGTAGAGCGGTTAACGAAAAAACTGGAATTAACGCTAAGATTGTGGATCTCTCATTTTTTTTTTATTGTAGGAGAATTCTTTGACAAGTTCTGAAGGGTTTGTTGATATGATTCTCTCTGAACATCAATGTGTGGTATCATTATTATTATTATTATTATTATTATATCAACAACAACAACAGATCACTTCCAGCAGTGCTGGGTTTCAAAAAAAAAAAAGAAAAAAAAAAGTAGTGTTTGACAAGGTTTCGACAGTATGCCTGTCTTCAATTTCAAATTCAGGGGGGGGGGTGTACTTAGACGACGCATTAAAATAATGTGACATTACCTTGATAAACATCGCTCAGAGGACGAAACGCGTCGACTAAATATAGTTTTCCCTCTTATCCCTTTCATAGATACACTGTATCTGACAGAGAATATATATATATATATATATATATATATATATATATATATAATCTCAGTTGATAATTAGTAGGGATATTACCCAGAAGGATATTAATCCAAAGAGAACTCAATGTATGAACAGACCAATATAAAAGAAAAAAAAATCATTTTTAGGTCACCCTGTTCGCTCATGCTTAATTCTTCCTTCTTCCTTATCATTCCCTCACTCTCTTTTCTCTCCACTCTCCCATCTCTCTCTCTCTTCTCTTTTACCTCACTTTTTTTTTCTCTCTGCCTCATTATTTATTTATTTTTTAATATTAAATCTTTTTCATTTCTTTTCTTTTCCTTGCGTCTGGATAAATTAACACCCCTTATTAATAAAACGCTGGTCTGAAGAGATGAATGTAAAAGTCCACGAAATAAATTATAACCAAATGGATTTTTAAGGATTCTGTATTCATAATATATATATATATATGAGAGAGAGACCCTGACTTGGCATCTAGTCACTTTCTCATGGACGTCTTTTCTACAAATATTTTCATGGCATTTGCTCTGACAAGCATTTTTCTTTAGTGCCTAGACTACATGAATTTAAGCGTGTTACTAGATTGGCAATTAGGTCCCACCCCTTTACTGTTGAGATAGTTAAATGTAATCGCCACTTCGACTCCAACAGTTTCTCTCACTTCCCACCTGTGAAATTCCCTTCCGTTTACTTGCTTCCCGGCAAACTACAATCTTCAGAAATTTAAATGCCATCTGTCTTCTGGAATCCCGTTCAACTTTCATCCTCTTCTCGCTCCCTTTATAACCCAATCTTTTCTCTCACTTTCACTCTCTGTAAACCCCTGCGTTCGAGTGGCATTTTAACTTTGCTTGCGGTGAAATGATTAAAAAAAAATCTAAGTATAAAAAACAAGTCTTTACATAAACGTCGCTTGTCTTAAAAAAAAAACAAAAACAATAACGCTTGTGTAAGTAATCAGTGCGATAAAGTGACTGAAATGCAGCCATTGTGAATGGAATGCAAATAAAACGCGTGTAACACAATAGGGTGTGTGGTCATGACATTTTCTGTCAGTTGATCACTTAGTAAGCGCAATTAAACCGTTTAGTAGTCGTAATAAGAGTAATAATACTAATAATATTAGTAGTAGTAACAATAATACTAGTAATAATAGTATTATTATGATGATAATCAATCTTTAAGAGAGTAGTTTAGATTTAATTAAAACTAATAAAAGGGGAAGTTGTCTATATTTCTGAGATGACTTATTGTAGCATTGTTCGGAATGTTGTATTCGTCTTTATTTTAATATTCATGACGTTTCGGACGTTTTCCGCTTCCGGTGATATAAAGGACACAAGACCCAGTGGATAAAAGCGTTCGTTGAAGTTACACAAAAGTGACTTGAGACAAAGAGTTGCTAGTTCAATTCCTGTCAAAAGCAGAGCTGAGCAAAAAAACAAACTTGGATATCTGAGTTATTCGAGGGAATTAAGTGGAACCGAGATACCCAGAAAAGGCATGGCACGCGGAACTAGAATCTACCTACCCGCGTGGACTAAATAAAGGGTTAGGTTCGAAATTCCAACGTTAATCACCTGAAGAAGGCCAGGGCATACAACAGACGAAACGTCGTGAATATGACAATAAAGATGGGGACGTTCCGAACAAAGTAAATAAAAGGAGAATTGGTTCAATTTCTGCGATTATTTTATATATATATATATATATATATATATATATATATATATATATATATATATATATATATATATATATATATATATATATATATATATATAACGAAGTACGTATAAGGCACGGTGGATAGCGGCTCGGATTGAGGAATTGGAGAGCCGAGTTCGAATTCCAGTCGAATCCATTACATTCACTTACGTGCTAATAATACCCTTATGAATCCTCTTCTTCTCCCCGCAGCTATGGGTAAATAGCAGGACAGAACTGGTCTAGCGCAGAAAGAAATGGCAACCTCCCGCGGGAAAATAAATCTGCCTCGCGTGTATCACGCATGACACATAACTGACGTAGGAGGCTGTCAACAAACGGGAAATAAACAAATGGGAAATGCGAAATCTGCAGAACAAGTGAAAGTAATGTCTTCAAAGAGCTTCAAATGCATTTTATGGGAGATAAGAATGTAAGGGAGAGAGGATACGTTTTATATATACAAGTCCACTACTCTGTAAGAGAGAGTGATAGAATTTCGTGGAGACTTGTTGTCCCTTGCTCGCATTCATCACTACCAGAGGAACATGTTTGTTTGTTGTTGTTTTTTGTTTTTTTTTCCTATTGTTTTATTTTAAGATATTGATTATGTGGAGAAGGGGAGTTGGGAGATATTTCTGTTGAATGGCGGTAACCATAGCAAAAGTCTAAAAATTTCTGGAGGTCTTGAAATTTTAACTTGGATCACCCAGGAGATGAGTTCTGGTCTTCGTAAATAGGGAAAAAAATCTGTCAGATTTCGAGTTAGGGTGGCGAATATTTGGATTTCGCTAAAACACTGGCCAAATTGTGCATTATCAAGGTCAGGCTGCTTCAAAAACAAACTTAAATTCAAAGAAAATACTTCTCCTGGGTTGGGTGGGTGGTTGTGTATGTGAGTGTATGTATGTATGTATGTATGTATGTATGTATGTATGTGTGTGTGTGTGTGTGTAGCGAACATTGAAGTCAACACTTAGAGGTGACCTGACGATTGCGTCTAACAGGAAACAGCCTGTCGCCTCTGAGTGTTGACTTCAATGTTCACTTTTATATTTACATTTGCATACGCTCTATCTCTGATATTGAGCATTTTATCCCATAAATATAGCACACCTTAAGAGTATATATATATATATATATATATATATATATATATATATATATATATATATATTAAAAAGAAGAGAAAAACTGCAAACGTTTTTGGTTGTAATGTGGATTTAAAAAAAATATATTATGCTTTATTTTCCATAATTTTGCTACATGTGTTTCCGGTCTCGCGACCTTCATCAGGCAAAGCGTGAAGATTTCCACATATTATTAAAAATAATTAATTTTTTTTTTTTTACGTTTTTCGATGTTAAATATTTCTCGATATGAGACCTTCTCTTTTACAACCAAAAACGTTTGCGGTTTCTCTATACACACCTTTCTCTCGTTGAAACTACTATAACCTCTTCCCTTATATATATGTGTGTGTGCGCGCGGGATGAGATAACGAACAAATACGAAAAATAAAAAAAAATACCTATGTAACACGTTTCAGTTTTTACTAAAACTTCATCAGAGAATGAGATATGGAGAAAAAGAAATTCTGGTATCTTTATTTTTTGTTTGATTTTCATTGCTTAATCAGCTGAAACCTATTAGATTGATAAATGGTCCCTATTTATTCTTTATCTTATCCAGATTCCGATCCAAATTTGATCCCAAATCATATATTGGATGTACTTTCGCCAAAAAGCCATACCTAAAGTTTTAAAATGTATTGTATAAAATGAAAAATT
>OZ038507.1:75290892-75293392 GCA_964036315.1 Acanthosepion esculentum
TTACATGTGCTCTATCCCTGATATTGACCAATTCAGCACTTAAATATAGCTTACTTTAAAAGGGCTATGGTGAAATAAATTATTACATGGAGCCTTAAAATGGTCTGTTTTCCTTTAATATATATATATATATATATATATATATATATATATTGTATTGGGGGCAGCAGATCATTACTCAAACATATATTGTTAAATATAACAATGTCTATTATGTTTGATCATGAGCCGTTCTAAGCTTTGTATAGTGGATTAATTTCAGGAGATATAATCATCTTATATCTATAATTCTCAAAGTGTGCGTGTGTGATCGGATTTTGTTTATGCGTTTCCACAGTTTTCATCGGATTTCGATGAAATGTTTTTGTTTGATAGATAGTTCTTTAGTGTCGGATTTGAGTCCAAATTGGCTGGAAAAAATTACAACCTTGAAGGTGAAAAATAGAAAAAAAAACTGATTTTTTTACACTTTGCGCATAAATCAAAGGCAAAATTTAAAGTCTGTAAATAAATAAATAAATAAATAAAAAAATAAAAAACATAAAAAATTAAATAAAATAAAAATTATAAAAATTAAAAAATTAAAAAAATTGTACAATCAATTTAGAGAGTTGAAATCTAACGCAAAAGATTAGTAGAATTATAAAAAAAAAAAGTTATATTGTAAATAAAAATTATCGTATATTATTATTATGACGGTCCATGGAAGTGGTCCTTCCTTGCAAGATTGAAGATGCAAAAACGGAACTTTTCAGGACCCCTTCTTCAAATTGCTTAACCCCACCCTCGCCCCCATTTGGGGATGTGCCTCAGTTGCACCTAATTGTTGTTAGTAATATTGATTTTCGGGTGGGTTGACTTTAAACTTAAACTGCTCAACTGAACGACAAAATTTCCCACTAACGAAGCACCCGGTCGAAGACGGGTTTTATTGCTAGTATGTTCATATAACCACACTGATGATGGCTCATGTCAACCGAAAGGTCAGATGGAGGAACGGCATAATTTAACAATATATGTTTGAATTACACACTCACTCACACACACACACACACACACATATATATATATATATATATATATATATATATATATATATATTGTGTGTATTTAGGCAGTATTTTTTCATTCATACATGTTTCATTAAATAATATAGATAAGTGTTGTCTATATATTTTATGTAAGTTCTTTTCATATCGTCTGAAGCCGAAAGCTTAGATTGGATTAAAAAATATGTATCAATATTGTGATTTTCTTTCATTGTCTAATGATAATGTTATTAAGATTATCAGACGATATGAAAAGAACTTACATAAAATATATAGACAACACTTATCTATATTATTTAATGAAACATGTATGAATGAATATATATATATATATATATATATATATATATATATATTTGGACGCTCCCGGCGTCTTCAACGTACAAGAGTCCAGCATCAGAGTTCTTATAACCTAACAGGCCTGTGCGTCTAATTTGATTATAATGGTTACGTCTTGTGCAAAGCCAGCCTCACGTTTTGGAAAGAACCCAACACAGACAACTGGCGCACGTAGTGTGACTCAAGGTCCTCAAGCGACACACCTCAGGTTTCAAATTCAGACTTGTACTTCTCCGGTTGCCAGGCAATACTTAAAAAATATATAACTCGGTCTGCTCTATTGTTTGATATTATTCTATTGAGATGGATTCATAACTTTACCAAGGGGATTTGCAAATAATTCAATGTAATCTATCCGATTAGAATATATATATATATATATATATATATATATATATATATAAGCAAATATGTGGATGTAGATCCGACGGTATGATGAAAATGTGGAAAAGACAAAGCAAAATCCGAATATGTGAGTTTACTGTTTTTTATTTTGTTTATTGTTTTTCTGTCAACGTCAGGCGTTTCGGTCTAATAGACCATCTTCAGAATTTCAGTTTTTCTGTTTCTGACTAGTCCTGTATCTATCGTCTCTTCATTTTAACTTAAATTTAATATAAATATGTCTTCAATAACCATGTCCTGAAGATGGTCTATTAGGCCGAAACGTCTGACGTTGACAGAAAAACAAAAAACAAAATAAAAACAGTAAACTCACATATTCGGATTTTGCTTTGTCTTTTCCACATTTTCATCATATATATATATATATATATATATATATATATATATATATATTGATGCATGTTTCATTAAATAATATAGACAAGTTTTGTATATTTTATGTAAATTCTTTTCATATCGTCTGATAATGATATTAAGTTTATCATTAAAAGATGAAAAAAAATCACAATATTGATACATATTTTTTTTAATCCTATATATATATATATATATATATGTGTGTGTGTGTGTGAGAGTGAAAAACAGAGCTGTGTAACAGAGCTATTATATATATTTTTAATATATATATATATATAAATACACACATAATAGCTCTGTTATTTAACACTGAGAATTGTTTCTTACTCACAAACATATATATATCAGGG
>OZ038507.1:75303392-75318392 GCA_964036315.1 Acanthosepion esculentum
GTTTTGGAAAGAAATGCTTTATTCAAATGTTTGTTACCTGCTTTGTGTGCGTACTGTATTTATATGCTATAGAGTTTCACCCCTAAAATATGTGCACCTTTGCTGGGTCAGTTTTTTAAAGTCTTTTCAAGTAGGAAAAGGCAACTTGTTTTGGGTGCTTGTGTATCTGTTAAAGTTTAGACAGAAGAAGACCACGCTGAGTTGACCTTAAGTAGCTGGATGGCAAAACAGGAAACATACACACACATACTTGTATGCAGTCTTTTGACACATCTATGCTTAGTAAATTATATATATGTATATGTGTGTGTATTTTAGTATATTACATTGAAACAATGTAATATACTAAAATAAAGGATACTGCTGGATATTTTATTGAGCCCTCGTTTAAATTAAATGTCACGAACCTTGGAATTGTACTCTATTCGTTCTCATCATACCTGGGGAGATATATATATATATATACCGTCAATAAGGAAATGAATTCAATATTATTTTCTGTTTTGTGTGTGTGTGTGTTTTTTTTTTTTTCTTGGGGATGGCGGGAGTGCTTAGCAAATTGTTTAAGTTTCTGTCAGAATTTTTGGGAGGAGTTATTATTTATATTATGGCTAATGTCCTGATGTTTGTTATCATAGCGTTTCGGTCATTGTTTCCTTCCTCAGGTGTCCATCGGTCCAGATAAACTTTAGGGAATTTTGAGCGGAACCCTTTATTTAATCAACGGGAGTAGATTGTTCTCATTACGTTGCCAATGTCGAGTTCATCTCGTCTTGTTCTTATTTTAATCTTGATTTGTTATTACTCTCCTTTTTTCCACTGGGTTTAAGTCTATACTACCCGCCCCAGGGATTGAACTCACAATTAAAATACTATGTCAATAATTCGCGAACCAACGCTTTAATAGTGTGTGTGTGTATATATATATATATATATATATATATATATATATATATATATTAATTTAACATTAAGAACTGTTTTTTCTTAAACTATAGAGCATTTATAATCGCTCGCTCGTATATCTACCAATATTCACCCCATTTGGTTGTGTGTCTGTATGTTATATATATATATATATATATATATATATACTCGTAAACAAACACACTGAACTCTATTTATTAATGAAAAACTGGTCCGAGGAGATGGACATGAGTTCCATGCGGGGGGAAAAAAAATTATTACCACCTGACCTGATGGATTTTTAAGTATTCTGTATTCATATATAAATGTAGTGTGTGTGAAACGTTTTTTCCATTTAACTCATATTTACGAAGTTTCGTTCTTAGATGTTACTCGTCAGAACAGAAAATGTTTCTCGATTTTTTTTTTTTGTACTTTTATTAATGTTGTTTTATTTTCGAACTAGAAATTTCTGCTTCAGAAACAGTCTTTAAATTAATTTAATACTATGCACATAAGAACCAGATTTAGGCTTTAAGAGACACATAGACTAATAAAATTTTAGGGCCTAAATCATTACGTATATTTACCTCCTCCAACAGACACACACACACATATATATATATATATATATATATATATATATATATATAATGCTTTGTGTGTGTGCAATATTAGGCATGTCTGTGTTCAGTGAAGTGTAAATTTGAGGAAAATAGAAAAAATTATGAAAAAAAAAAAAAAAAAAAATCTATGTACATAAAAAGAATTGCTTTCAAAATTTAAAAGCGGTTCCTTCACGGCCCCAGATTCTAGTTCAACGGAGCCCTATTAAATCTGAAAATAAACAAATTTCCTTTGTTCTTACAGATTTATTTACTTTTTAGTTTTATCGGGCAAGGTGATGGTGGTAGTGGGGTCTGGACTGCAGCCTATATGCAAATCTGGCATGTGTGTGTGTGTGGGGGGGGGATATAGATTTCATTGAATATAGACATATTATGTCTATTTATTTTTATACTGAGCCTTTCCAGTTGTCTAATTCGTTTCTTGATGTTAAGATGAAATTCATCAAGGGAGGCACCGTATATATATATATATATATATATATATATATATATATATATATATATATATATATATATAATTTTTTTTTTTTTTTTTTTATTAACCCAAGTAAATTCGATCTCTTCCAAGATCATCTTCAGGGGTAAAATACAAAGACAACCTTATATTGACTTCAATAATATCTGCATTCCGTTGTGACGGGGATTTTTAAAAACACGCGCGAACCCGTCGTGTTATAGCTATTTTAAAATTTTAATTTATCCGTTGTAGTTTTTTTTTTTTTTTTTTTTTTTTTTTTTTTAAAACAAGCGTTCCGACTTAAGGGAGCTGACCGGGAATTGGTAGAAATGTAAAATGCCATTTAATGTTATATGCACATTAATATGTTGTTGCTATATTCGTAATGAATTTTGTTCAGTGTTGGTTGGTTGATTTTGATGCAGGGGGTCTCGAGAATATGAAGGCTTTGTTTATTATTTTCATGGTGTGTAGTATATTGGTGTTGTCAACAAGTATTTTCCGGTATTGTGAATGTGAGCAGGAATGTGTTTTTAGATGTTGTGCAGCACAACTTGCATCTGGCAAATGAAATGTAAGACGTCTTGACAATGTTGTTGTCATCAGCCCAACATATGTACTTACTTTTTGTCAGGGAGACAAAATTCCAAAGGCCATTTAAACTGATATACAATGTCTATATTATTCAATGAAACACATTTGAAAGAAGATATACTGCCAAAATACACACACACACACACTCTCATTTATATATATATATATATATATATATATATATTGTGTGTATTTAGGCAGCATTTTTTCATTAATACATGTTTCATTAAATAATATAGATAAGTGTTGTCTATATATTTTATGTAAGCCGAAAGCTCAGATTGGATTAAATAAAAAAAAGTATGTATCAATATTGTGATTTTCTTTCATTATTTAATGATAATGTTATTAAGATTATCAGACTATATGAAAAAAACTTACATAAAATATATAGACAACACTTATCTATATTATTTAATGAAACATGTATTAATATATATATATATATGTGTGTGTGTGTGTAATATATATAAAAGAACCTGCAAAGAAATCCTTCCTTATTTTGTTTTTCCTTACTGTAGAAACCTTCGTGATCCCGAATATGAAAGAAAAAAAAAATCAATTTTATAAAAAAATTAATCGAGTAGCATTTTTATAAACTGAATTATATCAAATTTTAAATATCAAATTTTGTAGAATATAAAAATAAAATTTAAATAAAGTTTAACAGTTGCGAATTTGAAATAATCTAGAGAGTGACGAAACGGTAGTCATATATGAAAAAAAAAGAGGATTAGTAATTTCTAAAATTTTTTTTATTTACATTTTTTAGACGTCACGCATGTTTGTTTTTGGCTTCCGTCGGTGGATCGACTGTCAATGAATTTACGTAGCAAAGTGGAGACCATAATTTTAAAACACAATTTTTTTTTTTTTTATATTCGTGAATTGGACTGCTTAATGTGAAAAAATGATTTCAGGTCGCAATGTATTTAAGTCTTTCAAAATGTAAATATATAATTTAGTGTTACAATATGAATTAACTAGAGCGTGTGCTTTCAAATGAATTAAATAATTAAATATTTTGACAAGATAATGAAGAGTTTATATCCAAAATAATTTTGAGGAACTTAGGTGAGACACACACACACACACACACACACACATACATATATATATATATATGTATATATATCCACACGCACATATATATATATATATCCACACGCACATACATATATATATATATATATATATATATATATAATTATTTATTTGAATATTACAACATAAATATGTTATAAAATCTTATGTTATAAAAATATAAAATATATATAGATTTGATCTCAATCAGCTGAAGTGTTGTCCATTTATAAACAGACCACAATATAAACAAGATATTTACTATTTTGGGAACTTTCTAATTCATTTGTTTCCTTTTTTTGTTTCTTAATCCTTGAAAACGAATAACGATAGTCGAAATTACTTGAATCAGGGTTTTCACAAGGTACTTTTTAATACTATTTACCAGACACAGAGTGAAGAATTGGATACCCCGAGAAACTCATCAAAATGTTCAGACATTGTCTGCCTGTTGTATTTAATTAGAACGTATGCATGAAGATCTACTGACACTGTTATGTTTTTAAAATTTTGCATGCATATAATTATATATATATATATCATCATCATATTTAAGCAAGTTCCTTCTAAATTAACGAAACTGAAATCGGGCGAAAAAGCCATGTTTGACGACGACAAAAATACATTCTTTCTCGCAGTGTTTCTCCCACCATTTTTAACCCCAACGCACCGTTTTCAAAATAAGTCAGAATGTCATTATTAGACCCTTTCTAATATTGTCTAATAATATGCAAAAATTATTTAAAATCTTCATTATTTTCCATATTATTACGTATATTTTTACAGGGATTATTTTTTATAGAGCATTTTTACAAACTTAATAATAGCGATAAAATGTTGATGGATTCTAAAACTTGAATATACATGTGCAGTAACTTGTTTTTAATTCATAACTATTTATTAAATAAATAAACTGGAAAATATTTCAAACAAATGTTCAATAGAATGCCAGGGTATTGTAATTAAATAAACAAAATTCTGTAATTTAAAAAAAACAACAAAATGTAAAATATTCCTCCCGCCTTTAAAACCCTTTAAATCCCTCTCCTGGGGAATTCCTCCTCTTCTATATCGTGATATTATTTTTGTTGACAATTTACCTTATTTTTTTTTGTTTTATTATTATTAATGCAGTGACTTTCTTATGAAATGATATTGTTGTTCTTATGATAATTGTGATGAATTGTAATATTAACAATTATTGTACACATTCACGGTTACCTGTCGTAGCGAAATAAGTGACAACAAATTTAATACTTAAATACTTAATTCGGTATTTTTGTTTGACGATTAAAATAATGGGATTCTCTAAATAGTGTCAATGCTTATTTGGATTTCTCAATTTGCGAATTAGTCCAGGTGCTCAGTTAATTATAGGCAATACTCTTAGTTCTCTAGCAAGGTATTTATTTATTATTTATTTATTTTATTTATTATTTATTTTATTTATTATTTATTTATTATTATTTATTAATTTATTATTATTTATTAATTTATTAATTTATTATTATTTATTAATTTATTTATTATTATTTATTAATTTATTAATTTATTATTATTTATTAATTTATTTATTATTTAGTTATTTATTAGTTATTTATTTAGTTATTTATTAGTTATTTATTTAGTTATTTATTTAGTTATTTATTAGTTATTTATTTAGTTATTTATTAGTTATTTATTTAGTTATTTATTTAGTTATTTATTAGTTATTTATTTAGTTATTTATTAGTTATTTATTAGTTATTTATTTAGTTATTTATTTAGTTATTTATTAGTTATTTATTTAGTTATTTATTAGTTATTTATTTAGTTATTTATTATTTATTTATTTATTCTGAAATGTACATTATATAATTACGAGTATACAATCCGTCAAAAATTATTGAATTTTTTATCTATTTATGGATCGACGCTTCTGCCTTTTGGTTACAGTAATTGCGTAGACTGTCGAGGATCAGAGTGGAGTATCTGTGTACTATGAAAACTGTTCTTCAAATGTTATTATAATGGAATCTCGCATTTCAAATAGAAAGCACACCTGCTCACCAAGGGAAAACAGAATCTCGCTGTACGTATCCGAGCGATAAAGCACACCTGATGAAATGGTTGTTTCTCCTGACAAAGGAGGGTACAGGTTCGATTCCTACCAGGGAGCACATTTTCATTAAGATTTCTCAAATACGCATACAGACATAATAAGAGTATCCTTAGTTTATTACTTCAAAGTCATTATTTATCACCGTTGAAAATCGAGATTCAATTATTTTTTATTTTTTATTTTTTTTTAGCTAGGTTTGAGCACCCGCTTGGATTGAGCAAAGTTTTTACCATCACGACACTGTTGAGTAATTGATAGCGACTCGGATTGAGGAATTGGAGACCCGAGTCTCAAATCCATTACATTCACTTACGTGCTAATACCCGACAGCTATGGGTAAATATCAGGACAGATCGGCTTCTATAGCCTTGGATGGCAACTGGCCTACCGCAAAAAAAATTAAAAAAATCTGCCACGTCAGTCATGTATCAACTGACTAATATATATATATATATATGATAGTCATTTATATCACGCATCGCATATATATATATATATATATATATATATATACACACACACACAGGTATCCTCTAAACTTGGGTGGATTTCGTATTGAGCCTCAGTTGTGGGACACCCACTGAGGTGAGTCCTACTAATATTTATATAGTAGATAAAATGAGAGGTTTACGTCAGGCAACCCACGTTTACGTATCTATACTGTACCCCTCCCCGAGAAGACTCTTAAATCGTTTCGGTCGCAAGTTATCTATCTATACATGCACGCATACACACTTTAAATGCCACTAAAATCCCAGAAAAAAACTGCCAAACTATTTCTCCGTACGCTTCTGAATTCTTGGTGTTCCGTGATTCTTCTTGAATCGCATGTGAGGCGTCTGGTTTAGTCCGACGATTAAGCGTGTTCAACTGTACACCATGTTAGAGTCACTCCCCACTAAACTTGGACCCCAGGTGGAATACTTTTTGACCCTCTACAGGCTTGGCTCTGATCGAGAACCTTGATTTAAAAAAAAAAAAAAAAAAATAAAAAAGAAGAATGGTTTCTCCCACTCATTCCCAAGCATGTCTGGGGAATTGGTCAGGTTATTTTAAACGTTATGTATTTTGTATGGAATATAGGTCACGAAATCACTGTGTGTGTGTGTGTGTGTGTGTGTATATATATATATATATATATATATATATATATATATATTGGCTTATGGAGATAATTCCAAGTAGAATATTAATCCAGGGAGAGTTCAATATAAACTATAGAGCATTATAAAAATAATGAAGGAGAAAAACCTTAAAGATCCATTTCGGTTATAATTTATTTCGTGAATATCTATATATTCATCTATTCAAATCGAAATATTTTAGTAAATATGTATGTATGTATGTGTGTGTATATGTATGTATGTATGTATATATATTTTTATTACTAAGACGTTAATACACTGTTTAGTAAATAAACAGAGCGTCTATTCAAATGTGGGTAACCACTAAAAATAACGTTTAAGTAATAAAATTTGTATTATTAATGAATAAAATCCATACATATATATATATATATATATATATATATATATATATATATATATATATATATATATATATATATAATTACGCTGTGTGTCAGGATTTAAACCTACGCACCGTCATTAGATCCAATGTGCTTTTGACCATATCGGCTACGGGGAATGCATATTTTTCTTTCGTAAGATTTCTCAATTATTCAGACGAAAATTTACTCTCTAGTAAATAAACACAGCGTCTACTCAAATGTGGGTAACCACTAAAAAATAATACAAGTAATACAATTTGTAGGATTAATAAATAAAATCCATCCCTTTTATTTATTTAGATCGAGATATATATATATATATATATATATATATATATATATATATATATATATATATATATATATCGTACAGGTAATAAATCCGTTGGTATATAATCCGAGTGGATCCTAGTAATATAAAATATTAAAACTGATAAACGAAAACAGCTCAATGTATTTATTATAATCGATGATTTAAATAACATTACACAACATGTACATCGGGTTTGAATAAAATTCATGTTTTAAATAGAAATATTTCAATAGATCTTTCCCCACTGTATGAGGTAATTTTGAATTTTGTTGTGTATAATATATATATTATATAATGATGAAAAACGACAAGTATTTTCCCGAGTTACTGTTAATTTTAGAATATGTTTTTAAAAGTAAATCAATTTTGTAATAGTCAGTTGAAGTTACGATTATTGCTTAGTGTGATAAAAAAAAAATTCTAGTGTCCTCATCTTTCTTATTTTGATCTTTAACAATCTGCCGATGTGTCTCTTACTTTTCTTAACCTCATCTCAGTTCATATGATGCTTTCTCATCATTCATGGAATTATTCGGATTAGTATCTTCATCTTTGTTGTTTTGGGTACTGGTTTTCGACCGATGCGCTCTCCAGCCTTTCTTAGATGTACGTTGAATCTAGCAACTGTCAAGAACCTGTGTTCTGAAATTTTATTATTATTATTCACAAGAATTCTGTTCGTTTTCACTGAAGATAATTTTGAAGAAAAAGCTTCCTTTTAAAACTCCAGAACCTTCCTCAGTATTCTTAACGATTCCAGCACTGTTGTCTTTTAATTCCGATTCAAGAGACATCAGTCACAGATCACAACGATCGGCCTCATGTTTCATGCCTTCAGATCTCGGGCGAAGTCCTGTTCACCCTGCCATCGTTATGCTTGAGCTAGACTTTCTCTTCCCTTGTTTCTAATCATCGCATCTCGTCTTCCCCCGCCTTAGAAAGGGATGGTCCGACTGGATCACAAACTTCCCGTGTATTTCATTAATTTTTTTCTCTTGTTTAGAAGAATCTCTAGTTATGTTTTTGTTTACTAGACGTTAGCCAGTTTGTCTCGGATAACGAGTTCGAATCTCACCAAGTTCTTCACTTTTGACAATCGTTGTACTGAATAAATTAATTGCTTTATTTTATTTTATTTTAAAATGTAAGTCAATGTGCAATTTAACTAGGTACCTCCACTGAATTTCAGGTACTAAAGGTTTAAAATTAATTTTAAAAATGAAGAGAAGTATTCTTGAAGATTTCATTTTAGCTTTAATTGAAAGATAAATGATTAAATTTACTTAGGTATCTCCATAAATTCTGTATAAGGTTTTAATGTATTTTCCTTTTGCGCTGTTCTCTGGAATTCCTTTGTTTTGTTTGATGTTTGTGTTCAGAAACTACGTGCCTTTTATTTTGAAATAATTAATCTAGATATAACCATGAGATCGCTAAAAAAAAAGAGCATAGTCTGATGAAAAAGACGCCAAACTTGACGAAAACAAAATTTTATCGTCTAATTGTTTATGTTACTATTAAGAGGAAAGAACAAAGTAATTTTTAATTATTTAAAAAAAAAATTTCTGTCATTATTAGAACATTCTAACTTTTGATAGAAAAAAACCTTGTTTCTCGTCATCACCGGAACTCTAGTATATAACATGGCGAATTTTTTGTGAATTTTTTTTTTATGACAGACATTAATTTTAAAAATCTTGCAAAAATAGAAATAATTGTCAGATTTTAATGAAACTTTCAGAAACTATTCGGGATTGATGGAAATTTATTTAACTTAGCGTTTGTGTTAATAACGCATAAGATTTTATTTATTTATTTATTTTTTTTTTTTTCGGATCTGATATTTTTCGGCAAAGAAAAAGTTAAGCAATCATTTTTTTTTTTTAAATATCATAAGTTGGTTAAAAATACTCGACATTTACGGCCGAAATTTTCTCATCTTTATAAAAGTGATTTTTTTTATTTTTATTTATTTATTTTTTTTTTTTTTTAACACAATCGAAAAAAAAAAAATAGAGCACCAGATAGGAAATGAAGGGTGGGGGTCACCTGATGAAGTCACTAATGAACAAGCCAAAACACTGTTATATAAATATATAAAATTGGAAAATAAAAAAAATGGTAGTTTCGACCCGAGAAAACTTTCCTTTACACTAACTATGGAGTTTTCAATTTTAATTTCGATTTAAAGAATGTTGTCTTTGGCTAAAAGTGAAAGTAATATATTGGGGGCGAAAAATATATTGAAAGTGCACGACTTTCGGAATCTTTCATGATAAATTTATGCCCAGCATGATAGAGCATATATTGTACTAAAGAAAAAAAAATTCTATTGCTCTTAAGATGTGTGAAATTAAATTAATATCGATAAAAGAAGTGCGTATAGCTTATGCATCGAAATATATATATATATCTCGAACGCTCAAAATTTAAAGCTAAGCGTCGTTATATCTTTGAACGATTCTATGTAAAATTGTAGCTAATGTTTGTTTCTTTGATAAAACCATTATTTTTACGAAAAATCCTTTCGAGGGACGAAAGGCGTGAACCTAAGATTATTTTAATTTTTTAAATATATATATATATATATTAAAATATATATCCAAATGAGAGAAAGAACAGATAGGGTAAAAATTCACAGGTCGTAGCATTTTTTTTTTAAGTGCTCAATACAAAGTAGAGCAAAATGTTGTAATATTTTTATCATAATAAATTACAATAAAAACATTTTACATCATTACACAAAAACTTTCATGTTTCGGCAATGAGATGGTACTTCTTCAGGCGATGGTAGATAAGTTGTGATAAAAATGATTTATTAGAGAAATACATATTATTACATATTTTTATCATTTTAATTATTATCTGTGAGTTTGATTAATAGATTTGTAGTTTATACGTTCAATATATACAATCATTTGAAAAATTTAACAGCAATGCTAAAATAAGTATTTTGAATCTGTTTTTATTCAAAAGAAAACATTTTCTTCTATACCCGCTTTAAAATATTGTCCTAAGATTCAATGTCCTAATAGTTCAACACAAATACGTTTGTGCTATCCCCCCTCCAAACAAAAAGGGATGTTATCAACGTGAACTTTACAACCCAAATTTGCATCGGTAAAAATATCGGATATGTTATACAACATTAAAAACATTTTTTTATATTTTTTATTATTATTATTTTTTTATTTATTTTTATTTTTTTCGGTGGGTGGGTAAAGGGTCAAGAAAATGTGTTCTTTATTTAAATAAATCCGTTTATTTTGCAAATGTAATGCATTGGTTTGTTTTAATAGTTACAAGCCGTAGCGACATATGATTTCCATTTACATTCGGCCGGACTTAAAAGAGAACATTTAATTCTAGAACGTTAAATCATAAATATTTTTTTAGGTGGCTATAAAAAAAAAAAATAATTTTCTGTGTTGAATAAAAGAAATTCAAAACCAATTTACTTGAAAAAAAGTTGTTCAAGTTTAAAAAAAAAAAAAAAATGTGCGTTTTGTGGATCTCACAGTATTTTACCCGTAAATATAGTATAAATTTTTTTGTTTTTATGCACACTACACAGCATGTCTCTCACTAACCTCGCACCGAAAATGCACTTGCTCTTTGGATAAACATAAATGCAGTGTTTACTGAATTGCAAAACAGATTCTTAGTTAAAATTAAGAAATCTTGACATTTGTAAAGATTAAAGATTTTTTAAATTAAATATTAATCTAGAATTTAAATGCAAGGAAGTCAAAAAGTAAATTCATTTTTTTTTAGGTAGGATCACCCTGTAATTATATATCCGGCTTTACCCTGAAGGTCCGTTCTGGCTCCTTAGGATTATCTTAGGTTTTGCTCTACTTAGTGTATTGAGCACTTTACGTATTTTTACTCGTTTTTTTTTTTTTTTTTTTTTCTTCTTTCTTTGGACTTGGAGTTTGAACACTGGACGATTGTTTTCGCCTTGGTTTAATAATGTTCTTGGTTTTTTCTCTTCTTTATTTCCCATTTTTCTTCGGGTACCTGTTTGTTCTATTTGCAAGTTGAGCTATCCGAGTTTTTTTTCAACCGTGTACCACCATATATATATATATATATATATATATATATATATATATATATATTAGAATTGGACATAGTCCGACAATTTATTTAAAGACATTTATATTATGTTTAACGTTCTTTTTATAGATACAGAGCATTTGCTTAAATACTTGTATCTATAAAAAGAACGTTAAACATAATATAAATGTCTTTATATATATATATATAGCATAATGAGAAGCCACGTATACTTTCTTGATATGTATATAATATGAAGAAAACAACTGAAAAGTTGCAAATAAAAAAAAAATTGAATTTCTTTCGGGGCAGATCTGAAATATCATATATATATATATATATATATATATATATAAATACTTTCACAAAAAAAAAATAATATTCAATATTTTTTTGATTTGCAACTTTTCAGTTGTTTTCTCCATATTATATATATATATATATATTCCTCCGTTTCTTCTTTGAATAATTTTGGAATGTTTTAAACTTAATGCATGGTTAAATTTAAAATTTGCAATTTTTATTTTTAACTTTTTATAATGAAATTAACTTTTAATTAGTTATACTAATCTAACATTAATATGAAGGCAATAATACATTGTATCTAGGGTTCGTTGTCAAGTGTTTTGAATTATCATAGACTTGTATTTTGATTTGTCATCATAGTTTACGTAACAATGTTTCCCCTATTGAGGGAGGTTTGGTTAGTTTTGAACTTTTTATAACTCTTAATTTCCGAATCAACACAACCACTTCACAGGACATCAGAAGTGTTGAAACAAAACAGCTATTTTTGTAGTGATGTTATAACATGCTTCTGTTATAACTTTTGAATAAATACTGATTATTTATATATATATATATATATATATATATAATGACTGAAATTAAATACAGAAGAAAATCTTAAACATTTATACACCTTTATTTATATACACACATATATATATATATATATGGTCTGACGATTGCATCTAGCATGAAACAGACTGTTGCCTCTAAGTGTTGACTTCAATGTTCCCTTTAATATTTATATACACTCTATCTCTGATATTGAGCACTTTATCCCATAAATATAGCACACTTTAAGACACATACATACATATATATATAATATGTATATATATATTACAGGTAATAAATCCGTTGGTATATAAATGGATGCTAGTAATACTAAAATTGATCCACAAATTAATAATGTATATATTATAACAGAGCATATAATTTACACAACAAAATCCAAAATTACTTCGTATGTGGGTTTTATAAATCTATTTCAAACCAACGTTGATCAAGTACGTTAGTCTTATTCAACCCCGATATACACACTGTTCGCGTCGGAATGAGAAATTTAAAATTTTAACTTTGATAGCAGTTGAGAAAAATTTAATTTTGAATTTCTAATCTATGCCACTCCCAATAATTATTAGTTAATTTTGGATTTTGTTGTGTAATTTATATCTCCTCTAACAATAAATACATTGACCTCTTTTTGTGGATTACTTTTAATATTTGATATTACTAGGATCCACTTGGATTATATACCAACGGATTTATTACCTGTAATATATATATATATATAATGGACTCTCTCCCGTCGGTTTCGACGTCTGAGGATCTGGCAGCTTAGTTGATTCAGTTACGAAATTTTGTGCAATAATCTTAAGTGGCATTTAAGACCTTCTAGTGATTTACAAAGGATGCCGCATATGGTGCAAGAGTGAGGATTGTGAGATGAGATCACTGTTAGATTGTCTGACCTTTTAGATCATGCTCTCGCTTCTTGAACATGATTCAGGCGAGCAGATTGAAAACTGCTGAGTCCACTAAAACACGTTGATCTCCCGTTTACCCGCTCCACTTAACCTTAGTATCTTGTCTGTCGTTTTTAATGAAACATGCATAAACGAAGGAGTGCTACCTAAATACACAACTAATATATATATATATATATATATATATATATAAATTAAAAATGGGGTATAAATGCAAATAAGAATTCTCTTCTGCATTTAATTTCCATCATTTTAAATTTCAATAGTGTTGCTATTATTCCATGCCGTAATATATATATATATATATATATATATATATATATATATATATATATATATATATAATATGTTTCATTAAAAACGACAGAAAAAGTATTACGGTTAGGCTTTTTATTTAATTTTTCTTGTGTTCGCACAAGTGCTCTCTTTTTTGTATACAGAGTGTGTAGAAACAGTCCAATTTTTTTTTATGGAAGCTTTAATAATAAAAAAGAAAAAGCCAACTCTTTGCAATAATAACTACGAACAAGGCCACAATGTGCTAACCGTATTCGGAAATTAAAAACATCCCTACTACACACTAAGACATACACATAATGCACGCACTCAAGCTGAAAAATCGAATCATTCTTGATAATGTCTAAAGGTATAGCCGAAAGCGCACAGAAACATAAAACATTTGGACAATTTTTACACCACCCCTTTGTCCTGTAAAGAAAGCTCTTGTGTGAACACAATAAAAAAAAAATAAAAAGCTTAACCGTAGTACCTTGTTTGTCGATTTTAATGAAACATGCCTAAACGAAGGATTGCTGCATATATATATATATATATATATATATATATATATATATATATTGGGGTATAAATGCAAATAAGAATGTTCTTCTGTATTTAATTTCATTCATTTTAAATTTTAATAGTATTGCTATTAAAAATAGTCGAGTATCCTGATCTTGTTTTAATTCTTACCTGCCAACGTTCATCTCGTGTTAGACGTAAACTTGTGAGATGTGTCCCATGAATTATTTGGACAAATGTCCGCACTGTTGATTCGATTATGACTGCTGCGTTCTTCGGCCTTCCTTAGATGCACGTTGAGTGTAAATATCTGTCGATGGATTCATGACGGAATCTCTCATCTCTTAGGTGGTGACGGAATGTTTCTGAAATTTAAGATTCCCACAAAGTGATCGAATCAATTTATGATTCAAGACTAAATAAATTGCGGAATAAGGAATTCTAAATTGCAATTAAAACGAAAAATATTTATAAATGTAAATTCTTTTATAATACATATATTCGTTTTAATTTGTTTTATGGTGTTTTTATGTCAGACGTTTTTTATTTGATTATATTTTTTATATAATTTCTTTGAGGAAAAATTACTGCTTTCAACGATTCGTTCGTCCTAAAACGTAAACAATAAACATGTTTTCGGCGACTTTACACACACACACACACACATATATATATATATATAAAATGTGTGTGTGTGTGTCACACACAGACATATATATTTATATCTGTATATATATATATATATATATATATATACAGAATATTATGTGCA
>OZ038507.1:75330892-75358392 GCA_964036315.1 Acanthosepion esculentum
TTATTATTTATAGTGCGTATTACTCGCTATATAATATTATGCATACATATAAATTCGGTTGCTATATAAATATATATGTATAATGTAGGAATTCTCGCCTATTTTTACTAACTTTGAAATTGTGCTTTCCTTAAAACCGACTACCTTCGTCTTTGCTTTACAAACGATGCAGAAGACCAAAAGTATGGGACACCCAGTGAAGATTCTTGTTCTAGAGAGACTAACTTGCTAATCAGTTCACCACGTAGAGGTGCCCTTATAAGCCAGTTTAAAATTTTCTATTCCAAATGAATGCTGAAATGTTGTCGACCCACTTCCCAAAATCTGAACAAATGTCAAATGTTTGTTTATTCATCTATTTATTTATTTTAAGGTCATTTTGGTCTGGCCGAGAACTTTTCAACAGAAATGACATAACTACTGCACAAGTCTAAAACAACAGATGAAATAGCATGGGCCAAACAATCGCTAATAAGAAAACATAGAATTATTTAGGAAACAACAAACTGCCCGAATAATCTGGTTTTATAGAACTTTTTATATAGACTCTTGGATATTTAATGTTCATTAGTTTAGGGCGGTTGGCCTTGGGCCAGACTTACTTCATACTCTTCTGTCCCTCAAATCTTGGGTTAGTAACTAGTGTGTATGTGTTAAATTCGAATAATTTTTTTCTTTTTTTTTTTTTCTTTTTTTTTTTTTTTTTTTTTAGAAATCTTATTGTGTGTACAAGTATTGTGTCATTGAGTATAACTGCGTAATGGTTAACGAGATAGTTTAAAATGCCATTAATTTTGTGTAATTAATTCTATTCTCAATGGCTGCTTACCACTTGAGGTTTTATTCTAAATACCTTTTCAACACAGATAATCCCTATTAAGCGCAGACACACACACACACACACACATATATATATATATATATATATATATATATATATATATATATAATAGTTTTTAATTTAAGTTTTATACATACACAGTGTAACTGAAAATAATCATCATTGTTCTTTTGATATTCCAAATTCGACAGCAAAAATTAAATAGAAAAACATTTGGCGCTTTATATATCCCAACCCACAAGGTACTTTTCATAGTTACTATTCACTGATTTAAGACAGAAGTGCCGATCAATAAGAAAATAAAGTGATTATATATATATATATATATATATATATAAACTAGTTTATTTCCAATTTATATATATATATATATAACTCCAAAATTCGCTTGAGGATGAAATGGAACTAATATCTTTAATTTAATTACAAAATTAAATTCGAAGCTTTTAGTTTCCATTTTTGAAACATGGTTATTACTGTGTAGCGAAAAACATATTTTGAATCAGTTAATTTATAATATTAATGCTCTGTAAATTTACATTGTGCACTATTGTGTAAAAATAAAAATATCTATAAGAACACCGGATTATATATTTTACTGTTCTTTCTTATATATATATATATATGAGAGAGAGATGAGTGCTCAGTAAGTGGTATACAGCCTTTATTGATATAGAAAATGTGGATGTAAGAATCAGCAATGCAATGTGACAGTCAGTTTGAAGCCTAAAACTGACAGTCACCATGAATCTGTGCGTATGTAAATTAAATAATTAAGCGACAATCTTAAGGTTCCATAACTATAAATTATTTCCCCAGAATATATATTTTCCTGGTTCGTCAGGTCACATGTCTAGTTAGAAAGGAATTTTGTTTCTTTTATTTTTAATACAAGTTTTTCAGATATATATATATATATATATATATATATATATATATATATATATATATATATATTCTTTATGGATGAAGGATGAATTTCAACCAGTGTTTGCTTTGTTTTTTTGGACGGGGGGTGCTTAAATTGCATTCCCCTACCCTAACCAGGGCTATACAGGATACAATAGAATGAGTTCTGGTTTGCGTAACTGTAGCTTTGAGCTTGTAACCTCAAAAAAAAAAAAAGCACACGCACACAATTTATAAATGGTCAACATTGTTAAAAACGTGACACCACATGCAATAAATTGAAATCTTTTTGTCTTATTTATTGTATATAAAATACAATTGTGGCACAAGGCCGAAAATTGTGGGGGGGGATGAGCTGAAGCTGTTCATCACTTACTATCTCCTACCTAGCTAATCTGATTCACGACCCATTCACTCAATACAATGTACACATCCGCCAAAAGAATTTATCCATCATCATTCAATCCTCCATTTACCACGATACCGCATAATCTCAGGGGACTTACAAAAACACACCATGACATAAAAATTAACGATAAATATCTGTCGATGATACGTAATGAGGTGTGTGGAGGGGGATGAACCCCTAAAACAAACTAAAATATCAAAACAAATACACAAAAGGTTAACTGATGTTAGTTGGACCCATCAAAACCTCAAAAAATCGTTTTTGTCTTGTACATTAAAATAATCTTTGTAAATATTCAAAATATCATGGGAAGGAATTTTTTTTTTTTTTTTGGCTTGAAGTAAAATCAAGCCTTCATCGTGACTTCTCACGAAAAAAGTGAAAATATAAGTTTTCCAAGAATCATAAAGTAATATAAATATTCTAAAAATAATTGGTTTTTATTCATATTTATAATAATAATAATAAAATAAACATATATTGATATACATATATTGATATCATTTAAGGCAAACAGAATTTTTGACAAAGTACTCTAGCTATCTAGAGCAATTTTTTCAATCAAAAATATTGAAAGTTTTTTTTCAATCCCAATCGAATATCGACTCGGTTTTCCCGCGGTTTTCGCTCTTCGGGACAACGATAAGAATTCTATCTTTGGTAAATCGTTAAGTTTCAATATTTTTGGTATCATGAATATTAACATTTATATTAAAAGATTCATGGATATTTTTTTTAAACCTAGACCTCAGTGTTTTTTTATTTTTTTTATTTTATTTTATTTTTTTATTTAAAAAAAAAAAAAAAAGGAAACTGAAATTAAATTAACACATACCGATCTCTAGCGATTAAAGGTTTTGTTATATATGGGGTGCAAAAGTAGGTATACAGCAATGAAAAACAAAACCTATGCACAAAACGTATTGTATTGCTTATACGAATATATCAATAATAAACATATCAATCTTTCAAATGTTCAAACTGTTTATTCTCGTCATTTACACCCTCCTCTTGACCTGCAAATACATTTATTATTTTTTTTTATTAAAAATAATAAAGATTGTCATAAACGTATCATAATCAAAATGACAAAAATAAAAATATTAAAATTCATCTGAATGAAATTTAGCATTAAATGAATCTGTTAAATTTTCATTTTAACACCCGAGCGCTGAATTCACTGCTGAATGGGCCTATTTACTTCCTTTCCTTGCAGAAATTAGTACGCGCTAAAAATTAATGCACAAACTTGTTAAAGTAGATGGGTTAATTCTATTTTTCATTTGTCCCCTTCTTCTGCACAGAAAGAAACCCCTCCTCTAACCTTAACATCTAACCCTAAAGGGAACAAATTAAAAAATAAAAAACATTAAATTAAATAATTGCTTCAATTGCCCTAATCTTTTTGGAGTTAGAGAGAATGATTAATTTTTCTTTTCATTCTTCATAAAAAAAATTACTTTGTTATTCTTTTATTTGTCGATGTTTACATATATTTGAATGAAAGTTAACTTTCTTCTTAAATTAAGTACAAAAAATTTTTTTTTATATATATATATATATATATATATATATATATATATCGCTTAACGGAAGCGCGTACTAATTTCTGCAAGGAAAGGAAGTAAATAGGCCCATTCAGCAGTCAATTTAGCGCTCGGGTGTTAAAATGAAAATTTACCATGAATCCTAGAACCCTTATTATAATATTAGTAATACTTACTGTATACTTACTTTTTCTTTGTAGGAAACCCTGTTTTTTTATAAGTATAAACTGAAAAGACTCTGGCAGTAATAAAAATAAAAGCGGGTTCTGATGAAGGGCATCTACCTGAAAATTTAAGCGTATTCAGATTTTCTAAAGAGTATTTATTTTTTCTCAGTTTATCTGTAGTTTTTAATAGTCAACCAAATAAGACGATATTCCGAATTTATTACTCGTATATCCAAGTCGGAACAGAAATGGGGAGCGTACTTGCTCCTATTTGAGGGTGCTTGCTGGTAAATGCAGAGCGGAGAGGGGAGCATTTCGTAATAAGTATTCATATTATAATGACTCAAGGATTATCCTCAGAACTAAACATTCTTGTTTGTTTTTTTAACAAGATTCATATGTACGCATTTCTAATCACGAAAGAAAAACAAACCGTTTAATAGTTAAAAATGGGGTCTGGATCTCTTATCTGTCATAGGCCTCTTACCAGAGCTTTTTAATGCTCTGACCCGATAGATTACCTAGTTAAAATTTCAGTTATATATTTCTTTGAATATTTATTTATTTATGAGTAGGAATATGCTAGAATAAACTACTTTTTATTCAAATTTCCCTAGCATCGTGTACTAACCAAAGTAGAAATATATCTTTTTGTTTTAATTAACCGTATAATTACATTTGTTCAGTTTAGTCACGCTAATCACTTAGCTATAGAATTAAAAATGTTATATTTGAAATATTTCAACTGGTAATACACACAGGTATGTGTGGATGGTGTAAAGAGTTGCATCTCTGAATTCAAAATCGGAAGGCCGAGTTCGAATTCGTTATATTATTCACTTACGCGGAGATACATTTGGTTTGGTTTATTTTACGGCATATCAATATCAATGGCTTTTCTAATGCCAAAAATATTTTTATTGCTGCTAATATCTTTTTTTTTTTAAATGTACTGATGGTAATATTTCTATTTTCAAAAATGTACTGTTGGTAATAATTTTTCCCAAGAAAGTATTGCTGGTATTAAAACCTATTTTCATACTTTCATAGTGTTCTGACCCCCTTCTTTTTTTTTTTTTTTTTTTTTTTTTTTTTTTTTTTTTTAGATGTGGGGGTGACTATTTTCCCCATAGGTCGCACCCTGGTCAGGGTGGGCCTGAGAACACTATCAATTAAGAGGTAGTTCCACGCTCCTCAAAACCTGATCAAAGTCCTTGCTGTCGGATATAGTTTATCGTCTTACCCAGGATGGGAGATACAGTTGTGGGAAAAGTATGGGTAAAATAGGACAAAATTGGCTCCTTAGTCGGGATTGGTAAACCAGTCTCGGAGAAGGAAAGCTCTGAATTCAAAACCGATTTGGCATGAAGCGAGCAACTCTATCCCGTAAAATGCCTACCGCCTATAGAAACGACAACCAGTCGAACTAAACCCTTTATTAAATTTACTGTGTAGATGATTTTCATTCCGCTGTCCAGTTATACTAATATCTAGTCCCCCAACACCCACGCTCCGTTACTGTTGGTCCGGTTTCCGCTTAGTCTTTTCTAACCTGCCTAGTGAGCGAAATCACAGTTACTGTCACCAAGTTCACATACCAATTGCTTCATCCACTTTGAAGAGCTCTTTACTTTTATTCCTTACTTCAAATAAGCTGCTATCATGCCACCAAATTCTTTACCTCAACAAGCATGCCCTCAAATTCTCCCCCAAAGTACATGCCACCATATTCTCCCAATTCGTATGCCACCAAATCATTCCCCCAACCAGTATGGCCCCAAATTCTCCCCCACCCGCGAGCTCACATGCCATCAAATTCCTCCCACTTACCAAACTAGCATGCTACCATATTCTCCTTCCCAATTCGCATTCTACGAGATTCTCCCCCACTCAGCTCGCATTCTACGAGATTCTCCCCCACCCAGTTCGCATTCTACGAGATTCTCCCCCACCCAGTTCGCATTCTACGAGATTCTCCCCCACCCAGTTCGCATTCTGCGAGATTCTCCCCCACCCAGTTCGCATTCTGCGAGATTCTCCCCCACCCAGTTCGCATTCTGCGAGATTCTCCCCCACCCAGTTCGCATTCTGCGAGATTCTCCCCCACCCAGTTCGCATTCTACGAGATTCTCCCCCACCCAGTTCGCATTCTACGAGATTCTCCCCCACCCAGTTCGCATTCTACGAGATTCTCCCCCACCCAGTTCGCATTCTACGAGATTCTCCCCCACCCAGTTCGCAATCCACCAGATTCTCTCCTCCCTTCCTCAAACTCGCATGCCACCAGATTCTCTCCTCCCCCCAACTCGCATGCCACGCATCTCGCAGAATCTTTTGCAATCTCACCTCCACCCCACATAGAACGCTTTAAAGATATATAATGAAGTGATAGGTTAACAATCCGGAAAATGCAATCGGCAAGGCGAGTTCAGATTCGTTTCGCGACATTTTGCGTTTAATTCGAGCCTAATGCTTATGCGAAAGGTAGGAATACATCACTTCTCTCAACTATTGATAAAATAGTAAAGCAGACTGAGATTTCTAACCTTGGTAGTATAGACCAACGATAACTTCCGAATTCAAAACCGTGGAGAAGGTAACTGGGGAAACCACTGGAGGTTCTCATGTCAATTCAGATATGTTAAAGAAATGGAAACCGTTTAATGCCGCTATCGTCTACATCCATAATAGACCTCTCTCTCTCTCTCATTTATATATATAATATATATATATATATATATATATAAATAAATAAAATGCCTCTTCAGGAGGTAGATGGTATTGTGTGCGCGCGCGCTCACGAGTGTATTAATTTTTTAAATACTAATGGCGCCTGTTGTTTTTAATGGCCACACTGATATGGTAAAATGAAACGATATAATTTTTCCAGTGGAGATTGGTTTACTTTTAGATTTGACACCGTAGTATGGGTTCTAATTCTACCACCTTATCTATATTACGCTCAAATTCATATTACCAGTTTATATATATATATATATATATATTCAAAAATTATCACTATATCTATTTTGTTTCAACACTTCTGGTGTCTTATCACATTCAACATCACTTGAACGGAAGTGTTGAAAGAAAATGGCTATTTTTGTAGTGATATTTATAACATATTTATGTCATAATTTTCGAATGTTATTGGAATCTATTCCGTATACACCAATCCTATACTTGGGGTGTATATATATATATATATATATATATATGCACATTTCATTAAAAAAGACTGACAGTGTGCTTTTATTTAGTATTTTATACAATCTCTCATGCGATCAAATAATGTTTTTCTTTTCGGATTATAAATTATATAAAAACTGTCCGAATTTTTTTTTTTTTTTTTTTTGTTTTGATAAATTGTATAAAAAACTAAATAAAAGCACCTTGTCCGTCGTGTTTAATGAAATGTGCATGAAAGAAAGATTGCTGCCTAAATATACACACACACACATATATATATATAATATATATATATATACACTTTTGTGTTCTACAAATGCACACTAAATAGTACAATTCGGTCGGTGCAATTTCTTACCAATTGGAAAATATTTAATATTTTGACCCCCACCCCACCAAAAAAACGAAGAATTTTTAGGACTTGTTTATATAGTTTTCCTATAGTTTCTAGCTCTTTTCACTTCTAGCTCTTTTCACTTTTGTTCATTAAATGGAACACGGGTATATATTGTCCTTTCTGAACCCCTGGAAAATAATAAAATAATTTCATTCAACTGTAAACTATATGGTGTTATCTATATAGGAAAATAACTAATTTTAATTACCCAATGAATTGTTATTACAAACCCGGATCTAGATGGTAGGTGTCCAAATGAGGCCGAACACTGCGGATTGCTTCAACAGAATGCAATTTAAAAAGAAAACATTGTAACTTTCTTATTTAAATCTGCATAATGAAATTTTGTTATAAGACAATCACAAATATTTTGACATGTTATTTAGAATTTTATCATTTTTATTCATGATTCTTTCAAATAAATTTCTTTTTTATTTTATTGTGATGACCATGAAGCTACTTTTTCCCTGTTTCTTTATGCTCTTTGTTTGTTTACTGGGTCCGGTCCACCACTTGTACTTTGGGCTACCATGAGGGTGTGATAGATTTTATAGATAGTTCCGCTCTTAGTATGAGAGTATTACCATGGGCATGTAGCCGAGTGGTTTCTTTTGCTTTCTGACCATGAGACCCGGGTTTGAATATCACTATGGTCGATTTCTCGGGCAGGAGACTTCTTGATGGAGGGGAACGATCCCAACGTGCGGCACCTTTGCGGCCGGAAAACCATACCACGGGTTGACCCAAGCCTTGTGTGTGAAATTGGCTAGACGAAACACCTGGGACCATCGATAGCTGTGCTAACACGAAGTCGCAAGTCATTGTGACCAAGGGTTTGGCCTTGTCAGATTGTTGATCATTCTAGATAACACACGCTCCCAGAAACTGTAATCAAAGTCTGCTCATCATAGTTGCAGTATAAACCACAGGTGGGCTCTGTGGGTGTTGAACAAACACAAATGTGCCTGAGCGAGCGTCTGCAGTAGGGATTGGCTAGCCGCCCTAATAGACGGGTATGCTCGAATACCAGTGGCCAGCTATTTATTATTACCAAGGGTGATGATCTTATGGATTTTTTTTAATATCTTGATATTGCCAAGGTGTATTTTTTTTCATCACTTTCTTGACCAGTCTAAGAGAACCCCAGGTATTGTTGTGTTATTGATGTCCTGCGTTCTCTCAATTTTTATCATTTATTTTTTAATTATTTCTTGTCGTCGTCCTTCTCCTCCTATTCAAGGACTCGTGTGTAAATGATAAATGACATTTAGACGAGAAACATCTCATGCTCTCTGCCAAAGAATTGATCGCCTAATGTCCCCATCATAATCCCTGCTCTCCCGACTTAAAATCTTTCAGCAGCAGCTGTATTATTGACTACTTCCAATCATCTGTTTTTATATAAAAGCCTACTTTTGTCTCCAAACCACAAATATATATGGCACCCCGTGAGGATTGAACTCGCTACTCGATGGTAATGGCGAACCAGATGAATACGCTATCCCACACCGAGACAACTTAATAGTCCTGTTTCTATAAAAAGAAAAAAAAAATCTTCCCATCGTAGGAACGTGGGCGGTCCTCGTCTCCACTTTTTTTTTATTACCCTCGTCAATAACCACCTGTGAATAATAGAAACCCTTTCTTAATATGTAATTCTCTGTAAAATCCATAAACTGTAGCAGTGGGCTGCAGGCGGTTCAAGCCGAAATTTTGATTAGGTAATCTACAAGTTGTTGTGTTTTTTTGTTTTTTTTTTGCCCACCATTCGGAATCAGGACAATCCGTCGTCGTCGACTACTACTACTAGTAATAATAAGTAATAATAATAATAATAATAATAAGTAATAATTACTTATTATGATTACTCATTATTATTATTACTCATTATTATTATTATTATTACTTATTATTACTTGTTGTTATTATTTTCTGTATATAAAGCCAGCATAGAAGATTTTAAAAAAAAAATACTTAAATTTTTACGATCTTTCATGAGCAAATATCTTCTCCGGATATTTAAAAAAAAAAAAAAACAACAATAAGCAAATAATAGTATCAAAATCTCTGAACGGAGCGGATGTAGTAAAAAGCTTAAATCAGATCCTTTTCACTACAACATTTGAAAAATAAATATTCTTTTTAATGATGTTTTTAAAAAATATTGTAACATCTGGGCATCACACACACACACACACACACACACACATTCATTTTTCATACAAATTCTTGTCAAAATCATAATCTTTTTATATATATATATATATATATATATATGTGTGTGTGTGTATATATATATATAACATTGAAAATGCAAGGAAATTTCAATTCAAATGCTAATGCCATAATGCGACAATAATATAATCCAGTATATACATTTATATATATAATATTCAATATATACACTACATTGTCAAATTGAGACAAACATTATTATTATTGTTAGAATTTTCGCATTCTGACCATGAGACTCTGGTTCGAATCTCACCATTATCGCTTTGTCAGGGAGGAGACTTCCTGATGTTATCAGACTGGAGGGATAACACGCTCTTTCCCTGTAACTGTAACTAAGGTCTGCTCAGCATAGTTGCAGTATGAACCACAGGTGGGCTCTGTGGGTGATGAATAAACACAAATGCGCCTGAGCTAGCGACTGCAATAGGGATCGGCTAGCCGCTATCCTCGAATACGAGTGGCCAGCTATAGATACACTATAATTATTATTATTATACATAGATGGGGTATAAATTCGTGAGCCTGAATAAGTGTATATATTGGATATTATTATTGTCTCAATTTGAATTAAAAGTTCCAGGAATTTTCAATGTTAAATTTGTTTCTATTCGTTTATGAGGCTGGGATTTTGGCATAAAAGGCGAGGAATTTGTCAGTTGAGATTTTGACCTGATACTCCCCCCCCATATATATATATATATATATATATATATATATATATATACGCACACACGACACGACACACACACAGTATAACCCGTCTTTAACCGGGTCTTTCATTACTGGGAATTTTTGCCGTTCCATTGCAGCAGTCTAAATTTAAAGTTAGCCCACCCGAAAATCAATATTAGTAACAGCAATTGGGTGCAACTGAGGCCCATCCTCAATTGGGGGAGGGGTGTTAACAATGAATGGGGGGGGGGCTGAAACGACAACTATATAATAATATTATTGTAATAATTTAAACTATTTATTTTTATTAAAGTTTTTATGAAATATATATATATATATTCAATTAGGCAAGGTTAGGGTTCTTCTCCCCCCAGCTATGTGTAAATAGCAAAATAGACCGGGTTCTATAGTCTTGGATGGCAACTGGTCTACCGCAGAAAGATATGGCAACCTATTGCGGGAAAAAAATCTACCTGGTCAGTCGTGTATCGAAAGATACATGATCGCCTAAGCGTGTATCACGCATGGGACAAAAAAAAAAGTTTGGGCAGTACTTCACACCTGTACTAGATTTCTTTCTTTTTTTTAAATAAAGATAATCTACCGTCGAAAACCCTTCCAAAATGAGAAAAAAATGGTGTATTTTGCACGCGTAACAATGTTAATATTCTCACCAGGGTCGGCGCAATGTCATCATGATCACTCACCGAATCTATAATACGGAGACCTCCCACTCTAATACATATCAATTGCCATAAGGTAATATTCATATAAAATATAAATTATTTCCAACAATGTAGCATCTATGCGAATAAACGTAGAGTACGTGTGTCCGTCCGTCTGTCCGTTTTTTTGATCTCGACGAACCCGAAGTAACACGCGATTAAAAATTAAATAACTCCTTTAAAATTCGATTTAAATATCGAACAGTCAAAGTTTTTTGTTTTGTTTTTTTTTGTTTTTTGTTTTGTTTTTTGTTTTTTTTAAAAAGCAATTCTTTATTAAATGATTAACTTTAATTTCGATTTTCATAGCAGTTGGAAATAATATCCTCTAATTAAACCGTAATTAAAACCTAAAATGGGGCACGTTACGTTGCTCATGTTTTTATTTTTTTGTTGTTTTTTTTCCTTTTTCTAGTACGCGTAATGTAACGTATTCGAAATATTACATAGTTCGGGTTCCCTAATGTCTTTTAAGAGTGACTTTACGTGAAGAGATCATAAAGAATGATGATTTTTTTTAAAAAGAAAATAAAAGTGCGCGCAAAATAAATGTAAACAAACTAAGGAGATTGGTTGCGTATACGAAGAAAGATTATGTCGAATAAAGATCAAATAATTTTATTATTTCTAAATTCTCATAACTTTACGTATATAAAACGCTTGAAGGTAAAAGGCTGAAGGCCTAAAAGCCCTTCGCAGGACCTAGCATAAAATCCGCTCGAAGGGCGGCTTCTAGGCCAGTATGCACTATAAGTGGATAATTCAATTAGAGAAACTGAAAATAAATACAATGCACCTAAATACAGTTAGACATAGATCTTAAATATATCCCACCTTAAGTAAACCAGTGTTTTACGGTCATTTTTAATATCAACTTGATATTTTTTCTAGGTAAAAAGTTGAATACGTTTAACACATTCAACATTATGGATAAAAAACCATCTTGAATTTTATAAAGTGTTGTTTTTTTTTTTTTTTTTTTTTTTTTTTTTCGAGATAAGCATGTGCAAAACAAATTCACGGATTTGGACAAAAAAATACCCCCCAAATACTCCCCCAAAACCCAACCCAGAATGACGTCAAAATCTGAGGCAATTTTTTATCCTTTGTCAGTTGTGCTTAGTTTAATTTGTAGCGTATATAAATAAATGTATGTAGAAAAAAAAAAAAAGCAAATAGCAAGCAAGGGTCAGAAAGCACTGTCGAGGTCCCCAAAGAGGCTTACAAATCTCTAACGGGGGTGGGGGTAGTACGCACAAGCCCTGATCATCACTGTCTGCTAAAAATATATCATTTCTGCAAAAGATTTTTCATAAACTCTCCAAATATCCTGAAGTAGAAATTATAAAAGTGTTTTTTTTTGCTTTTGGGTGGGGGGTTGTATTTTTTTTTTTTTTTTTTAACACAACGGTTATTCCGGTAGTTCTTTCTGTCTTAATGTTTCCAAGGAACACAAGGAATGATTACGAATAACACACTGATAGGCGCATTAAGAAGACTTCAGGGGATTGGTTTAATCATTGCTACTCACTGGTTTATATATATATATATATATATATATATATATATATATATATATATCTTTCAATCCAGAATGCTCAAGTTGTCAACAAAGACCTTTTTGTTTAAGTCAAGTCTCAGGTGTAATGAATTACAGCAAACAGCAAATCAAACTAAAGAAAGTAGCAACAATTACTACTACAACTATTATTAGTACAAAAATAATGATTAGTAGCAATAATACTCACTTATTGCTACTAATAATATTATTACAGTTACTATTATTATTATTAAAACATTTACTACTCCTATTATTATTGTAGTAATAATGACTTATTACTAATACTACTAATATAATTATTTACTATTTGTATTACAACAGTTACTACTGTTACTAATATTATTAGTAAAAAGTTACTAACAAAGTTACTATTATTAGTTAGTACTATTATTATTATTACTATTATAAGTTAGTACTGTTATTATGATTATACGTTGGTACTATTATTTCATGTGTTTGCTTGTTTACATCGAAAGTCTCGTGCTTATCGCTTGAGAATGAATGAGACCAATTATCCAGCACCTTCCTCAGAATTCCCGCATCTCCCAATAATCTCGGTTCTTTCTCGAATTTCCGATTCAACAAGGAACCTGATGTTTTTAACTAACAAATTTTCAGTTCTCGGACAAGTTCCTGGTATTTGATGCTTGTTCCCTTTTTTGTTTTTGTCTTTCTTTCATCTTCACCCTGTCACAGTCAAGTCTACGGTATGGCGAAACCCCCTTTTCTCTCGCTTGTGTCTATCACATTCGTTCTTATTGCTTGGATACGGTTTGGAACTCGGTCATAAAGCATCTTTTTACTTAAGTTAGTTACTGATTTGAATTTAAAGAGGCCGGATAAAATCGTAAGTTACAGTTTCGGGTCTTAGTCGGAATCTAGCCTCTCTGACATGAGCGTGGCAAATTAGAGGCGTTGACAAAGCCGATTCTCAGTTGTCAATTGCCAAATAGGGCACCTGTAACTTGCCAAACATGTGGCCCAAATTATATGTGCATGAACACCGTTGTGGGTCAAGTAGCAGCATGACCTCTTCAAGTGCTCTTTTTTTTTTCTTTTTTTTTTTTTTTTTTTTTTACATTTTTTTTTTTTTTTATACACGTGTGCAGTATCTGGTATGCTGCGGATCAGGTGACAACAAGTCCTCAAACCTGCAGGAGGAATCTTGTTTATTATCAATCCATAACACCCTAACTACGCGTAAAATGGCCCACAGGGCGTTGGGATGCTGTTAAGCGTATTTACCATCTATAATGCAGTGATCTAATTATTCTTGTTTTCTTTTCTTTTTTTTTTCTTCGGAGAGATTCTGGGACCTTTCCAATATCTGGAAATAATATTTGCAGGGTGTTCTTTATGTGCTGTATCCCCTCAGGGCATAGGCGATCATGGCCCTCCACAACTTTCTGTTCCTTGTAGCTCTTAATAAGTTTTCTTTCTGCTATCCATTTACTCAAACCCATCAAGTATGCCATGCGCTGTCGCCCTCAGATTTTTTTCAAACTCTTCTGCCTCATCAGGCGCCCCAGAAATTCCAGCTACCTGTTTCTGATGTTAATTAAGTTCATGATCGGTCCATTTATATCCTTAGCATCCTTCTGTTATTTTTTTTTTTTTAAATTATTTTTGACCGTACAGTTTGTATTAGTTTCCTTAAGATAGTTGTACTTTGAAATCATTAACATTAAAAAAAAAAAAAAAAAAATTGGTACTAGCGAAAATAGTTAATTGTATACATTCAAATATTGGTATTACTCGGGCAGAAAATGGACCGGATTGAAGAATTCCTTATACATTGCATTCTTATCTATTTAAACTCCACGTCATCTTAGGTTTTTTGTTAATATTTAACTTTTAATAATTTACAATGAGAAATATAATTACGTGAATACCGTATATTCCCGCACATAAGACGACCTTTAAATCCCCCAAATCACCTTTAAAAATTGGGGGTCGTCTTATACATTGTTTTATGTGCCATGTCCTTTCAGGACGTAGGCGATCATGGCTCCCCACCTCCCTCTGTCCCTTGAAGTTCTCGGCAAGCTGCTCCCCTCTGCTCTCTCCACCAGACCACGTTCTGTCATCCACCTGCTCAAGCTCGTCATTTATGTCACGCGCTGCTTTCCCTTGTCTTTCTTTCCCTCTATTCGACCCGTGAGTATCAGATTCTCCAGGCCCTCCTTTTTCGTTATGTGTCCCAGAAACTTCAGTTGCCCCTTCCTGGTGTTAAGTATAAGGCTCCTCCTTGTTTTCAACCTCTCTAAGACCTCATCATTGTTCACATGCTCGATCCATAATATCCTTAGCATCCTTCTGTAGAAGCTTATCTCCGTTGCCTCGAGTCTCTTCTTCATCTTTGTGGAATTCACTGCCGTAAAGAAGGACAGATGTCACGTAACAGCTCTGTACGCTTTTCTTCGTTACCAAAGAAATCCTCTTGTCTCGCAATACTCTGCCCAGCTTTTGGAATGTATCCTTGGCCATTCCAATACGCCTACGGATCGTATTTACCGTCCTCTGTCAAGACGCTACCCAGATATTTAAACTTCCGCGTCTGCTTAATTCTAGTGTTCCTCACCTGACTAGATTTACATAAAAAAGGACCTTGGGTTTGTTTACGTATTGCAACACTTCCAAATGGATTTGAAAGAAAAGGCATTCCCTATTGTCTCCAGTCAATTTGCACATGATCTTTTGCTATATTTGCATTAAAAAGAACATTGCTTTAATTTTTGTATTGTTACACTTAAAATACAGGGTGTCCATAAAGTTTGTGTGCACTTTAAAAAAATTATAACTTTATTTGTATTTGCGATAGAAATAATCTGTGAAAAATGTTATAAAGTTTAATGTACCTAGTTTTAAGTATAGCTAAAATAACTAATGTGATTTCAGGCATTACTGTAAATCAGTTGGCAAATGTTTTCCGCGAACTGCAAAATCGTATTACCCTTTGTATTGCTAATGATGGAGGACATGTGGAAACTTAAATAAAATTTTACCAAATAAACTGATAATGAAAGTAATAAAACCATTTCTACCTTATATATTACTGGAATAACTTCATAAAAATAGCATATTCGAAGAATAATTCGATATCAATGAAATCAACTTGTATCTCTGCAAGCTCAGCTGAGAAAATGTAAACATCGAGTTATGATTGCGTTCAGAGCAATGAAATGCCCTAATATCGTACTGTTATTAGCGGTATTTTGTGATTGGCGATGAAGTATAAGTAAATGGCCATTAGTACACCAGGCTGTTTGTAACTGTTTAGATATAGGGAAAGAGGCGGGGGAAGAAGAAAACTAATAATTAGTATTAGCAAGAGATCACGTGATGAAACCTAAATAAAACAATGGTTTCCCTTTTAGGGGGACGTGTGAAGGAAAAACATGATATAGAATCAGTTTTGTTATTTCGCTTATATTGAATTTATAAGTATACAGTAAGTAACATTTCCAATAATATCTTCATATAATCAATAAGCAGTCGTCTTATACTACAGGTCAAGTATAAATTCACGAAAATTTATTTTTATTTTACCTCGTCTTATCTAAAGGTCGCCTTATGCGCGGAAATATGCAGTAATAACTTCTGCTATAAGCACACTGTGAATTTAAGTAATCTGATCTCTCCTTATTAATGACATAATTCGTTTTTATAGTAACAAGAGCCACTATTCGAATCGATATGCGGAACGCGCCTCGTGTTAACATAAAAGAATCTATCATTCGTAAATGGATAAATCTTCTAAGACAATAAATGTAAAAATATCTGAAGAGCGCTAATACGAAAGAAAATAAATTATTTCGTATTAGCTATTTTTAGATGTTTTACTTTTACTAATTCAAAGAGATTCTTTCTTACGTGTGACTATTGAATTGTAACGATAAAAATCCGAAATTATTCAGGCGTTAAGAACCAATACAGTGGTAAAATGTATTTTAATTTGGCAGACATCACCTTTTGTTTTGTTTTTTAGCTTTCTTCCTCTTCTTCCTTTTCTTCCTCTTCTTCTTCTTCCTCCTCTTCTTCTTCTTCCTCCTCTTCTTCTTCTTCCTCCTCTTCTTCCTCTTTTCCTCTTTTCCTCCTCTTCTTCCTTTTTTCCTTTTCTCCTTTTCTTCCCTTTTCTTTTCTTCCCTTTTCTTTTCTTTATCCTCACTCGTTTTTTTTTTGTTTTGGGTCTTTTAAATCTATTTATTTATTTATTTTACGTTACTGATAAATTAATGTGATATCATAATTCTGTTTTGATTTTAAGCGAGAAAAAAAGAGAGGATAACTCTCCTGTTTTTAACGTCTGCGCCAGTAAAACTTTTTATAAAACTTATCAATTTTAAATCTTTTCATTTGTACCCTCTTACTTCTTTAAATAATGACCTGCATTCATACTTATGATTGTTGTTGCAATATTTTATTAAAGTTAAACCCAAATATTTAGCGAGGCAATAGTCATTTCCATGGTTACTTTATAATCGTAGAACTCGTAAAGAACTTATTCAGTCATTGACTTAAAATTCATCATAATATTACTAAAATACAATTAATAATATAAAATATTGATAATATATTAAACGCTAACAGAATAATCATGTATTGCATACGGATACTGAATTTGCGGATGGAAAACCTGACCATAAAACCTCTTACAATTGACAGCACTGGATTTTATCAGAGAGCTTTAAAATTTCCATTTCGTTAATTTCATTAAAGTAGTAATTTCCTGGTGAAAATTTTAGACATCACTTATCAAAGCAGTTCAATATTTTCCATGGATTTCGGCATCTACGCGGAACAAATGTTGCGCATATAAAATGTTTCATTTCGGCTGATGTAATATAATATCGATAACTATATAATATCACTGACTGTATAATTTAAAATTATAAGTAGTTTCCCTGTCCTCGTTCTGTATATATTTTCATGGCAATTGTTCTGTGAACTTTCCACTATGGTACCTACACTTTATGAATGTAAGCGCAGTACTAGATTGGCGGCAAGGTCTCATCATTTTACAGTTCAAATACCTAGATGTAACCGTTAATTCTATGCCAAAAGTTTCTTCTATCGCACTTCTCACTCGTGGAACTCTCTTCCGGCTCCTTGCTTTCAAGTCAGCTTTGATTTTCAAAAATGTTAAATGAAAATTCAATCGTTATCTTCGGTATTAATTCCTGTTCTTTTATTGTTCTCTCTCCTTAATAATGTTCTTTTTTTTTTCTCTCTCATATTCTCAGTAGCCCTTTGCGTCTTTATTGCCTTACTTGGGGTGAAATGATTAAAAAAATATATTTAGCTAGTGATACTGCAATTAAACATGTTTTTAAAGCATTTTGTTAAGTTTCTCCAGCTTTCGAAGAAGTCATTTGATGTCAGCTAGTCACGTGTAAAGTAACTTGACGAAACTGTGTGTTATGTTCCCGGGGGTAGAGCTGTACGATAGACATTACGGCCAGAAATTTGTTTTTAGGTGGTCACACTATACATAAGTAATTTTTTTTATTCTGGAGTGGTTAAAATTTATGCGAGGAAATTCAGGGGTCGAATTATAACTTAAATCGACTTGTACACGAGTATAAACGGTAATTTTTCTTTTTCGTTTTGTTGTTCCCTATTTTGATAGGTTAAGCATTCCATATCACAAATATAAAATTTATATTTATATATATATATATATATATATATATATTACAATGAGTCATCATTCATACAAATAGTAGATTAGTAAAGTTAATGATATAAAATGGCGAAATCTCTTCGCAACCAAAATTTTAAAGTTGCAGTAACCTACGAACCACTTGATGAATGTTATGATCCTTGTTTTTAAAAACTACAAGTTGTATAAGGTCTTTTTTTTTAATATGCAAGTACTTTCAACTGTACATTCAGTCATCTTCAGGCATGGAAAATTATTTTGTTTTTAGTAAATCCAAGTAGCATCAGAGACGAAAGATTAAATGATAATCGAAATATGTTTTTTTTTTTTTTAAGAAATGTGTTATTGTTAACGGATAAAAACTTATGGAGCATGCAGTCGCAACGCTAAGGCCGGATTTTTTTTTTTTTTTTTTTTTTTTAAATTTAAGAGAGTGCGTTTTTTTACTAATATGGTAATTTGAGAATTTTTTTGTTGTAGGAGTTTATCAGTCAATGTGGCATGAACTAAATAAATTTTCGAGATAACAACTGAGACATTACTCTATTTATTGAACAATTTAGTTCATGCCACATTGACTGATAAACTCCAACAACAAAAAAATTCGCAAATTACCATATTAGTAAAAAAACGCACTCTCTTAAATTTTCAAAAACATTCAACCTTAGCGTTGCGACTGCATGCTCCAAAAGTTTTTATCCGTTAACAATAACACATTTCTAAAAAAAAAAAAAGAGGATATTTCGATTCTCATTTAATCTTTCGTCTCTGATGCTAGCTGGATTTACTAAAAACAAAATAATTTCCATGTCTGAGGATGACTGAATGTACAGTTGAAAGTACTTGCACATTAAAAAAAGACCTTATTCAGCTTGTAGTTATTAAAAACAAGGACCATAACATTCATCGAGTGGTTCGTAGATTAATGTAACTTTAAAATTTTGTTTGCGAAGAGTTTTCGCCATTTTATATCATTAACTTTACTAATCTACTTTTCGGATGAATGATCCATTATAATATAAATTGAACTGCGCCACATATTTGACATATAGGGGAGTCCAGTTTGCTATGTAAATTCATTGTAAATCGATCCCCAAGGCAAAACAAATATTCTCATGGGACACGATATGTTAAAGTTAACATTTTTTTTAAATATTTTTTTTAATTCGTAATCTGGTGTGCTTAATCGTAGTGATTCATGTGGAAAAAAAACCCGGATTACAAATTTCAAAATTTTACTTCTATATTCTTTTTTAATTTAAAAAAAAAATCACGTGGAATGACATAAATTTTGTTTTGGCCTCCGTACAGAGATACATTTTCACTTTACAATTAATTTACATAGTAAACTGGATCACTATCAAGTTTAACTTAAATTTCATATATATATATATATATATAAAAATTCTGTTTTCAGTAACTATTGTTATCCGTACCTACTACTTTCGACCAACGTTGGTCGTTTTCAAAGGTAGATCGCAGTGTAGCGTTTATATTGTTTACAGGCCAAAGTTTGACACGAACATGGGCTCACCTGCTATGACTGTGGACTGGAGTTTAGCGTCACGTGGCTAAAATGACCTTACAATTCCAAAGCATTTTAACACGTGCGCGTCCTAGATTGAAACCAATTTTATTGGTAGTAGGTTGCTTTCTTTTGATGTAAAGGCACTTCCAAGAATTAAGACCTTCCCTGTCCGTTCTATTAAACATACACACACATTTTTGTTCGCCTCTGTAGCGTTTAAATAGCATCTCTGTCGTTTTTTTTGTTTTTTGATTTTTTATGGGAGTGAAATCCAAACAGAGGGATAACAGGAACCAAACTTGATTGGGGTGGGGAGGGCAGTGTTTTGTGACCTTCGCTATCTTACCAATATTTGCTTCCTTTTTTAACTTATATTTCTATACGTTAATACTACGTTATGCTAAGCACAACTGACTTATTAATTAAGAATGAAAAATCTTTCATTCTGAGATCTTTGTTCTTTCTTTTTCAGATTTCTTTTGTTTCGTCCAAATTCGTGAAATCGTACATTAAAAGTACAAAATATAAAATTCATTATCCATAATGGTAAATGTGTTAAAATTCTTCAACTTTCTAACAAGACAAATCTCAAGTTAATGTGAAAAAAAGGTCTCAAAACAGTGTTGATTTCTTTAAGATGGAATGATCTATTATGACATATATTTAGATATTTTGTTATTTATTTCCAATTTTTCTATTTGAATTGTTCACCTATATTGCACGCGATTCATTATTGTATATAATTAGGTTACAATAAAATTTGTATTTTATATGAACATTATTGTTATGGTTAGGACAAAGGAAGAACAACACGAACACAAGAATAGAAATAACGAAGATATATTACACGGAATAATAATGTGGAAGGTGTTAGTATGACTGTCAGTCTGGTTTGGAGTGAACTACTATCGGCTCGACTCGATTCGTCCCTCTCTCTTGAGAGGCGTAGTATACATAGTGTTAGGAAGAGTTCATTCTGTAGTTATAGGTAAGGACCCATAACAACTGTTATGAAGACTGGGATGTAGTAGGGTGGAAGGGAGTATCATAGATTCAGTAGGGGGTCACAGGACCCTTGCACCAAACCTGTGTAGATGACATCACTTATATGACACATATTTAAATCTAGCCTTCCACAAACATTGATTTATTTAAGATGGAATGATCTATTATGACATGTCTCTAATTTTATTTAAATATATTGTATTTATTTCCAATTTCTTTACTTGAATTGTTCACCTATATTGCATGCCATTCATTATTGTATATAATTAGGTCACAATAAAATTTTATTTTATATTAATACTACCTTTTGAACATTGAGATGGAGTAGAGTTGGTGGTGGGGATCTCGTATCATAGTTTCGATGGGGCTGTACCATAGATTAGGGGTTGGTGTGAGTACAATAATACATCTAAAAATATATTAATTTTTATGAGCGGATCACACACACACACACACACATATATATATATATATATATATATATATACATATATATATATATACATATATATATATATATATATATATATATGACATTTATATGTTTATACATTCTTTTTATAGATACAAATATTTAAGTAAACGCTCTGTTTATAATAAACAGTATTAAACAACATTTACCGGCCTGAATGTCCGAGAAATTTTCATAGAAAATATTCGTCTTCCGAATTCTATGAAAATTTCCCAGACATTGCCAACCGTACGCTCCTCTGTAGCCAAATCGGTTAAAGGCACGTCAGGCTATATGACGGTTCCGTATAGGATACTGGTTCGATTCCTGTCGGAGGACGAATATTTTCTATGAAAATTACTCAGGCCGGTAAATGTTGTTTAATACTGTTTATTATAAACAGAGCATTTACTTAAATATTTGTAACTATAAAAAGAATGTATAAACATAAAAATGTCTTTAAAATAATTGTCGGACTTTGTCCATTTCATAATATATATATATATATATATATATATTACTACAATCACGTTACATTTGTCGCTGGCATATTTTCCGCAATTGTCAATGATGGCCTGTCTATGTTCCGGTTTATTGTGACATGAAAAAAAAAACTCACATTTCATTGGTTAATCAAGACATACCCACAAGTCTGTTTTTACTTCTGACCTTGTGTTTCTCCATTCCCCCATTTAAATTTCGGGGAAAAGGTAACTCTTTGTGTTTAAATGTTCTTAATCATTTAATCACCAGTTACTTACCATCGCCTGAAGAACTACAATCAAAGTATTTAATCCTGAAAGCATTTGTGCAACGATTTCAACATGTTTTTATTATAGTCTCATAATAATAATAATAATAATATATTGCTCTACTTTGTATTGAGCACTTTTAAAAAGTAAATGCTACGAACAGTGGAATTTTACTCCATCTGTTTTTCTCGCATTTGTGTGTGTAATTTATATATAACCAAGTATAAGATTGGTATATACGGAATAATTTCCAATAACCAAAATTACTGTTCTTAAGACAATGTTCAATACAGAGTAGAGCAAATATAATTTATTCGAAAATTATAACATAAACATGTTATAAAATCACTACAAAAATAGCCATTTTCTTTCAACACTTCTGGTGTCTTATCAAGTTATGGTGATGAGCGTAGAATTCAAATTGAATTTGTATATATCAAGTATTTGTGGCATCTGGTTGTATATTTTGTTCGATATGGAATTGGTAACAAGGGCTGTGTCATATCGATAGTTTTGTCTCTAATAGTGAAAAGAAGAGAGCATGAAAAATTTAGAATGTTTTTGGCGCTAAACTGAAAACTAAAGACTCAATATATCGTCTTGGCTTCAATCTATGTCAATTTTATTGAACTGAAATGTATCGTGTGTCTAGAATCATTACTGTTAATTTTCTACATGAATCAGAAAAATTTCCGGCTCTGATTTATTTATTTTTCGAAACTTCGGCTTCTGAATTTTCTATATACTGCAAAATGACTCTCGGTTTCATTCCAGAAAAAGAAATACGAATGAACATCAAAAGTTATCAAATTGCCTCTACAATTAACATCTGATTTAGTCCCACCCCACTATATCCATCATCTGATCTAGTTCCCCCCGACTATATCTAACCTCCGATTTAGTTTTCCCTCCACTATATCTAACATCCGATTTAGTTTTCCCTCCACTATATCTAACATCCGATTTAGTTTTCCCTCCACTATATCTAACATCCGATTTAGTTTTCCCTCCACTATATCTAACATCCGATTTAGTTTTCCCTCCACTATATCTAACATCCGATTTAGTTTTCCCTCCACTATATCTAACATCCGATTTAGTTTTCCCTCCACTATATCTAACATCCGATTTAGTTCCCCCCCACTATATCTAAAATCCGATTTAGTTCCCCCCACTATATCTTTAGTTCCCCCCCACTATATCTAAAATCCGATTTAGTTCCCCCCCACTATATCTAAAATCCGATTTAGTTCCCCCCCACTATATCTAAAATCCGATTTAGTTCCCCCCCACTATATCTAAAATCCGATTTAGTTCCTCCCCACTATATCTAAAATACGATTTAGTTTTCACCCCACTATATCTAAAATACGATTTAGTTTCCCCCACTGTATCTAACATCCGATTTAGTTCCCTCCCACTATATTTATCATCTAATTTAGTTCCCCCTCCTCACACACGCTATATTTAAAATCTGATTAAGTCCCCCGGTTACATTCAACATCAAATATAGTTCCGCCGACTACATTTGATTTAGCCCCACCCCCGCTTTATTTTTTATTTTGTTGTTGTGCCCTGTTCGAGTCGTTTCGATTTGGAGATTTATTTGCTAATTTTTCATACAAAAATCAGAAAGTTCGATTAATTAAAATATCTAAGTCCTTTTTGTTTGCAACTGTTCTGTCAACTCCCCCCACCCAACCAAAAAAAAGAGAAAAATCCTTTTCAATAATTATTTAGACGATATTAATTTTTCTTTTTTCTTTTTCTTTTTTTTTTTTCATCCTCCCGTCAACCCCACCAAATTACCAATCAAGTGTTTCGACCTGGTAGTCGTTCAACAGTGAACCCGTACGGTGAAGTCTCCATGCTCCACGAACAACCAGCTAGCACAGTTAATTCGCCAACTCCTCCCATGCTGCCATCGTTTGGTTTTACTCAAGAACAGGTTGCCTGCGTGTGTGAGGTCCTGCAACAGGGCGGGAACATCGACCGATTAGCCAGATTCTTATGGTCCTTGCCTGCATGCGAGCACTTACACAAAAATGAGAGTGTTTTAAAAGCAAAAGCCGTCGTCGCTTTCCATCGTGGTAATTTCAAAGAACTCTACAAAATTCTCGAAAACAACCAGTTCGGCACACATAATCATCCAAAGCTGCAGGCGCTATGGCTGAAGGCACACTATGTGGAAGCCGAAAAGTTACGCGGCAGGCCCCTGGGCGCCGTCGGCAAATACAGGGTCCGCCGAAAATTTCCCCTGCCACGTACAATTTGGGATGGCGAAGAAACGAGTTATTGTTTCAAAGAGAAATCTCGCACGATACTAAGGGAATGGTATGGTCATAATCCGTACCCTTCGCCACGCGAGAAGAGAGAATTGGCTGAAGCAACAGGCTTGACAACAACTCAAGTTAGCAACTGGTTCAAAAACAGACGACAGAGAGACCGGGCGGCAGAGGCGAAAGAAACCAGGTAAATGATTCATTTTCTATTTTACAATCTAACCAACTATTTTGTATATTTTGTACGCCATTTTTTAATATTTGTTATTCGAGAGTAACACGTGATGCTGGATTACAAAATATACCAATGTAAGCATCATGACACTTAATTTGATAACTGTATACCAAGTACATGAAAAACAGCCAAATGTGAGCGATATGCTGACAGGTTTTGATTTTTAAAAAATAAATAAACAAAATGTATAATCTTTTAGATGATGCCTAGTTAGAAATACTGTCAAGTCAACGATTATTATTTTCCTTTCTTTTTCCTGTTTTCTGTCATTTTCCTTTCGTTTTATTTTCCTCTTTCTATCTTTCTCTTTTCTCTTTCTATATTTCTTTTTCTCTTTTCTCTTTCTTTCTTTCTTTCTTCTCTTTTCTCTTTCTTTCTTTCTTTCTTCTCTTTTCTCTTTCTTTCTTTCTTTTTCTCTTTTCTCTTTCTTTCTCTTTTCTCTTTCTTTCTCTTTTCTCTTTCTTTCTCTTTTCTCTTTCTTTCTCTTTTCTCTTTCTTTCTCTTTTCTCTTTCTTTCTCTTTTCTCTTTCTTTCTCTTTTCTCTTTCTCTCTCTTTCTCTTTTTTTCTCTTTCTTTCTCTTTTCTCTTTCTCTCTCTTTCTCTTTCTTTCTCTTTCTTTCTCTTTCTTTCTCTTTCTTTCTCTTTCTTTCTCTTTCTTTCTCTTTCTCTTTCTCTTTCTTTCTCTTTCTCTTTCTTTCTCTTTCTCTTTCTTTCTCTTTCTCTTTCTTTCTCTTTCTCTTTCTCTCTCTTTCTCTTTCTCTCTCTTTCTCTTTCTCTCTCTTTCTCTTTCTCTCTCTCTTTCTCTTTCTCTCTCTTTCTCTTTCTTTCTCTTTCTCTTTCTTTCTCTTTCTTTCTCTTTCTTTCTCTTTCTCTTTCTTTCTCTTTCTCTTTCTTTCTCTTTCTTTCTCTTTCTCTTTCTTTCTCTTTCTTTCTCTTTCTTTCTCTTTCTCTTTCTCTTTCTTTCTCTTTCTCTTTCTCTTTCTTTCTCTTTCTCTTTCTCTTTCTTTCTCTTTCTCTTTCTTTCTCTTTCTTTCTCTCTTTTCGTGTCCTAACCAGAGACCTAAAGTCATAAATGACATCACGACATTTTCCACTGAACATTTGTAAACAAACAAACAAAAAAGTTCCAAAAAACACGTGTTTTCATAACACCCTTCATAGGGTGTAAACTGCATGTGAGAAAATTTTTTTGTATTTCTTTAAGGCATTAGCTACCAGTAGGCTCCTTCAATTAGTCTGAGAAGCTTTACCAATCAAACTCAGGATCTTAACCACAACTGGAATTATTGACATCTTCATGTGCCACATTTCTTAAATTCCCACTTCAATTTCCTCGTATTTATATTTTTTTAATTTTAATATCTAAGATTTTTAAACATATATTAAATCAGCAGTGATCGCTTTGTCCAATAGGAAATCATATGCCTGGGCGATTAGCTTTGTTTGTTCTGTTTGTGTATTGTAAAGACCCATAAAATTGTTACATGTTTGTAACAGGGCCTGGATGATGTTCATACGAATTTCTTGCAGTTTCCTTTCCGTAAAAGTTGCATATTTTCTAATGCAGATATTGGTCCACTCTCTCTTACCGGAGTTTATATTAAAATAACGTGCAACCTGGTACAAGATGATGCATTCTGTTTTTGTGGTCTTTGATCACGATGTCTAGGTGATTGGCTTTGATTGTTCTGTGTTGACCTACGGACGATAATGGGTATGTCCCCATTCACATAAATACAGTAGTAAATACTGTATGTTGGTCTGCAGTTGGAGATTCGTCTCCAGCTGTGCTGGTCAAACTCTAGGCCTCCCAGACGAGGTTATGTCGAAGGACAATCTCTTCTCGGCAAACAGCTACCCGACCCCGTTTTATACGGAGTCTACGGGAAATTTTTGGCCGAGCCTACAGGCTCGGATACCCCACATTAAACTCGGCCTTGTTTCACATCTGAACGCTCAGGGCGGTTGGTAGATATCCTGTAGTTGGATACTCATTGTGGAATTCACTTGTCTCACTTCTAGCAGTTGACTACTTCTACGCGCCGCTGGCGAATCCTGTGTGTGTTGTTCTTGTCTTAAGTATTTTCGTTCATTACTAACCTTCGTGTGATTATTCTATTCAGTGACCTTCCCTAGGTTACAACATTTTGTCTGTATTGTAAAGTCCCCTAAAATTAAGGGATCCTATGTCTGTGAGACTTAACAAATATTATTCTTATTATCAATAATAATAAAATGAAATTCCCTGGAATTTCTTCTCAATCTGAGATATCGAAGATTGTTGTCATGAGCATGACCCACGGATTCATGAATATTCTGTTGATGTAATAAGCTCAATAACTCCATAAGTAAAAAAAAACAGTTTCCTTCACCTAAGGTTTCAAGTAAAAGGCTTGGTAAAGGTTTGCTTCAAACAATAAATGAGAAAAAATGAGTAGGAGAAATATCGCCATCATCATCCAGGTTAATTTATGGATGCTGGAGAAGATGAAGCTTTATCATCTGCCTCCACCCACATGACTGAAGAAACTATTATTATTATTATTATTATTATTATTATTATTATTATTATTATTATGTTTTTTCCCTCTTTTTGGATTAAAATTTTCTTACTGGGAAGGAAAACGAGTTATGATTGGAATTTTTTTCTTTCCGTCTCTAGCGGCCATTTTGGGTTTAATTATGGTTGTACCACAACAATATCCCAATTAAAACATTTCGTCCTTGAAAATTGATTTTAGTTTGACGTCGATTAAGAAGTTATGTTTGCGTAATTAACGAAACAGAACATACACACACACACACACATATCTATATATATATATATAATATATATATATATATATAAGCTAAAAGGTCGTGTAGATGGCTAAATCAGATGTTGAAAGTGGTGCTGGAAACGCTAAATCAATGGCACACACACACACACTTCC
>OZ038507.1:75365892-75378392 GCA_964036315.1 Acanthosepion esculentum
CAAATTGAACAGACCGCGGTACCTGTACAGACCAGAATTTCTTTTCCCTATAGGATGACCAAAAATTCGCTGGGATCATTAGATTAAAAAAAAAAATAACCCCTAACCAATGATTCTCAAAGTGGGCGTTGGAATGATTCAGACGGCCTTGAGACAAAAAAACATGGGCTGTCCGAGGGTGGCCAGTGGCCCCTCTGACCCATGACGTACACCACACACCCATTTTACATGAAGTCGCTCTTGTCTTCACTTAAGTGTATCCCGTTTATATGACAAGTATTATGAGAAATAGTAAGATAATTATTTGACATGAAATATCAAGAAAATCCATTCAAAAGTTGACTATACATTGGCGGGAGGACGTTAGGGTTATTTCCAAGGAGGACGGCAACACCGAAAGATTTGGGAACCACTACCCTACACCAAACCAGATAAGCCGTCCGGGGTATGACCATAAACTACATCGGCGTCCTGGGTAAGACGATAAACTACGTCCAACAGCAAGGCGTCTGATCAGGAGGTTTTGAGGAACGTGGAACCACCTCTTAATTGCTGGCGTTCCCAGGTTCACCCTGACCCGGGGTGGTAGCACCTGCTAGGGTGCCAGCTATGGGCAAGTAGTTAACACCCAAACTTGGGTTAAAATATTATCAAAGTGTAAAAATAGGTTTTAATACCAGAAATACTTTGTAAAAAATATATATATATATTACCAGCAATAGATTTTTTGAAAAACAAATATTACCAGCAAATGATTTTTTGAAAAAAATATTACCAGCAAAGAAAAATTCTTACCAGAAATAGATTTTTGAAGGAAAAACTATTACCAACAATGAAAATTTTATCGGCATTAAATAACCCATTGATGTTGATATACCAAACCTAACCATACTGGGTGGTTCTGAAAAGGAAAAAGAAAAACACGTGGCTGTTGATGTTCTAGCGAACCGCATAAAAGATTTGTAAGAAAATGAAATAACTATTTTGGATGGTGTTGAATATGACAGTTGTTCCAGTCGTAGTCTATGTACTAGGGAAGAAGCCTAAAAAAAAAACAGGCGAGAGTGGGGCATTACTGGTGGAAATAGAATTTAGCATAAGAGTTGGAATAGTCGAGGTGACAGCATTATTGAAAACGACAAATATACTAGCGTCGAAGTATTACGACGACATGATGTCACTTTATCTCCTGTGTGGATCACAATACACGCGGAATTTTAAGTCTCGGAACTACTCCGATTAAAGCCGAATAATGTGTTGAGTAACATTGATGCGATTGTATCACTTGCTTAATTTTCACGTCCAAGGAATAAATCCAATTTCGCTGTCAGTTTTGCCTTCATCGATTTCAGAATGGTGGAATGAAATTCTCTCTCTTGTTAAAGCCGGTCGTTTTATCGCCGATCGCCATCTTCCCGCTGTTCACTTATTTTTGCTTTCTGTTCTCCTCTACGAACGTTCGCTCACGCGCACAGAACACAATTGATAATATTTTATAGGTTTATAATAGACTTCCATTTTCAGTCACTCGCATCGTCACAGAACGGGTCGTCGAACGATGGCTCGGATTGGCGTATGTAATATAGTAATTTCTTTTCTCTTCGAGTTGTTCCTGATCTTCCACCAGACTAAGCCCATGCGTGCGAACATAGGTTTTCGCCACCATGCTCCCTTGAAGTATGGGCGGTCACGACTCTCGACAACTTCCTATCCGTTGTAGCTCTAAGCATTATTTGCACCCTTTACTCTCAAATCCAGTCCTTGTTCTGTCATGTTGGTGATGTTACATGCAGAGCCGGCGTTAGGGTTTCGTCGCTTCCTACGAATCTGATACGGCGGCCTCCTAATCGATTACATCTTAATAATCACAAGGTAATATTAATATAAAATACAAATGTTATTGTAACTTAATTATGTAAATAAAGAATCATATGCAATATAGATTAACAGTTCCATTAGAAAATTTGAAAATAGATACAATGTATCTAGATACAAATTAGACATGTCATAATAAATCATTCTATCTTTAAATAAATCAACAATGTCTTGCGGCAAATTTTAACATCAACTTGAGATTTGTTAAAAGTTGAATAATTTTAACGCATTCAACATTTTGTGTAAAAAAAAAATAGTGAATTTGAGATTTTTTTTTTTTTTTTTTTGAGATGAGCAAAATAATGTTATATACCGTACCTATGAGCACTAATGGGTATGTCCCAATCCTCATAAATAAGTTGTAAGTGGGGATAATATGCTGTCTAAGTAGTCCACATCTAGCAGTGGTTTACCTACTTCACGCCGCTGGCGAGTATTATATTTTGTTGATGTTATAAAGACTAATATTTCATTTTCAACCTCCGTTTTGGTCATTCCTCATTCAGTAACCTTTCCTAGGTTACAACAAATATATATATATATATATATATATATATATATATATTCGACTCTCCTGTCGAATTCGACGTATGAGGGTCAAGCAAATCAGTTCCTAGGAAATCGACAGCCCGACAACATGAGATTGGATTATAGTGGTGAAGGTTTCGTGCCGGACATCCATGCTTTTTGTAGGGCCGAATAGGGCGATCTGCTGCACTAAGTGCTACAAGGTCCGACAAACGACCCTCCGCAGGTTTTGAATTCAGAGTTGTCCTTCTCCTAGACCAGGTTGCCATCGAACCCAGTCTGTCCTGCTAGTTACCCATGGAGGTAGAAGAGGATTTACACCTTTCCCAAGTGTATTAGCTGGAATTCGAACTCGGCTCTCCGATTCCTCAATCCAAGCCGCTCTCCATAACTCCACCGTGCCTCCTTTGCGATAGAAATAATCTGTACAAAGGATTAGAAAGAAGCAAGTCTATATTTTTTAAGGTTTTATTGAAATTTTATTTAAGTTTCCACATGTCCTCCATCATTAGCAATACAAAGGGTAATACGATTTTGCAGTTCACGGAAAACATTTGCCAACTGATTTACAGTAATGCCTGAAATCACATTAGTTATTTTAGCTATACTTAAAACTAGGTACATTACACTTTGTAACATTTTTTACAGATTATTTCTATCGCAAATACAAATAAAGTTATAAATTTTTTAAAGTGCACACGAACTTTATGACGATTGCATCTAGCATGAAGCATACTGTCGCCTCTAAGTGTCGACTTCTATGTTCACTTTTATATTTACACACGATCTATCTCTGATATTGAGCACTTTATCCCATAATATAGCACACTTTAAGACTATATTTCTTCATATATATATATATATATATATATATATATATATATACCACTGCAGCAGACGAATGCAATTTATCAGAATCTCGAACAATTAAGATTTTTAAAACGTTTCCAATATGTCTACCAACAATTTTTATTTAAAATTTTCATTATAAATCTCACACTTTACGTAACTGTGACCTTCATTAATCCCACCTGACTCTGACAGAAACAACAGCGTAACATCCGTACTAAGCAATCATTTTAGTCATAACCAGCTTAAAGAAACCCTCGGTCGAATACACGTCTTACACAGGCGATTTAAATAGGGATAACATTTTCTTGTACCTAAATATATAATCTTTTATTAATTTAAACTTAAGTTTCTCTTTTTTTTCCTTTTTTTTTTTTCTTTTTTTTTTTTTTTTCGTTTAAAAATCCTTATACTGGTCCAAAGGTTAACTTTATATTTAATTGATTAAATATTTATCTTTCAATATTTATATCAAACGAAATATTTTACACTTTTTAGTATCCATAGTTCATTTATTTCTCGTTCTGGAAGTGACAAATTAGTAGCGTTCGCATATACGCATGCGCGTAAAATTTATTAACTTTGTTTGGATATAAATTTGAAGTACAAAATCCATAGAATTAAAAACAATTTCTCCAAAAATAATTTTAACGTATTTTCAAAATATAATAAATAAATTTTTTAATGTTTTATCTGAAAAACATTAAAATATCTCTCTACTTCTTATTTAATGTGCATGCGGGGGAATTATTCTTTATCGTTTGTTCACACACTCCCTCTCTCTCACACACACCCTCTCTCTGATTCTATCACCCTCTGACACACCCTCTCTCTCTGATTCTGTCACCCTCTCTCTCTGATTCTGTCACCCTCTCTCTCTGATTCTGTCACCCTCTCTCTCTGATTCTGTCACCCTCTCTCTCTGATTCTGTCACCCTCTCTTTTCACAAATACACACACTCACTACATATATATATATATAATTATACACACGCACACACACTTTCCAATACAGTACGAGGAAAATCCCTTGTCTTCACATTTTATATGTATGTATGTATGTGTATGTATGTATGTATGTATATATATATATATGTGTGTGTGTATCAGTCTGTCAGGCATTGTGGCTCTTTCTCTCCCACTTACTTCTTTCTTATTTACATTTGGTCTTTCCTTTTTCTCTGACTCACCCCCACGACCACACTCCCTCTCTCTCTCTCTCTCTCCCTCTCTCTTTCTCTCTTTTCCCAGTCTTGTTAATTAGTACTGACTTAACGTTATTTATCGACTTCTGCTTCCGACGCTGTTGTCTTTATACTGACCAATAGTTATTAGTAGTATTATTATTACCGCCATATTGTTTTAACAGTCCATTGCGCCGACTATTTATAAAAATATTAAGAACGCTTTAGGCTAGTAATTAATAATAATGTCCTAAATTAGCTCTCGATCATTAGCATCCCAATCGGAGATTGACGAAAATGGAACTTTCTCGCCACTGCAGGTTTCAACCTGTGAGGTGACGAGGCCATTACTTCTCTAGTCTTATGTAAAGGTTTGGAAGTAACGTGACTCATTTCGATGTCGATATGCCAGCGAATCAGTTTTAGGCATAAATGGAATTTGGTCGTCCACGCGAACGCGCCCTGCGGATAAAATCTGAGCGAGCGCACTTGCCATTTCCCCTTTTGGGGACACCTTACGTAATGGGCAGTGACCCGGATGCTCTCTCGTATCAATAGTAAAACTTGGTTTGAGGATTTTCCATTAAATGATACTTATTTTCAGGCTCGAACCCGGCACGGTTGAGCGTCCTGGGTAAGACGATAAACTACGTCCAGCAGCAAGGCCTCTCTGATCAGGAGGTTTTGAGGAGCGTGGAACCTCCACTTAATTGCTGGTGTTCCCAGGTTCACCATGACCCGGAAAAGTAGCACCTGTTAAGGTCCCAGCTATGGGCAAATAGTTAATCCTGAAACTGAGATAAAAAAAAGCATTATAAAAGTGTAAAAATAGGTTTTAATACCAGAAATACTTTGTAAAAAAATTATTACCAGAAATACATTTTTGAAAAGAAATAAATATTACCAGCTATACGTTTTTGAAAAAAATAATATTACCATCTATACGTTTTTGAAAAAAATAATATTACCAGCTATACATTTTTGAGGCTGAAAAAATATTACCAGAAATAGATTTTTGACTAAACAAAAATATTACCGGAAAAAAAAAAGTTGTCGGCATTAAATGACCCATTGAGGTTGATATGCCGTAAAACAAACCAAACCAATCTAAACCAAAGAATACATATTCTATTCATACGAATCTATCCTAAAAATGTAGTCGGCATTAAATAACCCATTGAGGTTGATATGCTGTAAAACAAACCAAACCAATATATACTGAAATAAATAGATAGATAGAAAATATTAGCAGCAATAAAAATCTTGTCGGCATTAAATAACCAATTGAAGTTCCTATGCGACAAAACAAAACAATGCAAACCAAACCGGCACGGTTGAGAACTGTATCAAGCTAAGATTGTCTGCGTTTTCACTCCACTATGAATATTAAATATATAGTTGGTTTTGTGCGTATCTGTAAGTAAGGCCGTTGCAAGGTAATCTGTGATACGCCCCCCACTCGCTATCATCTCTATTTTCATAAGGCTATATTCAGATAAAATACAAATTTTTATAGTAACCTAATGATGTACAATAATTGATCATATGCAATATATCTGAAAAACTGAACTATAAAAATTGAAAATAAATACGAGGATCATTCAATAAATAAGGTGGATTTTTTGGTATAAGGACTTCTAATACAGATAGAAGCTTACTTTTTTTTTTAAATTTTCAACGTAGTCTCCCGGCACAGTCACACACTTTCCCCATCTGTGCACAAGCTTCCGTATTCCCTCAGCGTAAAAATCTTTGGACTGATGTCTCAGCCAGTCGCTCACAACACTTTTGACTTCATCGTCACTTTTAAACTTTGTGCCTCTCGTGAACGCTTTCAAGGGACCAAACAGTTGAAAGTCTGAAGGGGCAAGGTCTGGGCTGTAAGGGGGATGAGGGAGCAGTTCCCAGCCCAGCTCGTTGATGGTCTGCACTGTTTGGGCTGCTGTGAGAGGCCTTGCGGTGTCATGATGCAAGATGACTCCTTCTGACTGATGACCCCTGCGTTTGTCCCAACAGATAAGCTCAAAGTCCTTGCAATGTCATCCACTGTCATCACCCTTTTGTCAGACTGAATGAGGTCATTGACTGATTCGATCACCTCAGGAGACCTCGCTTCTGTAGGCCTCCCAGGCCTGTCTTCATCCTCAACACTGCTCCGTCCTTCTTTAAACAATTTAGCCCACTTGTAGACATTTTTTTTGGCTGAAACATGTGGCACCATACACAGGTGACATTCTCCTATGAATTTCAACTGGTTTGCACCCTTCAGCAATCAAAAACTTGATAACTGACCGCTGAAGCATGCTTCTTGGTCGGCCATCTTTGTTAATCGCCAAAACTCTGAAAGATTTTTTTTTAATCTGCAAAAGAAATTAAATCCATGTGTAAAAGAAGTAAAACAAAAAAATAAAAAATAAAAAAGAGTAAGAGTTTATCTGTATTAGAAGTCCTTATACCGAAAAGTTCACGTTATTTATTGAATGATCCTCGTACAATGTATCTAAATACAAATTAAAGACATGTTATAATAGATTATTCCATTTTAAATAAATGAACAGTGTTTTGCTGCAATTTTTTTTTTAATATCAACATGAACTTTTTCTTGTTAAAAAATAATAATTTAACACATTCAAAATTATGGATAATTATAGAGAAATTTGTATTTCGGTTTAGTAAGAACAAAACCAATTCACGGAAAAAAAACAACAACCCCAGAATGACGTCAAAATACGGGAAAAATTTGTTCATCTTTTAATAGTCAGTTGTGCTTAGTTTAATTTTTAAAGTAGTCTGTAGAAAAAACGTAAATGTTAAAAATATAGTGAGGGACACAAAGCACCGCCTGTGGGGTCCCCAATAAGTCTGCATCCGCCTCATTCTTGGGGTATTACGCACCGGCCCTGTCTGTAAATATTTCGCCTAAGTATAACAATAATGCAGTATTACCTTTTTTTTTCTCTCTATCTGCTAGTATGTCTTAGCATCCATAAGGATATCATGGACCGAGTATGCGAGCAATGATGAGGTCTTAGATAGGTTACAAACAAAGAGAAGACTTATAATCAACACCAGAAAGCGGCAGCTGAAGGAGGGCCTGGAGAATCTGATAGTCACGGGTCTAATAGCGAGGAAGAGAGATCAGGGAAAGCAGCGCTCGACATCCCTGACTAGCTTGAGCAGGTGAATGAGAACGTGGTCTGGGGGAGGTAGCAAAGGGAAGGAGCTTGCTGAGGGCTGCAAGGGATAGAGAGGTGGGTGGAACCATGATCGCCTACGTCCTGAAAGGACATGGCGCATAAATAAAAGAAAGTACTTGTCTTATATCCTAATCAATTTAGTGTTTCTTTTTTAATGACTGTAGCCAACGATTCAGCTTTAGATATCAGATTTTGAAAAAAATACCTGTTTCCTTATTCCTTTCAAATCACGAATTCAGCGATTTTTTATAAATTAAATATGGATTCGTTTAACTTTTTTTACTAATTTAAATAAAATTATATTCTATTGCGAATGAGTTAAACGTTTTAGTATTTAGATCACAGTTTGAGAATAAAGGGGAAAGTAGCAATAATATAAGAATAATTCCCATCATAAACTAATTCTAGAAAAATAAGTGTATTAAACGTAAGAATACAGACTTGAAGTGAAGATTAGTAGAAAGTATATGTACAAGTCTCTGTAAGTGAAGCCGTAATTCTCTCTCTCTCTGGACTCTCGTATAACTCTCTGTTAACACCCTGTGTACTGTCTCCGTATCTCTCACCCTGACTCAACGTATCTCAACCTGCAGGTATTCTCTCTGTCAGTATAAGTATACTTTGGACGGGTCCATCTTGTGTAAAAGGGGTTTGCTCCACAACACTATCTATCTGTCTATTTTGTAGTTGGGGTATTTTTTTTTCCTTTGGTTTCTGGTGTATATTCATTTCTTTTCGGGTCCCAACCGCAGGTCTAAGGTCAGAAATGGCATCATGACATTTTCCATTAAAAACAAAAAAAAAACAACCCCTAATAACAAATTTATGAGACTTTACAATACACACAAACAGAAGAATCAAAAGCTAATCATCCAGACATCGTGATCACAGCCCCCAAAAACAGAATGTGCTTTCTTATTGACATGACAGTCTCTGCTGATTGTAATGTATCTTTTGAAGTTCTTCAAAAAGCTATCAATGTACAAGGACCTTGAGATCAAAATCTAAACAAATTTGGCACATGAGGACATCAACAATTCCAGTTGTAATTGGAGCCCTCGGATTGATTGCAATGTGTTCCGGTAGACTCATTGAAGGCACCTCTGGTAGCCCAAGAAATACATGAACTTGCACTCACACCTTACAAAGGGCTTTATCTATGTAAAATACGTCTGATATTCGTTTTTCTTTTGTTTTGTTTTTTTTTAAATGGAAAATATGAGGCCTGAAGAAAATATCATTAGGTCTGCGGTTGTGACCCGCAAATAAATTTTGCACCAGAAATTTTATAAAAACGGAATGAAAATCATTTCAATTTTCATATCCAAATCTTCCCTCTGTTTTAACGCCTTCCGCTCTCATCTTCTCTTTTTTGGTTTGTTTAACCACTTCCGCTGCTTTTTTGGTTGACCTCTTCTCCTCTGTAGTGTGTTTTTTTTTGTTTGACCTCTCCAGTGTGTGTGTGTTTTTTGTTTGACCTCGCCAGTGTGTGTGTGTATATGTGTGTGTGTGTGTTTTTCGTTTGACCTCTCCAGTGTGTGTGTGTGTGTTTTTTTGTTTGACCTCTCCAGTGTGTGTGTGTGTGTGTGTTTTGTTTGACCTCTCCAGTGTGTGTGTGTGTGTGTTTTGTTTGACCTCTCCAGTGTGTGTGTGTGCGTTTTTTGTTTGACCTCTCCTCTTTGTGTGTGCGTGTTTGTTTGATCTATCTTGTGTGTGCTCTTTTTTTTTACCTTTACTATGTGTGTGTGTGTGGGGGGTTACCTTCTAACTTTTTATTTTACCATTTCATTATGCTGTAACGTGTCATACGCCACACGATTGTTACGTAACCGGCGTATTTGTAACACATCGGAAATCGCACGGGTAACGTGCCTCCTATTCTCTTTTTGCGTGAGTTGTGGGAAATACTGGTTTCAGTTGAAAACGCTGTGTGACAGGCCTAGAGGTGTACTTCATCTGCTTCTTGTAGTTGTCAAATGCACACGTATCGCTGTGTACATTGTCAGGCCGTCGCGTATTGCACACCGCGTAATATCACTCAATTATTGTGACGAGCTGTCTATCAAAATGTCTGAGGCTCGTCGCTTACAGACCAGAGATGAGGTTGTAATTCGAAAGGCCGAAAACAAGAAAAATAATGAGAAAGTAAAAAAAAAAATACACAAAATAAATCGTATTTTGATTCCTTGTACTTCGCGGAAGTTTGGGTTCTCACGTGGGCGGGGGGAGGTGAGTAAAAAGCCAATTGTTTATGAAGAAAAGATGCCAACAAGCCTTTTCTGTGACTGGCTTGAAATCCAATACACAGGTATATGGAATGAAAAGAAATGACAATTTTTTACCTTCATTTCTATTCCCCCTCTGCCTCCTTTGTTGTGCATCCTTTTAGTTGTGAGTACACTACCATTGGAGTATCCTGTAAACCACTGCACCAAGGTTAGGTCTAAATTTATCGAGAGATATATATATATATATATATATATATATATATATATATATATATATATATATATATATATATATATAAACTATATAGGCCACACTACAACATGTTTGACACGCAGACTCACTCTACACCTTTCTGAACATAGCTCAATTAGATCTCATAATAATATTAACTTTGACCATGGACAAAAGAAGGATTGCTGCTTAAATACACAAGGCAGATGACCGATATCTTCGTCTGCCGAAATAAGCTTATTTCCCATATGAGGTAATTTCTCATGCGATCTAATAATTCTATTTATATTTATAGTTAAAAATAATAATTCACCTCCTAGAACAAAATTAAATAGGGCAAATATTATTTACGAATTTAAATGCCCATTAAGGAATTGTATTCCTGATCAATCAAAATTCGTAAATAATTATATAGGCCACACTACAACATGTTTGACACGCAGACTCACTCTACACCTTTCTGACCATAGCTCAATTAGATCTCATTTAAATATTCATGGAGACCTATCGGACAGTATTTGTAACATACTTGTTGACAACACAAATATAATAGCATCATCTACATGCAAAAAAAGGCTAAAAATAATGGAAGCCTTATTAATAAAAACAAAAAAACAGCGCTTAATGATATTAACTTTGAACATGGACACAATGTCTTTACAGTGTTTTGAAAAAGGAAAACATTGTATAAAACATACATACAACAAACTATTTCTTATTTAACAGTTAAAATATTTAATCCTTGAAAATGGCTAAATGTATAGCCGAAAGCGCTTGGATAACAAGAACATTCAGACATTTTTTATAATTTATCACCCGAAAACAAAAAAATTATTAGATCGCAAGAGAAATTGTATAAAAAAAAAACTAAATAAAACACCTTGTCTGTCGTTTTCAATGAAATGTGCATATATATATATGTCATTCACAGACAGTACTGTTTCGCTGTATCACAGCTCCTCAGTGCGACTAGACATCTGAATGCCTCAAGCCAGGATTGAAACACAACTAATTTGGTGTCAGCCTGAGCTATCTTTACTCGGTAGAGTTACACAACTAAATCTAGCGTATTGTTTTTACAAATGTAAACAAATGCCCATCAGCCAAAGTGCTCCATTCATTTTACTGAAGAGCTTTGCATTAGTGCAGGTGGCTGTTTTTATAGAATTATATATAATATATCCGTGGGTAATTAATCCAAGTGAATCCTATTAATATCAAATATTAAAACTGTTCCACAAAGAAGAGCACAATATATTTATTAGAGACCATAGAAATGAATTACATAAAAATGAAACTCAATTGTGCCCATTTTTATGGTCATTTCGCTCCTTGGGACAAATTCCCTGGAGCTTGTCAATACTAAAATGTTTAATAAAAAGAAAGGCACGTGGCCGAGTAGCTAGGACGTACGCATTCAGACCATGAGACCTAGGTTCGAATCTCACCATGGTCGATTTTTCAGGAAGGAGACTTCTTGATGTTATCTGAGTGGAGGGGTCGATCTCAGCTTGCTGCACCTTTGGAAATTGCCTGAAAACCAAGCCCTGTGAGTAAAATTGGGTAGACGGATATCCGTCGATAGTCACAAGTTATCGTGGGTGTGCTGGCTTGGTTCAAGGACAGCACAGTCAAATTGCTGATTAAGCTAGATAGATAAAACTGTAACTAAGTTCTGCCCAACAAAGTTGCAGTAAAACCACAAGTTGGCTCTGTGGATGTGGAGCAAACACAAATGTGCCTGAGCGAGCGTCTGAAATAGGGATTAGCTAGCCGCTCAAATAGACGGATATCCCTGAATACCAGTGGCCAGCTATATATATATATATATATATATATATGAGAGAGAGAATGTAGTAGTTGTGTCCGGTGCAGCCGTAAATGGGTCTTGTGCTTATTTGATGTACGTATATTACATCGGTAATATTTCTGGTATTATTTTTCTTAGCCCTTTCGATAATAAATGTCGGGTATTATTAACAGGAGTCCATATTTTAAATCTTTTCTTCGCCACACCAAGAGTAGTTTGAATAAATACCCTGATAAACTAAAACATTAATATGGTCGGTAATATTCAATAAAGATGTCTTCCTTCTTGCTGTTACTTTTTTGAAAGCTCTAAAAATATGCATATATTTGGACGTATACTTTTCTTTGCTTAAAAATATCCCTTGTATTAACAATTATAGTAATAACACACATACACACACTAATATATATATATATATATATACGTTTGGCGTACGACTCTAGTTTCGTTGGTTGCCGAACTTATCGGGCACAAGATCTAGTGCCTGATGAGTTGGTTAACCAAAGAAACTCTAGTCGCACGCCAAACGTATATATATATATATATATATATATATATATATATATATATATATATATATATATATATAATTATGAA
>OZ038507.1:75385892-75563392 GCA_964036315.1 Acanthosepion esculentum
CAGGTGTCCTTAACGTGCACGGTCAGGTTAACGAGCTCATGATGGCAGCTCGGCACCAGAAATCGGAAAACTTTTCGAATTTCACTCGTGTCCATTGCATTCACTTTCGCGCCAATATCCTTGGGAAAGGTAACAATCAATTACTTCTCTCATCAGCGATGGCTTAAATAGTAGGACTTGTCTATGGAAAAATCGTTGCTATTCTAAAAATAAACTGATAATGTAATGTTCACTCGCAAAAAAAAAAAAAGAAAAGAAAAAATAATTCTTACAATCTAAAATATGTTTCGGCTTTAAATAACCCTTAAAGGGTTGATAAGCCGTAAAAAAGGAAAATAAATTATTCTTACAATTTAAAATGTTTCGGCTTTAAATGACCCATAAAAGGGTGATAAGCCATAAAAAAAAACGTCAATCAATCAATCAACGAGTAGTGTGTCAGTTCATGACGATGACTCAGCTCAGAATTCCATAAAATAAAAAAAGAGAACTCGGTGCTTGTTTGCAATATCACGCAGAGAATTCATTAAGTAAACACGTCGACATAATTTTAAATCAAGTACAATCTGAAAAAAAAAAACTGACTTAATTTCAGAAAAACAAAAAAAAACATTCTTGCTTATCTTTTTAAAAAATTTTTTTTTAAACATTTCACCCCAAGTAAGGCAATAAAGTCACTAAGACACAACTGGTTACTGAGTGTGTTAAAGAGCGGGAACTATAAATAAGAGGAATCAAGAATATAGTAGATAACGATTGACAGTGCATTTAGATTTTTTAAGAAGTTGTCCGAAAAGCAAGAAGCCAGAAGAGTTCCACAGGCAAGAAGTGCGAGAGAAGCTGCTGTTAGCATAGAACTTACGGTAACGTCTTGCTAATTCAGCTGTAAAATGATGAGACCTTATTCTCTGGATTTTCTCGAGAATCTCTAAATATATAGCAAGAGCACCGGACCATATGTAGCAGCAATATTCAAAGCATGGATGAATGGTAGACTTATAAATATGTAAGATAGATTTTTTTCTTTGGATTTTATCAAGAATCTCTAAATATATAGCAAGAGCACCGGACCATATGTGGCAGCAATATCCGAAGCATGGACGAATAGTCTGGCTTGTTAAATTCACTTACGCGCAAATACCCCTGTAAAAGGTATTGGTCCATCTCTCCCTCACTCAGCTATGAGTTGAATAGCAGGATAGGCTGAGTCCTATAGCCTTGGTTGGCAACCAGACTACCACAGGTAGAAACGCCCACCTGCTGCGGGAAAATCGTTTGCTGAATCAGTCATGGATCAAAAGAGACCTGATCGTACAAGCGACTGACTGAACTATTTTCGCGCCCACATGTTAATCAGACGGGAATGCTGATATTCAAGGCAGGTAGAGATTTTTCTTGAAGAACTGAAGTAACATTTTAAAGTAATATTTTTTTATCTCCCCGATTTGATTGTTTTGTGCTTTGTGAATCAAAGTTTATTAAATATCAATACGGTCGGCTACAACTCGTTTCCGCAAACACCCGTACACCAGGGTCGCTAGTCCGTCCCCATGACAGATGCCGGTTCCACCCACATTGCCCATCTGGGATTAATACTCTAACAATGCTGTGCAGATTTACAGATTTTGGGAGAGAGCACATAATCTAGCGTGATTAATTTTTTGAACCAGGCCAATGCGCTCAAACTCTCGGTCACGATGACTTGTAACTACGTGCTTGCACAGCCATCAACGACTTCCGAATGGTTACGTCAACTCAGTTTCATTTACAAGCCGTGGGTCAAACCGTGGCGTGGTTTTAAGACAACCGCAGACGGCGCAACACCCTTGGGATCACCTCATCAGACCGTTAACATCAAGAAGTCATCTAGCCGACAAATCGTCTATGGTGAGATACGAATCCGATTCTTACGGTCAGAAAGCTAACGCTCTCAATACTCTGGCAATTTCTTGAACCAGGCCAATGCGCTCAGATCCTCGGTCACGATGACTTGTTATTTCGTGCGGGCACAGCCATCGACAGCTTCCGAATGGTTTCATCAAGTTGATTTCATTCACAAGGCGTGGGTCAAACCGTGGTATGTTTTTCAGCCAATTTTAAACAGTGCTGCCCTTTTTGAAAAATCGACTGTGGTGTGATTCGAACTCTGGTCCTATGATTATAAAGCTAACGTTCTCGATACTCTGGCAAGAACCCATGACATATCAATAAAGCCGATACATGTCCCAAGAAAAGAAAACGACACAACGACTTAAGCGTCTCGACGTTAAATTGTAGGATAGAGGTGCAACTTTTATTACTAATTACGATTACTTATCTATTAATTTATTATTGTTGCTTTGATTAATTATATTTGGACAAGTCATCATTAATTGCAAATAGCTAAAAAGGTGAGGAGTAGCCACTGAAATTCGCCTTTCTACAAACGTAAATACCAAACTAAACGACAGCTGTCCGCTTCTGTGAAGGTGAAGCTGACCCGCGATAAGCTTAAATATTGTAGCAGTCATCTAACAAATATTCTAATTGAATAACCAAAGGATTTGATTTTTATATTCAACAAGGACGAAATGGAAGATTTACTTGTGGGAATTATATTTCAAATCAGAATGACCTGCGTTAATTTTTATACCCGCAAATTCAGATACACCATACATATCGTCTGCTTCCATTAATTCTGTTAAAATAATTATTTAAATATGTTCAGCGTTTTATGTAATTTATTGATTTAATATTGAAATAAGATGGGTCTTACTTCCCTAATTGAAAGTTTTGATTGCATTAAAACTTTCAATATTTGGAACAAGGCTCAAAATATAACTTGTTCTGTCGTGCAGCGTGTATCGGGCTCAAAATTAACGACGTTCCCGTAAAGTATAAGTTAATATGACCATTAACAAACAAAACAAAACAAAAAACTTGTAGATTAGATTTGGTTTGTTTTACGGCATATCAGCCTCAATGGGTTATTTAATGCCGACAAAATTTTCATTGTTGGTAATATTTTTTTCTTCAAAAATATATTGCTGGTAATATCTTTTATTCCAAAAATGTATTGCTGGTAATAATATATATATTTTTTTTTACACAAAGTGTTTCTGGTATTAAAACCTATTTTTACACTTTGATAATATTTTAACCCAAGTTTGGGTGTTAACTATTTACCCATAGCTGGAACCCCTAACAGGTGCTACAACCCCGAGTTAGGGTGGACCTGGGAACACCAGCAATTAAAAGATGGTTCCACGTTTCTCAAAACCTCCTGATCAGAGGCCTTGCTGTTGGATGTAGTCTATCGTCTTACCCAGGACGCGGATGTAGTTTATCATCTTACCCAAGACACGGATGTAGCATATCGTCTTACCCAGGACGCGGATGTAGTATATCGTCTTACCCAGGACGCGGATGTAGTTTATCGTCTTATCCAGGACGTAACCTTGTAGAAATTATTCAAGGTGATTTAACTGAACTGCTTAGATAAATATAACAACGGCAGTAAAATTCAATTTTGTTTTGTATTTATTCCTTTAGAAACCTTAAATATTTTAGCATTTTCAATTCATTTTCTGAATATTTTAATGGTACACTATTTACATTATTCGGACTATTGTCCTCATCTTTGTCGCCATATTTATTACAACGTTTCGGCCGTTGTACGCTCCGGCCTTCTTCAGGTGGTTGGAATGTCGAACTGAACCCTTTAATTCGCTCACTGGGGTAGACTATTCTAGTTCCACGTGCTATGTTTTAATGGATGTCAGTTATCTCTTGTTAATTCCCCTCACCAAGTTCTCCACTGCCATAACCGGGTATTGAACTCACACTCTTTGGGTCCTGCCACTGGATCTAAGCAATACCTTTATCCACTGATAACTGACATCCATTAAACATGGCACGTAGAACTAGAACAGTCTACCCCAGTGAGCGAATTAAAGGGTTCAGTTCGACATTCCAACCACCTCAAGAAGGTCGGAGCGTACAACGGCCGAAATGTTGTAATAAATATGGCAACAAAGATGAGGACAATAGTCCGAATAATGTAAATAGTGTACATAATACCTCATCTCAGAAATATAGACAGATATTGTAAGGCCGAAACATTGTAATAAATATGGCGACAAAGATGAGGGCAATAGTCCGAATAATGTAAATAGTGTACATAATACCTCATCTCAGAAATATAGACAGATACTTTAATGGTTTTTTGATTTTGTGAATAGGGTCGAATAGTACCCCCTCCCCACTCTATTCTTTTCATATTCTATTCATAAGAGAGAAGTTCCCGGCTCTTTCCAGTGCTCGTTGAGCATGAAAGGCTGTTACGGGATTTAAAATAAAAATAAATTAAAACTGTTTTCTTTTTTTTTCTTTTTTTTTTTACCTCATAACCCGTAGGGTCGTAGAAGCACCATGTGTACTACAACCGCATTAGAAGTGGTGTTTCTTGAGCAAGATAGCCTGACAAAGCCCAACCCTCTCTAGGCCGGTTTTGAATTCGGAGTTTTTCCCCACTCAAGATTATAGAACCCAGCTTCCTGTCTTTCTATTTACCCATAGGTGTAAATACCCATACCCCTGTGGGTAAACAGCAGGGCAGACTGGGGAGTGATACCTTTCCCAAGGGTATTAACACGTAAGTGAATGTAATAGATCAGGCTGGAATTCGAACTCGGCAATTCGCCTTCTCAATCCAGTATTCCACTTTCTTCCTTACTATAGGTGGATAACTGATTTTAAAAAGACGATTTTCCAAGCAGTACAAAAACTGAAAAGACTTAAACTTTCATAGAGCTCCGTTCTGTCGTGTTGGTCTGTGACTTGTAAATTAGATGGTAAAAATGTAACATATTTAATCAAACAATGCAATGATGTTGGCTTTTATTTATCAGAATAGTCAAACCTGGACAGTTTCAAATACAGTACCTCTGACAAATGGTTGGTTTCTGTCTTCATGTGAACCGGCTATCGGTTGACGATTGAAAGGTGTGATGTTTGGACTCTGTCTTCGATGGTGACGTTTGTGGGGGCTAATATTACCTAAAGGGTCATTTCAGTCCCGGAATGTGACAATCTGATTGATAGACGTTTTGCTGCTTATTTGTCGCGGTAGACATATCCGGCGAATCTAGGAGTAAACCTGATTTACCTCTTTAGTGTTGGGGGTGGGGAACAAGACGAATCCGCGCTTATATCAAAACAAATATTTTTATCTAAAATTTCGAGGAATTTGAAACCCTTTAATAAAAAATATACTTAAGATCTAGTTTTAATTGCCTTTTTTATTTTATTTTATTTTATTTTATTTTTTTCGAAGTAGAATATATATTTCAAAATCTCCAAAGGTAATGCTCAAAAATGTTAGTGGCAAAAGTCCGTACTACACTCGATTCGTATATGTTTAATTTTCTAAAAATTTGATCAGCAATTTTGTGTGAGTTCAAACACATCTATAAAACACGTTGCCGAATATCTTTAGATATATTGTCACTGGTATGCCACAATTGAAGAAAAGTGCGTTATGGTCCACGAGGCATACCATTCTGCCATACTGCCATACTTTACAGATTTTCTCAAATATGAGAAGCATTTTAAATTTATCAGCACCCCGTTTACAACCTTGGAAAGAAGACAGAACTTGCGTTTGTACCAGTAGTTTAAGTGAAATGTGAATGCTTATATCCATTTTCAAATATATATATATATATATATATATATATGTGTGTGTGTCTTTGTCACGAAATTGTTTGCAAATTTTTATGTTTATCGGCGAAGAAATTGGAGTAGACGAGCCGAGTTCGAATCCCGGCCAAGGTCATTGAGTTTCATTTTAAAACAAGAAGCTTTAGGAAAGGTATGAATGTATTTTTCTCCCTTCATCTATCGAGAAAAAAAATACGCGAATCGAGGGAGTACTCGACGAATAATTTGTACATATGTTCTTCAGAAAAACACGCGAATATTCTGAGTTTCCGCGAATAACAAGTGGTTCTTCAGGAAAATCCGTGAATGTGTGAAGCCGCAAATGCTGAAACGAGAATAGGCAGGTTCTCACTATATATATATATATATATATATAAAGACATTTATGATATGTTTAACGTTCTTTTTATAGATACAAGTATAAAAAGAACGTTAAACATATCATAAATGTCTTTAAATAAATTGTCGGACTTTGTCCAATTCAAATATATATATATATACATATACACACATACATATATATATATATATATATATATATTTGTGTATTTAGGCAGCAATCATTCTTTCATGCACATTTCATGTTTTCTTGTCAGTCGTTTTTAATGAAATATATATATATATATATATATATATATATATATAAAATAAAAACAAGAAACCAACCCATAATAGCATCAATTATGCACACGCCTGCAGTCTACTGGGCGTATCTGAAAATTAAGAAATATACCTACTTTATATCCTCTACAATAGCACACACACACACTCCATTTATTATAGTAGTATAACAAATAAAATTTTAGAAAACGGCTACTAATATATATAAAAAAAAAACTATTTTCTTAGTCTTATTCAACAAGACTTGTCTTCAAGATAAGTTTTTTTTTTCTTTTTTTTTACAATGAAGATGTACAATTCTGCCAATTTTTAACATAAAAATGAACTGTTATATGTTTTACGTCACTTAAATAACAGGAAAATAATACAAGAATATTTTAAATATGTTCTATCGAAAAAAAATACGCGAATCGAAGGAGTTCTCAGCGAATAATTTGTACGTATGTTCTTCAGCAAAACGAGTAAATATATTCTAAAAAGAAAATCCGCGAATGTGTGAAGCCGCGAATCCTGAAACGCGGATAGGCGGGGCCTCTTTGTATTGGATTTGTTATCATCTGTTTTTTTTTTTTTTGTTTTTTTTATAGACATAAGGACAAGGCAATGAATCAATTGTTTTTACTTGATTTTATTTCATTTTTTTATTTTTCGTTTAATTTATTATTCAAGAATGATTTGAACATAAACAAAAGATTACAAAGAAACATTGTTTTAAGTCCAAAGCAATTCTACAATTAAATAAATGTCACTTTTGACGGTATGCATAATTTAGTATATATTATATCACAAATGCCGAATCCGTCTGAAAGATTTTTTTTTCTTTCTCTCCGAGCGGCTTTCAAAATAAAAATCTGACCAAATAATCAAACATATAATTACACACACAGAATTTTTTTTTTTGCAGTATGGATGTGTTATAAGATCCCTACCGAGTGTCTGGAAATGCGACTAGTACTGAACGCAATACAAAATTTTTAAAGAAATATTTTATACATGTATATCTTTTATAGAATAAAGAACAAATAGGAAACGTTTATTAATCTGACATGTTTCCCTTTCACTGAAGCTTCATCAGAGAATGAGATATGGACAAAAAGAAGAAAGAAATTCTGTTATTCTTACCTTTTTATGTTGTTTGCTTTTCATTGGTTAATCAGGTTTCGCGCGTATTTGATTCGTTAAACAAACGTTTTGTATAATTTCTGGCTTTCAAGGAGGGACGACGCGTGCCTTCGAAGTTCCAAGAAATTCTAAGATTCTAAGCCCAAGTGAAGAACCGTAAATATTCTTTTATATATGTAAGTGGATAATAATTCTAGTTTGTCTATGTGGAATTCAGATGATAATGTATATTCGTAAGTGTGTGTGTGTGTCTAGTAGATATTGTTTTTTCTTTGTTTTTTTTTATTTATTTATTTATTTTGTTTTTTTTTGTATGTAAATTTGGGAACGTTTTTACGGACGTGCCGTTTTAGACAAGCATACGTTAAATTATTTAAAAATGGATTCAATAAAAGCTGGTGATGTAATATAGTATTGGCAAACATGGACGGACATGTCCGTAGGAAGTAATGTCAAAAGGACGGTTTTTCCTATGACACCGGGCTTCTTTTTAACTACCTTCACTCTTCGGTAATCTTTGTTTTAAAAAGCGATGATTAGAATTGGAACAACTGTAAAACATCAATCTTTTTTTAATAATAATGCTTTCTATCTTCATCTATATCTCTGAGATGAGGTATTATGATTGTTTACATTATTCGAACTGTTATCCTCATCTTTATTTCCATATACTCAACGTTTCGGCCGTTGTACGCTCCGGCCTTCTTCAGTTGACTTGAATTTCAAAAACGAACCCTTTATTTCGTCCACCGTGGTAGATTGTTCTAATTCCAAGTGGCATGCCTTATTTATTTTCCTTTAGCTCAACTATTCAAGTTTTTTTTTTCACTACTGTTGTAGCCTGGTATTTGGGTCTAGTTACTCGATCTAACCAACGTATTTATCCACTGGTTCACGTGCCTTTGAGGACGTCTGCGTATGAATTTCTGGGACTTATAAACCTAATGTCTCGGCAACCGTTTTTTTTTTTTTAACCAGTGCTCATATTGCAAGAGAGTTGAGTTAAAGGGAAATAACTGAGACATCTGATCCGGAAGAGGCATGTCACGTGGAAGTAGAACCATCTACCCCGGTAGGCGAAACAAAGGTTTCGGTTCGAAATTCCAATCACCTGAAGAAGGCTGGAGTGTACAACGGCCGAAAAGTTGTGAATATGGCAATGAAGATGAAGATAACAGTCCGAATAATGTAAATTTTTTTTTTTTTTTAGTTATTCCAATGCAATTGGAAAGTCATATTTTTAAATAGCCTCATCAGATCGAGACTTTTATATGGATGGTAGACATGGTGCCAAACCAGTGCAGAGATATCTGAACTGTCTACAAACTCTTTTTAAGATCGTTGGTCAAAAATGGCTTTGAGCGAGGGAAGCCTGTGGATCTTGACGAGGACCATCCTTTTTCGAAACGTGTATACTGGTGCTTCAGAATCGGAAAGAACTGTACCAAATAACAGAAACCACGTCATTTGAGGACTTTTCAACAGCACCAACAATAAAAATGGATGCCACATGGAACTCGGGGATAAAATAATTGCATAATACAGATATTGACGTTCCATTTAAAAAAAAAATGGTTAGGAACGCCCACACCTCCCAGCCAATCCTGGAAAGGGCGTTAATATCTACTAGACTTGACACCTATACCCCAGAAAAATTGTTTTAAGAGTAAGATTTTATAAATTTCAACCGACCAGAAGACTGGCTGCTCGCTTAATGAATGCTAAATGTTTCCTTATAAGGAAACTGCTATTATTACCATTAACATCTCAGATTCTCTTTGACATATTCACATTGCCAGCATCCTTACTGTATTCTTTTGGGACCATTTTTAAGTAAAACTGATGATTTTTTTATATCTGCAGTTGACCGCGCTCACTGAAACCGAGTAGAGTCAAACAGCGTATAAGGTGGGACAACTGTACATTGTAAATATTTTATCATTGATATTAAACGAACGTAACTTTGTGAAAACATTAATTCATATCTTTACACGTAGGAAATTGTAGCAATATCAACAACAAAAAGGAAAGATCTGAGAATAAAAAGAAAAAAGAAAGAGTCGTTTAATTCCCCCTTATTTGTCTTGCTTCGAAATGACGAGTTGACAGCTATGACAAGAGACCTTTCATAGCCAATAAAGAAAGTCCTTTTACACTCAAAGGAGCCGCGTTCTGTGGCCAGCGAAGGAATGCATACAGATTTTGAAAGGTGTATTCAGTCATCTTTGATGTGCGCGTAACGTAAGGGTTACTGGTGCAGAAAGTGGAAGAAACAAGGGGATTTCAAATCCGCACCCCGTATGTTTTATTCACTAATTCCCTTGTGAAACGCCTGAGTTTATTTCTTTCAGATGTGTGCTAAATCAAAATGCAAACTCTGCTCTCTAGCTGTTGGGTGGCATTCCTTCTACGACGAGGACTATTCAGAAACGTGGAGAAGCTAACAGGAAACTACTCCACTACTTTTCCTAAGAAATTATGACAATTCCCAGAAAATAATCTTTTGAAGAGCGCCTGACAGGATATGGTGTATTAAATAAGGAATAAAATACAACAGAAAAAGTAATCTTAGCCAAGGACCAAATTAAACGTGGGCGGTAGGAAGGAAGAAAGGAAGACTGTATTGCAGAAACCATACAAATAAGAACATATACCTAATTGCTTGCCTGTGTTGGAACTCTTGGGATCGAACACAGACCGCTAGCTGTAGGGGTGAAATAGAACTTTAATCTTTCTAGCACAAGGTCATAATAGTCGGGCGCTAAGTGAGAATATAATGCATTTTACCGGGTAACTGATCAGACAATTAGACACACTAACAATCGTGCTCAGATATATATATATATATATATATATATAATGAGAAGGAAAGAAAGAGTGCTAAGAGACGAAAGACAACAACGAAAAGCATCAGCAAATAATCCTGTGGCTTTGTCCCGATATCCTTACTGTTGCACAATAAGTGGAATTGTATGCGGGTCACGAGCGGGCCTGAAGTGTCGCATAAAACACAAACGTAAAAACTACGTCGGCATGTCAGTTTGGCTGATATATATATATATATATATGCGATTTCATTTATAATAAACAGATTTTTACTATAGTGCTCAATATTTGAAATACATCATAGATAAATTTGATTTTTGAATACAGAAAAATTACTTAGTGTAATTATCCGTATTATCAATTATTCCCCGACTCTGCAGTTTCGTGGCACTGTCCACTTTTCAAAGGTTTGGTTCATATATATATATATATATATATATATATATGTATGTGCGTCTCAAACACTAATAATCCATGGTTATAATTTATTATATTCGAATCGTAATCACGATCCAATTCGTCAGACTTACAAATTCAACTGAATTTGTAGGTCTGACGAATTTGATCGTGATTACGATTCGAATGTAATAAATTATAACCGTGGAATATTAGCGTTTCAGCCTTTTATATTATATTCTTGCTCTGCCCTGAACATTGAGCTCTACCTAAATTCTATCCTTTTGTAAATTCATATATATATATATATATATATATATATATATATATGATAATTATTTATGACTCGCTCTCGTTCTCTCTCTCTCTATATATATATTGTTAAATTTAACAGACACCGAATGTCTATTATATATATATATAAGTTTATAATAGACATTCGGTGTCTGTTAAATTTAACAATATATATAGAGAGAGAACGAGAGCGAGTCATAAATAATTCTCATTTTTAATTTCGTTAAAAATAAGTACAGTTACCTTTAAATACTTGTGTAACACACGATCTTTATTTTAAATACAGCTATACTTTTTGACTGCAGTAAATGGATACATAGCTTGGGCAACGGCGTAGCCAGGGCCAGCAGTCCATATGCTATTTTTATATTTCATGTATGATGCGACCCCCTTAAAATTAGCTTCAAAATTAAGTCTTCAAAAGTCGCATGATACGCGAGTATATACGGTATATAATGTTTTACTTGAGTGTAAGTCTGTGTGTATTTAATGTGTATACGGTGGGGTGCTGAAAAGTTCTCAATCCGAACCACACACCCAAATCTGACCAATAACAAGATCCTTTTTCCCTCCCCTATCTTAGAGGTTAAACAGTAGGGCATATCTGGAAAAATCATTGTTTTTCTCAAAAAATTGTTATTGCAATATTCACTTACAAAATATTATTTCAGTGTAACCCGGATATAAGAGTTGTCGGGACCGGAGAAGGTGTCTCTTATATCCGGGTTTGGTCTATTTTGTTTTAACACAGGCTCTAATTTGGGATCAGAGAAAATATATCTTATATCCGGGTCTCTTATATCCTGGTCTCTTATATCCGGGTTACACTGTACAATCCAAATTGTTTTGGCTTTAAATAACACAAAACGGTTGATAAACCGTAAAATAATATAATCGACCCCCCCTTTCTTCTTCTGTCCCCAACCCAGTTTATTACCTATTTGAATTTACTGTTTTATGCTCTTAGTCAAACTTTACATTTTCCCCCTTTTTGAAATGTTTCCTCCATTTTCTTTTGTAAGTTTGCTCGACCCAGAAGCAAAAAACCAACATTAACAACAGCTGCACGGTTAAAATGTTTCAGTTGTGATTTTATTTTTCTCGAAAATCAGTCGCTCGTAGCGAGAAGCTAATTCTGCTTTACTTTTCTAGTCACACTTCCGAAAAAAAAAAAAAAAAAAAAAAAACGGGCTCGGATCGATATATCAGCACTGCAAGTCCACGGCTAGACATCGACCTCTCCGCGTAGAAGTAATGGTACCTTTTAATCGGTAGAAGGTACGCGTGTTTAAGTAGCCATCCAATTTTTTTGAAACGGTGAAATTAATGTCTACAAACACCGAGACCGAAAGTCAGTCTAAAAGAAAGGTTCCCCACCCGACAGAAATAAAGCATATTAAAAAAAGAAAAATACCTCGTTAGAAAGAAAGAAAAGACTACTGAACTGTTACGTGATATCTAGCCTTCTACATAACAATAAATGCTGGGTCACCCCGAGGCGGTGTAATGGTTAGCAAGCTTGTCTCGCTAACACAATTACGAATGAGTAGTGAGTTCGATCCTCACTGGGTGCCCCATATCTTTCGGCATTGTGCCACATCTAAGCTACGCTTGGAAAATCGCTATAACGGTGAATTCTTCGCAATCTCCTCAAGGATGAAGAAAACACTTGGAGCAACAAAAAAGTTGTTCAACAGAAGGATACTGAGGATACCATGGACCGAACATGTGAGTAACGACCAGATTTTAGAGAAAATGGAAACGAAAAGGAAATTTTCTACTTATCAGGAAGACAATTGAGGAAGGTAGGCTTGACAAATCTGATACTCACAGGACAGATTAAGTCGCAGAAAAAAAGCATCGCGTAACATACTTGATCAGCTTGAGTAAATGGATGGCAGAACAGAGTTTGGGAGAAATAACAAAGAGACAAAGCTATAAGAGACAGGAAGATATGGAGGGCCATGGTCACCTAATTTCAAACTAAGGATGCATTAAAAAACAAAAACAAACAGGTAGCCATCCCAACACAGCAAGGCTAAATTACGCTATTTAATAAACTCAACTATCCCGTTGGGACATTAACGATGATTTCGATTTTTAGGCCTGGAGACATTAATTTCATTATTTACACTAATTACATTTGGGTTAATATCCTCATCTTTGTTGTTGTTGTTATCACGAGACGTCGTGCTCTCTAAATGCTGTGATGGCTACAACAGCGTTGAGGACGTTAGTCTGAATGTAAATAGCACTAATAAGGATAACTCCCTATCTCAAAAATCCAGACAGAAATTAATTTCATTGTTTGGGGGAACAAAAAAAAAAAAAGTAATGTCTTCTCAAATACGTGTACCACTTAAATATAGCTTTTCTAGTAATATTTTTCTAGTAATATCGGATAAGAATAATATCGATTTTAGATACTAAATAGCAGTTTAGTACGCTTAGCTTTGTTTCTTTATTGATTGATTCGTTTTCTACGGCTTATCGATCCATTGCAGGTTATTTAAAGCCAGAAAATGTTTTTAGAATGTAAAAATTATTATTTATTTACTTTTAGGTGATAATGATTTAGTAATACAGGTCTTACTAATTAACCCATAGCTGGGGGGATGAAGAGGTGGATTCATACTTCTCCCAAGGGTATTTGCACGTAAGTGAATATAACGACCACAACTGGATTAGAACTCAGCTCTCCGATTAACAATTCCAAGCTATTATCCAGTACTCCACCCGCACATCCAAGCTTACAGCACCTGGTATTCCGAAGCGGCCATCTATCTAGATACTGACCAGGTTTGACGTTGCTTAACGTCTATGATCTTACGCGAACTGATATTTCAACATGATATGGCCGTAAGTCAATCCTAAACAGGGAGCAAAGGATAAACTTTTGCTCCTGTTCAAAAGACCAGGGAGGAGTGTAAACCAGGATAAAAGTTCGCCTTTCTAGTCCTATTGTAAAAGAAAAAAAGTAAATACATAGTAAATAAAATTAAAATTTCAGTTTGTTATGGTAATTTACCCACGCACGCACGGACTCTCCCAGCTATAAATAGGAGCAGGTATTGCCTTTTTAGGGTGAGGTCTCCAGCAGTCAGCTCTAACAGTCCGGCCGAACATTCTTGCTGTAACACTCGCATTTGTATGTTTGTATTACTGTTTCTGTTAATATATTTGTTTAACTCAATTCCTCACTGTGTCTTTATTTCTGTCCCTAACAAGGCCACAACAGAGTTTTAGGAGACGTTAGAAGTATGGTTGAAGTAGACATCATTAGGAACCGGGAACTTGATCCTAAGGAGAACACAAGAGATAAACCTCTGCTCCTGTCCAAAAGATAAAAAGGAGTGTGAACCGGGCGATAGGCGAACCTATCTACTCCTATTGAGGGGGAAAAAATAAATAATAAATAAAATTTCAGGGTTCAGGCGTATACGTTAGAAGTATAGAGTTGAGTTAGATATCTGAAGGTATCAAGAACCTTATCCTAAAGAGGAAACAAAGGATAAACCTCTGCTCGTGCTCAAAAGACCGGGGAGGAGTGTGAACCGGGCGATAGGCGAACCTATCTACACCTACTGCGGAAACAAAAAAGGTAAATGAATAGAAAATAAATTTTCAGTGTTTTAGGTGGAGATGTTAGCAGTGTAGTGCTGAAAGAGTCTTTAGAAGAAACCGGAGACCCTATCCGGAACAGGAAACAAGCGATAAACCTCTACTCCGGTTCAAAACATCAGTGACTTACGCACAAATGCCGCTGGGAAAGTCGAGAATCCATCTCTCCTAAAAGGTACGGGTATATACCAAGACAGACTGGGTTGTATAGGCTTGGTTGGCAACCAGTCTAGGAGAAGGAAAACTGATTTCAAGCCAGCCTGGAGAGGGTTGCGCTCCATCAATGCTAGCTTGCCCACTGCTGTTATGGCTGCAGTACATTTACTGCCACCCCTACGACACAGTGAGGTACGGCACTCGTGTCGTATAATAGTCTGCGTGGATGTTTTATGCGAGTATTTGAGCGTCTGTCTAAATAACATACCGCGAAGTCTTTCTGCTTTTCACATCTTTAGTTTTGTTTTTGCGCGACGTTTCTGCATTACGTCTAATGTATTTTTTAATACATATGTTTGCGTTTCATATCGTGTGCATCTACACTCGTTCTTTGCGAAATGATGCAAGCAAAATGATGGCGGTATTTTTCGTTCATATTTTTTTTTGTTTTTGAGCCGGTCGTCTGCCACCCAGGTCGTATGGATGTATGGCTTGGGTGACTAAGAGATAAACAGATTTGATTTTCTATGTAAATATTTGTTCAAAAAGAAAAAAAAAAATAGAAGTTCCCTGAAGTTCTTTCTTATCAGAAATCCATTTTTCTTTTTATATAATCTTATTTTATTTCTTCATTATTTCTTCTCCAAAAAACGGCTCCTAACTTGAGCGAATTGGTAAACGAAACCGTATATCGTTTTACGACATTTATATCTTTCCACTCGGGTTGAATCGGATTTCTCCGCCACCTTCCGTAAACGAAGGACATATCGTTTGCGTGCTTGTTTAAATGCGCGCGGTAATTGTTGGAGTTTGGACTGGTGTGTTAGTTTTTTTTTTTTTTTTTTTTTTTTTTGTTGTTGTTTTTTAATCTTTATTTTTATTTTTATCTTTATGTTTATCTTTATTTTATTTCTTTAATCTTATTTTTATTTTTTGTGAAGGAACTGTTAAGTTTTGATTGTTGGTAATCGTTTTTTTTTTTTTATGCATCTGATAATTCCCAATATTATGTTGGCATTATACGTGACCCAACGTCACCGGTAATGCTGCCTTAATCAACATGTACTTATTCAGTTAAATGGACCCTAAAGGGATCTTAACAATCATCACTGAACTATCTGTAGACACCATGATAACTTTAGATTTTCAAACCGGAACTCGACGTAATTTGCAATGGAATTTCTAATTAATGAAACAAATGTCTTCACAGAACGCCGTGTCTTCGTCCGCCATAATTCACCTCCGAATATATCTTTATGAAACAGAGCATCAACGTTCAGAAACAATTTGGAGAAACTCAGTGAAATATAGTTTTCTCTTTGAAAAGAAAAAAAAATAGTTGAATCCTTTCTGAAGAGACTGATTAAGGCTGAAATTATATTGGTAATAATTTTAAAGAAATTGTTTAAGTGTAGAGAGTTTTGTCCGGAAATGACTCAAGATAATGAGTAGTGGGTGGGTTGGAGACTATCGAGGACAATATCATCTTAATCCCCTTCAGACTTTACAAAGATTTACTTCAGCGTTATTTCGAGTTCACTGAATGGTATTTCGTTACCGACCGAGTAACTACACACGAGAGTAACTGTTCACCCTTGCCCTACCCTCTGCCTCTCAGATTGGTTGGCCTAGATAGCTGAAAAATGGAAGATCAGTTCTCAAGATATTGACAATAGTTGATTACTTTTAGGACAAACGGGTTTTTGTTTTGTATGCTAGCGTATTGTTTTTCTTGTGCGTGTCGGTGTGGGTGTTTTTTTTAGTTGTTTGTGTGGCTGCTTTTTGTTGTTGTTGTGTGTGGGGAGGTGTTTTTGCACGTATGTACAAAAAACACCTCCCCATGTGTATGTGTACGGTTGTTTCTGATGTGTAGGTGTGCGGTTGTTTTGTTATGATTTTCTAAGCACAGCTTAGATGTGGCACAAGGCCGAAAGTATGGGGAACCCAGCGGAGATCGAACTCACTATTCTGTCGTAACTGTTTTAGCGAGACAAGCTTGCTAACCATTACACCACGCTGAGGTTACCTAAGAAGTGTGTGTGTGTGTGTGTGCGCGCGTGCGTGCGGGTGCGGCTATTTTTTCTTTTTTTGTTTGGTTCGTTGTTTTTCGGTAAATTTTTGTGTAGAAATTCTTTCTCCTTCAAATGAAGCAAAATCATTTTATACAAATGAAAACATTTGTCAACAATAAAAAGAACACAGACTATAATAATTCTCCTTTTTTTTTTTCTTTTACACGATTCAAAAGTAGAATGATCGACGTGTCTAAGTCGACATTTTCAGTTGAGAACTTACGCTATGTATTCGCTATTCGAACATAAGCCATTTTTGCAATAGGATTTTTAGCTTTTTTTTTTTTTAAAAAAAAAAAAGGCAATTAAATCCTCTTTTTCCTTATCAGAGGATCATATTGAAATTATTGAAAGAAATATATATATACACACTTATTGGAAATACAGAGAGTAAAAAAATAATAATTTAGGTAAAACTGTATCGAATTCAAACAAAACACTTTCAGTTTATGTAACAAGTAAAACAAAGATGGCGTAATTTGATCGATCAAGCTTTTAATTTCTTGTTTTGTTTCATAAAAAAAGCTGCATTAAATATTTAACTGTTTCGTTCCACTTCGTACAAACCTTAGTCTCCCCGATAACAATCCAGCTGTGGATTTCTATTTTTCATGCTTCGTTCAGAATTTGGGTCGAAACTAACCCAAAAGCAGGGCTTACTTCAGTGAGAATTTTTAGATAAGATCTCTGTTGTTAAAACTAGTTCAGAACGAGGCTTAAGAAAGCAACAAGACGCTCCCTTATAAGGAGTTAGAAATTTAAGTGGGGAGGGAAATTTCGCGAACGGATAAAAAGGAGAAATAGTTTGTTTTTTTTCTCTCCTGAATTTGACTGCTAGTCTTAAGTTGTTGCAAAAATTAAGCTTCCTTTTAACAAGGTTTCTTTCATACAGGAAACTAAAAACGAAGTTGGTTTATATGGTATCGCGTAACTTTGGTTAACGGAGTAAAAATGTTATCGTCCAAATTTAGATTTCCCCGACCCCAAATACTTTTTTTTTTCTTTTAAGACTTTCATTTCGCGAAACAAAAAACAAACAAACAAATAAACAAAAAACAAAACAAACGTTGTTCCAATTTAATTTTCTGTTTTGTTTTAGTTTACATAGATTATTTAAAATTGTTGCCTGTGACAGGCCTTTTGCAATCGGTGATTGATTAAGATGTCGTTTGGGGTCCCTGTAATAAACGATTCTTTTCGCTTATGTGACAACGATCATAGTTTGAATGTTGTCAGTTGGACGTAATTGGAATTTGATAAAAGATTAGAGATTTGACGTTTTATATAGACACACACACACATATAGGTCGGAAGTACGTAAATGTTAATACATGATTCAGTTTGTAAAATCTAACAAAGTAATTATGCATTCCACATCACCGACCAACACAACAGAAAAAAAAAATCGGGCAAATATTTGCAGATGAAAAAAATATAAATTGTAAAAAAAAAAAAAAAAAACTATTACAAATATTAGAAGCATTAACCATAAAACTATTAGTACTAATAAAATCTCATTGAATTTAGGGAGAAACATTAAAGATCTTTAGCAAAATAAAAATTAAAGTCAATCCACAAATAACTATAGAGCAGCGTGACATTAAAATTAATTGCATAAATAAAGTTAAAACTCTCAAAAGTTTTTTAGCAAACCAAATACAGGGTGTCCATAAAGTTCGTGTGAACTTTTAAAAATTTATAACTTTATTTGTATTTGCGATAGAAATAATCTGTAAAAAATGTTATAAAGTTTAATGTACCTAGTTTTAAGTATAGCTAAAATAACTAATGTGATTTCAGGCATTACTGTAAATCAGTTGGCAAATGTTTTCCGTGAACTGCAAAATCGTATTACCCTTTGTATTGCTAATGATGGAGGACATGTGGAAACTTAAATAAAATTTCAATTAAACCTTTAAAAAATATAGATTTACGTCTTTCTAATCCTTTTTACAATTTATTTCTATCGCAAATACAAATAAAGATATATTTTTTTTAAAGTGCACACGAACTTTATGGACTCCCCGTATAACCATTCTGTTGAAACTGTTTTAAGAATGCCAAGGATTTGGACAATATTTTTAACCGGGTCAGAAGGAAGGGGAAAAGTTTAAAAACTTTTATGTGTTGCGTCCCTTCGGCACCTTTCTGACCCTAGCGCAATTAGATCTCATTTAAATATTCATGGAGACCTACCGGACACTATTCGTAACATACTTGTTGACAACACTAATATAATAGCATCATCTACATGCAAAAAAAGGCAAAAAAATAATGGAAGCCTTATTAACAAAAAAACAACAACTCTTAATAATAACTTTGAACATGGACACAATATATTGACCGTGTTTTGAAAAATGAAAACATTGTATAAATACATACATGCAACAAACTATTTCTTATTTAACAGTTAAAATATTTAATCCTTGAAAATGGCTAAATGTATAGCCGAAAGCGCTCGGATAAAAAGAACATTCGGACAGTTTTTATATAATTTATCATCCGAAAAGAAAAAAATGATTAGATCGCATGAGAAATTGTATAAAAAAACTAAATCAAAGCACCTTGTCAGTCGTTTTTAATGAAATGTGCATGAAAGAAGGATTGCTGCCTAAATTCACAAATATATAATGTATGTGTGGGTGTAAATAGTTGTGTATGCGTATGTGTGGGTGTAAATAGTTGTGTATGCGTATTTGTGGGTGTAAATAGTTGTGTATGCGTATGTGTGGGTGTAAATGGTTGTGTATGCGTGGGTGTAAATGGTTGTGTATATGTATGTGTGTGTGTGTTTACAATTATTCGTATGTGTCCACTTTTTAACATATATTTTATTTTTCAGCAGATGTGACGGAACCCCAGGGCAGATTTGTACCAGCCCCGGTTATCTCGAGTAAGTTTTAATAAATTTTCTTTCTCCATTGTAGGTTGAAATAAACCTGTTAGACACAGTTTTTGCCCCTGTTTGACTGAAGATGTATCATTTTTTTTTTTTTTTTTTTTTTTACATTACCTCGTACTGTTTGAAATGTCATTAAAGAAAATCTGCATCGAATATTCCCAAAGAAAATGATCAATCTTAAGGACTTCATTTATCTTCATTTGATTGCAAAATCCAAGCACTACTGATACTTCCATCTGGAAAACTGTTAGAGGAGGCTGTTTGATTTTACTATGCGTCTACCTTTTGTTAGGTTATTTATTGTCGGACTTTTGTGTGGGATCAAAGTAATTAATCAGTACTAATGATCGAGGACCCGATCTTGTCTAACCCTTAATTCGGCGAAATGATTTTGAAATGACTTAACTGTGGGGAACTGCTTTAGAAAATGCCTGGGTGGGAGAAATTAATGCTAGCCACTTAAGATAGATGGTAATCTTTCGAAATATCGATGCAGACTTCATATGAAGCTTTTTCGTGTCCAGGTAATGGCGTAATAATATTATAAAAGGCATAAATAAACTCTTATTTAAATATAAAGATAGATCTTCAGCCAAACATTTTCATTTATATTTAAAATTGTTCATATACATACATACATACATATACATATACATACATATATATATATATATATATATATATATATATACTTTAATTGAATGTCAAGACCCAAAATATAATTTCAAAACCCATCAGTTTCTCATACCCAGGGAAACGTTCATACTTTCTGTGCCTTATTATATGTATTTTAAAAGGTGTTATCATTGCTGAGTATTTTTTTTTTTTTTTTTTTTTTTTTAACATTTTTTTGTGGAGTGTGGGGGGAGGGTCTGCTTACTTGAGTTAGTTAATAAATAACCAGACCTTATGAGAAATAGTATTTTGATGGTAGATTTAGGACTTATCGAATGTTTAATTTCCGTGACCGAACCGGTTAAAGCGTCGACCATGGAAGACGGGCTGGCGGGATATGGGAAACCACTTCTTTATTCTGATTTCACTCTGCTTGCTGTTAACGATCGGAGAGAATTCTAACTTGTACAGTGCGCTGTATATTGTCACCCTGTCTCCCATGTGTAGAATGGCTCTAATGTTCGAATAAAAACCTAGTGTGGGCTCTCTATAAACGAACAAAATCCGTTCCATAGCCCCAATAACGAAATTTTGTCATGTGAATAATTAAAAAAATTATAGCAGGCGTTATCCGTTCCAAACCCCACCTAAATTTCGTATGAAAGCCTATACAAAAATATAAAATATAAAAATGATATAATCTCAATTAGTTTTAGTGGTTACTCGTGTTTGAGTAGACGCTCCGTTTATTTACTAAACAGTATATATGTCTACCGGCTTTGAATATTTGAGAAATCTTAAAGAAAGAAAATGTGCACACTGGCGGGATTCGAACCTGCGTCTCCGACCCTTTGCAGGAGGAACCGTCGTAAGATCCGACGTGTTCCAGACCGACTCGGTCACAAAGGGTATCATAGATCAAGCGTGTCTGAATATTGCCCTCTTACCAAATACCTTCTCATAAATTCTCTAAGTTTCATATTTGTGCAATTTCGTGTCCAGGATCGAAAACTCATGCCGGTTGACGAAAACAAATAAATAAATATACCGTTTAATAAATAAGCGGGGCGTCTGCTCGAATATGGGTATCTACTAAAAATAACGTTTAACTAATAAAATCTGTCGGATTAATACATTTAAAAAATCATTATTTGCATATATATATATATATATATATATATATATGACATTTTTATGTTTATACATTATTTTTATAGATACAAATATTTAAGTAAATGCTCTGTTTTATAATAAACAGTATTAAACAACATTTACCGGCCTGAATGTCCAAGAAATTTTCATAGAAAATATTCGTCCTCCGACAGGAATCGAACCTGTATCCTATACGAAACCGTCATATAGCCTGACGTGTCTTAAGACAGTAAAATCGACCTTGCCAACCGAAGGCTCCTCTGTGGCCGAAACGGTTAAGACACGTCAGGCTATATGACGGTTTCGTATAGGATACAGGTTCGATTCCTGTCGGAGGACGAAAATTTTCTATGAAAATTTCTCGGACATTCATACCGGTAAATGTTGTATAATACTGTTTAATTTAAAACAGAGCATTTACTTAAATATTTTTATCTATAAAAAGAATGTTTAAACTTAAAAAATGTCTTTAAATAATTGTCGGACTTTGTCCATTCCATAATATATATATATATATATATATATATATATATATATATATATATATATATATATATATATATATATATATAGAGAGAGAGAGAGACAGCATTTGAGTAAGAAAATGATGTCTGATGAATTTTCCTCATTGGTACCTCTACTTCGCGAATTTAAACGCAGTACTAGATTGGCAGCTAGGTCTCAGTATTTTTCAGTTGGAATGGCTAGATGTAACCGTAAGTTCTATGCTAACTGTTTCTTCTCTCGCACTTCTCAATAGTGGAACTTTCTTCCGGCTTCTTGCTTTCCAGTCAACTTTGATTTTCAGAAAATTAAATGCAATGTCAGTTATGTTCTGTCTTCTTATTCCTGTTCTTTTATTCTCTCTCCTTAATAATGTTTTTCTTTCTTCTCATGTTCTTTCACACTCGACGACTCCCTTGCGTCCGAGTGGCTTTATTGCCTTGCTCGAGGTGAACTACTTAAATAGTGATAATCTCTACCTAAACGTCACATAAAAAGCATATAAAACATTAAGAAATACAGATATTATTTGGGAAATATATGAATATAGACATAAAGAAATCTAAGAAAATCCAAGTCTGAGAAATAAATAAACATAATATAATTATATATTATCCCATTTCGTTTTGTGAATGTGTGTTTGTTACTGTGCCACATCAAAAATTGCACATCTTAGCGAGAATTCTATTAGCGCAATGCTATTTAAATTATTTAATTTGAATAATAAAATTATTTCCAGTTCAATATGAAACTTAGTAATCATAGTGAATGAAGAATGTCTACTTTTACCAACTTGTAAACAATCTACAACAACATTTACACACCTTTATAGTAGTGCAAAAAATAAACAACAACAACACTTATATGTGTATAAGGAAAGCCTTAAATAAATAAGCAAACGTACCTTATCAGTTTTGTTTAACGAGACATGTATCAGAGAGAGATTGCTGCGAAACACACATACATATTTATTTACTTATTTTAGGATATTACATTGAAAACGTGTCAAAATCGCTACACAATTGCAGTCATGTTTCGATGCGTATCAATGCATCTCATCAGGCAATTGTAAATTACTGGTGAGTGATCCATTTATTTAGATTTTAAAAAAATGGAAATATTTTTTTAATCGAAATAAATCCTTCACTCGCCAGTAATTTTCAATCGCCTGGTGAGTTTCATTGATAGGCATCGAAACACGACTGCAATTGTGTTCTATTCTAAAGATATATTATGGTGAATTTTCAGATAATTTTTGACTTACACTCCTATATACTGAGAGTTCCAGTGTTTATTTAATTAGTAAAAGAGTACAAATGGAAAAATTCAAAATGTTCAGATAAGTGTCATATTGGTCGGCGCGAAAGAGGGATTATTAAGTAATCTATATAAGATATATTTTGTTTATTATTTAGAAGGCAATGTGACAAAACTAAAGATATGTTATGGAGAAAGTGCGGATAATTTTTGACTTAGACTTGTGTGTGTGTGTATATATATATATATATATATATATATATATATATATATACACGAGGGTCATTCAATAAATAAGGTGAATTTTTCGGTATAAAGCCTTCTAATACAGATAGAAGCTTACTTTTTTAAAATTTTTCAATGTAGTCTCCCAGCACTGTCACACACTTTCCCCATCTGTGCACAAGCTTCCTCAGCATAAAAATCTTTGGGCTGATGTCTCAACCAGTCGTTCACAACACTTTTGACTTCATCGTCACTTTTAAGCTTCGTACCTCTCGTGAACGCTTACAAAGGACCAAACAGGTGAAAGTCTGAAGGGGCAAGATCTGGGCTGTAAGGGGGATGAGGGAGCAGTTCCCAGCCCAGCTCATTGATGGTCTGCACCGTTTGGGCTGCTGTGCTGTTTGTGCTCTGCAGTAAGCATCTTTGGCACCCAACGGCAGCTGACCTTGTGTGCTGTCCCAACAGATAAGCTCAAAGTCCTTGCAATGTCATCCAATGTCACCCTTCTGTCAGACTGAATGAGGTCATTGACTGATTCGATTACCTCAGGAGACCTCACTTCTGTAGGCCTCCCAGGCTTGTCTTCATACTTAACACAGCCCCCTCCTTGTTTAAACAATTTAGCCCACCTGTAGACATTTTTTGGGCTGAAACATGTGGCACCATACACAGTTGACATTCTCCTATGAATTTCAACTGGTTTGCACCCTTCAGCAACCAAAAACTTGATAACTGACCGCTGTTCAATCCTGGAGCATGCTTCTTGGTCGGCCATCTTTGTTAATCGCCAAAACTCTCAAAGTTTTTTTTTAATCTGCAAAAGAAATTAAATCCATGTGAAAATGAAGCAAAAAAAAAAAAAATAAAATAGAGTAAGCTTCTATCTGTATTAGAAGTCCTTATACCGAAAATTTCACTTTATTTATTGAATGACCCTCGTATTTATATATATATATATATATATATATATATATATATATATATATATTAAAACAACTTCGAAAAATGTGTACTGAAGCTAAATAAATAGCGAAACATGTTAAATTTCTAAATGTTTTCTACGTGTTTCTTATTGTAATATTCTACTGGATTTAATGTCTATATTCCACTCCTATACACACACAGTTGACATAATTTCTTGTCTATAATGCGCACATTTAACTTGACAGCACATCTGTCTGTTTTGAAATTCATATAAAGTGCGTATTATATACTGGATTAAAATTACGATTTTAGTAGATCTATGGTATTGGTGCAAAATCTACAATACAAAAGGAGCTATGATCGCTCAGGTCCTGAAGGTACAAGACACACACACACACACATACATACACACACACACACACACACATTTCCTAGAAACAATTTCAAAAATAATTTAATTCATTCGTGAATAAATCCTGAAATTTTCATTAAAATCCGATGATTATTTGATGATTTTTTTTTTTTTTTTTTTTTTCAAGAATTTCCAAATCAGTATAAGACCGCAAAAACACTAATCGTAATTATTACGTCAAACGCTAACGTAAAAAAAAGAAAGAGCAAAAAAGAAAAGATTTTGAACCAAAATTTCGAACATGCAAGATATGACTGTAAAAAAAATTAATAAAATAATAATAATAATAAAAAAAAAAATTATTATTATTATTATTATTAATAATAATAATAATAAATAACTTTGGTCTTTCCTCTTCATAGTAACATTGACGATAAAACTTTGTTTTTAAGTTTTGGGGCCTTTTTCATTATGATATTCTGTTGTTCAGCTTAAAAGTGGATGCATACACACACACACACACGTGTGTGCATAAGCCAACTTCATGTATAGTTCAAACCCTGACTTTTTTTTTTTTTTTTTTTTTGCATGAATTTTACCTCACCCCCCTTCTCAGAAAAGAATTATCTGTGCATAGTGCAACTGGTCACCGAAAATGCAGTATTTTTATCCTCTTAAAAATTATCTGTGTATAGTGGGTCTCTCCTATTTTTCCGTAAAAACCTGATCGTCAAAGCTCGCCCTATACTTGGGTGTGTAAAAAATATATATATATATATATATATATATATATATATATAACCACGAGTTTACAAATAGTCAACTCACATTTACAAAGTATCATATCATCAGTCATTATAATGTGTACATTCCCTTTTGAATTACATATAAAGCTCCCTCATCCACACGTTTACTAATATATATATATATATATATATATATATATATATATATATAACGCGAGGAACGTATGCAAACAGTGTAATCCTTAGAGAATTAAATCTACAAAGAAAAGACAGGCACCAGTCTAATTTGTAAATTACCCACATAATTAGTAAAATAAATCCGCCCCGTCACCCCAGACTCCATTCCTCACCGAAATCCCCGAGGGACAAACGGAAAATATACAGGGACCTTGTTCGCGGCCAGATCTATCGTATATGGTTTCCGTGCTCCCAGACGTGGGTACACAGGAGAGAGATATGTATATTCTAAAATACAGTTTCTTATGCTTGGCTTATCCGGTTTGCTTTGATGTTTATTTTAGGGGAGGCTGACAGGAGAGGTCAAGAGGTCAGATAGAATTGAGCTAACTCAACGTACAATGCCGTCGATACGTGCGGATGATTTAATTCTCTGGCCGCTTTTCTTTCTGTCTTTTTGAGTTTCTCTCCGCTATAATTTATTAAAATCATATGCCCTTTAAAATTACCAGTAGAATATATTTGATTCGAGACAATTCTAACTGTATTTTAACATTAAAAACGCTTAGGACTCTGACTAAACAACGAACGATGTTATAGTTTAAATAGTATGGTAGACTGGGCGATCTAGCTGGTTTCAATCAACTCTGGTTTCAAAACTGAGAAGAAAGCGACTGAAAGCCGCCATCATTTTTCCCCTAATACGTAATGTCGTCTAACAGGTAAGAATAAAATACAGGATACTGAAAAGCAATGATAATGTCCATTCTGAGTGACGATATTAAATTATGGTGAATGTTAACTACAAATAAAATTCTATTAACAATAAGAGACGGCTGAAATTAATTTGGAGAGAAGGATAAGAGAATCTAACACTTAAAAGGTGCATCAAAGGTTACGGAAGCAGATAAAAACTGAGTAACTTACTTGATTAATAAATGCAAAAAAACAAAACAAAAAAAACAAGGATCACAACAATGGGAAAATCAAATGTGAAAATGCCCGGTCAGGGAAATATTAGCACATGCCTCCAAGAAAAGAAGAAAACAGACAATGAAAACGGCCAAGCGTAAAGGAGAGAAAAATAGGCTGGAGAGGAAAGGTATTTGGTAGATGGCAAAAAAAAAAATGCTTTTACGCGCATTTATAGAAAAAAAAAGGGCAGATGGAAAAGATGGACGGAAAAAATTGCTTTTCGAAAAATGTAAATTATCAGATTATCGATGGTTGATATTCTTTCATTTTGTGGAGAAAGAAATGAAGCACATTTGATCTCTCACTCACTCACTCACTCACACACATAGTGTAACAGCAAAATTGTCCAATTGTTAGATTAAGCTTTGAACCGTTGTATTTTTGAAATGATTAAAGATATCTTACTGACATTCTTCGAGGTTTTTATAGCACTAAATGAAATGACATGTTCATCCTTAATTAATCATGGCCAAGGATCGGAAGTCATGAATGATTGAAATAAAGTTATATATATACATATATACATACACACACACACACATATACATACATACATACATATATATATATATATATATATATATATATATATATATATATATATATTGATAATATTAGTGGTTAATATATATATATATATGTATTTAGGCAACAATCCTTCTTTTATGCAAGTTTCATTAAAAATGACAGACAAGTTACTATGGTTAAGTTTTTTATTTAATTTTTCACGTGTACGAACAAGAGCTTTCTTTGCTGGACAAAGGGTGTGTAAGAACTGTCCAAATGTTTTATTTTTCCGAGCGCTTTCGGCTATACCTTTAGCCATTATCAAGGATGATTTGATTTTTCAGCTTAATTGAGTGTGTGCATTATGTCTTGGACAGTTCTTACACACCCTTTGTCCAGCAAAGAAAGCTCTTGTTCGTACACAAGAAAAATTAAATAAAAAAACTTAACCGTAGTACCTTGTCTGTCGTTTTTAATGAAACTTGCATATATATATATATATATATATATATATATATATATATATATATATATATATATATATGTTCAAGTCTAGGATTGGTGTATACGAAGTAAATTCCAATAAGCAACAAATACTATTCTTAAAAGAGTGCTCAATACAGAGTAGAGCAAATATAATTATTTATTCGAAAATTGTAACATAAATGTTATAAAATCACTACAAAAATAGCAATTTTATAGTGATTTTGTAATATATTTGTTATAATTTTCGAATATATATATATATATATATATATATATATATATAACGAGAGAGAGAGAATTTATTTATTCCAGGACCAATTTAAGATGATCTTTTTCTGGTCTAACTTTTTGCCCTCCACTTTGGACTGTCATGCCTGAAACTACTCCCTCAAGTACCAAACTTCTTGTACATTGAGTTGGATCTTTTTTAACTGATATTTTCATCACTAAGTTGAAGTGATAATCACTCTTGCTGTTGTGACCTGACGTAGTTTTCGTCTCTACTGTTTACATTTTTTAAACTTATTCCCCGTTCTCTTGATGGTTAGAGAATGTACTTTGAAGATGGAAGCCATAATATGAATGTTGGTACCATTACTGAAGGCCCGAATGCTATTTTTTCTCTCGCCATTGTTCAGTTAGGAAGACAGTGGGGCTGACGCAAAACGATTTTAACCTGTTCTCTTTCTATCTGAATAAATCAAAGGATTTATCAGTGATTATGCCGACAAATACTGTCAAAATGGCTAAACGTCTTATCTGAAAACCTGGAAAAAAAGAAACTCAATTTGCTTATTTTTTTTTCTTCTAGATATTAGACATTTTGTGGTATGGACAAATTATGCTGAAACACGATTTGAGACAACGTTTCTGTTACACACTGTGTTTTATATATATATATATATATATATATATATATATATATATATGACACTCCTATCTTTTTCGACGTAGGAAGCGACACTGTTCTTCGAGCGCACACATGATTTTGATTATACCAGCAAAGAACCACCCACACATTGTGGAAGAAATGAATACCGGCAAAGACCCTCTTCAGGTTTTGAATTTAGAGTTGCTCTTCTCCTAGACTGGTTTTAAGCCAAAGCTATAGAACCCTGTCTGTCATGGTATTTATTATATAGCCGGGGTGGGTGGGTAGAGAAAACAGGTATTCATACCTTTTTTTGTAAGTAAGTGTATGTAAAGAACTCGACTAGAATTCGAACTCGGCTCTCCGAATCCTTAGTCCGAACCGCGATCCATTAGTGTCCACACACACACACACACACACACACACACACACACACACATACACATATATATATATATATATATATATATATATATGATTGCGTTTAATCATGGAACCGACTGTCACCGCTGGGTGTTGGCCTCAATGATCACTTTTATATTTATATACGGTCTGTCGCTTATATTGACCAATTTGACCCAGCGTCGTGGGGGTGTACTGCTGCCACAGTGGAAGTGGGGGTACTTGGGCAAGATAGCCTAGCGGAGCCCAACCCTCTCCAGTCTGGTTTTGAAATCAGCGTTTTTCCTTCTCCTAAACTGATTGCCACCCAAGGTTATAGAACCCAGTCTGTCCTGCTATTTACTCCATAGCTGGGGGGGGGGCGGGAGATGATTAATACTTTTTTCGAGAGTATTAGCACGTAAGAGAATATAATGGATCCAACTAGATTTCCTACTCGGCTCTCCGATTCCTCAATCCGAGCCCCTATCCGCCATTACTCAACCGCCCTTCCTCCCATAATATAGCTTACCTTTATAACTACTTTTATCTCACACACACATATATATATATATATAAGTAGACATGGAAGTCAGCACTTAGAGGCGACAGTCTGTTTCATGCTAGTGCAATCGTCAGGCGACTAGTGCTGTTATTTTTCTTGGCTATATAGCTATCCCTATTGGCTATATAGCCGAGAAAAATAACAGCACTAGTCGTCTGACGATTGCACTAGCATGAAACAGACTGTCGCCTCTAAGTGCTGACTTCCATGTCCACTTTTATATTTACACACGCTTTATCTCTGATATTGAGCACTTTATCCCATAAATATAGCACACTTTAAGACTATATTTCTTTATATAGGAGGCACGGTGGAGTAATGGATAACGGCTCGAATTGCTATGGGTAAATAGCAGGACAGACCGGGTTCTATAGCCATGAATGGCAACTGGTCTACTGGAGAAAGAAATGGCAACCTACTGAGGGAAATAAATCTGCCTCGTCAGTCATGTATCGAATGATAAATGATCGCTTAAGCGTGTATGACGCATCGCACATACCTGAGATATATATCTCGTTCAAATAATAATTTGTTCATGCCTCTTAATTCTCAAGCTAGAACCAAATTAAAAACTTTTTTCTTTTCTTTTATTTTTTTACCGGACTTGCACGTTGCCTGTCATATATAATCGTTATTATTTCGTTGTACCCAGGTAGGATAGTTGTAGAGGTATTTTAGCCGAGTTCAGTGGATTCCTATTTTTGTTTTTTACCTCTTTCAATATCAGGATAGACTGCTGTTTTCATATGGCAACCAGTCTAGGAAAAGGAAAACTGTAAATTCAAAACAAACTTGAAGAAATATGGGATCCATACCTACTACAGTACTCGTAGGAGTGCGTGTGGAACTCGTCCCACTACAAGTCGGTGCCCTAACGACTCTAATGGGCTACGGGAGTATTGAAATTCGAATCCGATTAGAGGGTCAATATCAATAAATTTTATTTTTTTATTAGGAAAGTAAAAAAAAAGGAAAATACTTATTTCTTTAGTCTTAGCAACTTTTTCGCTCAAAACGGGAAAGCATGACCCTTTTTTTACGTAAGGTGTTCTTACCGCGATTATATAGTATAGTTGGCCCCTCGTATTCAAGTATACCCGTCTACTGGGGCGGCTAGCCAATCCCTAATTCAGACGCTCGCTCAGGCACATTTGTGTTCAACCTGTGGTTTATACTGCAACTATGCTGAGCAGACTTTAGTTACAGTTTTGGGGAAAGAGTGTACTATCTATCGTGATCAATAATTTGAACAAGGCAAGCTATCGACGTACCCCAAGGGTTTCGTCTACTCAATTTCACTCACAACTAAAGAGCGTACAGAAATGCTAATAGCTGGCCACTAGTATTCGGGGATACCCGTCTACTAGGGCGGCTAGCCAATCCCTATTGTTGACGCTTGCTCAGGCACATGTGTGGTTTATACTGCAACTACGCTGGGCAAACCTTAGTTACAGTTTCTGGTAAAGAGCGTGTTATCTAGCGTAATCAACAATTTGAACAAGGCCAGCGCGCTCGGCCACGATGACTTGTGACTAGCGCAGCTATCGACGTCCCCCAAGGGTTTTGTCTACCCAATTTCACTCACAAGGCTTGGTTCAACTTGTGGTATGGTTTTCAGGCACTTTTCAATGTCGCTCGCTGGGATCGACCCCCTCCAGTCAGATAACATCAGGAAGTCTCCTTCCTGACGAATGGACCATGCAAGCATTCTAACCACACGGCCACGTGCCTATGCCACGATTACCGTAACAAGTATTGTTTTAAGCGGTTGGGTAACCAGTCGATTTTGAAATCAGTTATCACTCTCCAAGACTAGATGCTAACCATAGCTGGAGAGTCTACTCACCTCACTGCTATTAATATTTACTTAGAAAATAAAAAAAGAGAAGGATTCATGCCTTTCATAGTTAATGTAGGTGAAAGCATCTGCAACTGTCTCAGCTCGAATTTGAACTCGACACAGAAATCACACATTCAGCGCCGATAACCGCTACCTTACACGCGCATTGGAACATTGGCTAAGGCAAAACGTAGCATTTCGGTGCCTTTTCTATAAATACTTTCCTCTTTGGTATCTCGACGTTACGAATTTTAGCGCAGAACTTGTTTGGCAATTAGGTCTCACCATTTTTCGCACTTCTCGCTTGTGAAACTCTCTTCTTGCTTTCACGTCAAGTTTGAGCCCCCAAAATTTAAAAGTAATGCCGATCATTATCTTCTGTCTTAATTTCTGTTTTTTTTTTTTTTTTCACATATTTTCTCACACTCAGTAACACCTTGTGGTTTAGTGGCTTTATTACCTTGCTTGGAGGTCAATGATCAAAAGTTAAGCTCATATATTTAACGAGGTTGCAGGTGGATTTTATCGCCGTAGCACGCGTTGTGGAACCCACAAAGAACTTATTCAATCATTACCTTATGAATTATGATTCATCTGAAAATTGTTATAGAAATACCGTTAGTCGTTAATGAAGATATAAGTTCACTTTCTTTGTTCCAGTCGGGTACAAAGTCATTTGCTTGCTTTAAAAAAAAAAAAGGGTTTGCCTATGGTGTTAAGTGGTATTAATGAAATTGTCGTAATTAATATACCCGTAGGTACCTAACGGAAGGGTTGGGACGCTTATTTAAGCTATTTACTATGAAGAAAATATCTGACTCCCACGGGCTTCTTAAGGTCACTCTTTTAATCTTTTAAGTAATTTCAGAACGTTTTTTTTTTTGCATATGAAGAAAAATCCTGATCCCTCCCTACTTCTATTAGCCACCGAAGAATAACTCGACATCGTTAAAAGCTTTACCAATCTTTGGCAATTTCAGTGAAAAAAAACCGTACTATACTTTATTAATATAGGTTTGGTTTTAGATTCTCATAATACACAATTAGAAACGTCAGCATTACTCTTTTGCCTTGACTCGCTGTGATCTAAATGCTAAGGTAGTTAGTCTTTTTCAGAGGAGGAAATGGCTGTATTTGAATAACTGAACAATTATAGAAGCCATAACGAAACAATCGCTTATTTTATAATAAAAAAAACAAAAAACAAAAAACATTAAAAACAACTAAATGTGAAGGAATAATAAAACAAAGAAAAAATATATTTAAAGATAATGAGTGGTTCTTGGTTAAGAGAGATAGTCTAGTTAAGCAAGTTATAAGACACATACTTTTTGATATAAAAAATGAAATCGCATTTATTTGATGTCACTTTATCGTAATACTTGCGCGCGCACACGAACAAACTATCAAACTTATATATATATATATATATATATATATATATATACGTTATTTTTTAAAGATACAAATTATTTAAGTAAATGATCTGTTTTTAATTAAACAGTATCAATTGAACTTCCCAGCCTGAATGATGGGGAAATTTCATAGAAAATTTGCCTTCTCCTATAGGAATCGAATAGGATACTGGTTCAATTCCTACTGGAGAACGCACATTTTCCACGAAATTTCTCGAACATTCAGGCCGGTAAATGGAATTAATACTGTTTAATTAAAAACAAAGCCTTTACTTGAATAATTTGTATCTACGAAAATAACGTATAAACAATATATATATATATATATATATATATATATATATATATATATATATATATATATATATATAATGTGTATGCAAAAGTAGGTATACAGTAATGAAAAGCAAAACGTATTTTATTTGCATAGAATACTTGGAATCCCGATATAATACGTGTTGTATACGTACTTTTGTAGGCTCCTGTTTACATAATTTCCTGGGTTTCGAACGGACGCACGCACGCACATACATACATACATACATACTGAGCTTTATATATTAGATGTGCTTTCCTATATATATTTTGTGAAGTTGAATTTCTTTTTTTTTCTTATTATTTAATTTATTTATTTATTTTTTTTTAAAAATAAATTCTTCGTTCCCTCTGTTAACTAATAGCATAAAGAAAACGTATGCTGATAGATACGTCAATTAAATCCTCACGGATTTACTATCACAGTTTTGAATAATATTGTCTCTCTCTCTCTGTCTCTCTCACTCACTAAACTTTCTCTCTCTCTCACACACACACACTTTTATAATTTACAGTTGGGCTAATATCTTCATTTTAATGTTATCGATAACGTTCTGGCCGTTGCATTCACCGGCCTTCATTAGGTGTCTTTCGATCCGGGTAACGTTTCAGGGAATTTCGGATTGGACTCCGCTTTTGTTTCTCTATTCTCGTCTTATGCATTTAATACTTCATTTTTGTGGAATCGACTCTCAAGAGGTTCCGTCCTCGGTCGCTAAAATCTTAACCTGTTCAAGTCTAGGGTTAACCTTTATCTTCCACACATATCCCCATCAACTGTGCCTCTTACTACATAATACTCTACCTCGATTGGCTCTTGAGCCTTATAAAATGTGAATATTATTGTAAAAAAAAAAATAATTAAATCAAAAATACGTATAAAATCTACCATCATTTTCAAAACACAGTTAAAGGTTAAAGCGTTGTTTTGTGAATTTAATGACATTGTATTTGCGAGTTCAATCCCCCGTGCCTGGTAGTACAGATATTCCCAGATTCGGTGGAAAATAGGACCCGCAATTACCTATCAATTAACCAAGAATTGCTATATCTGGACGTAGACAGTGGAATGAGAACAATCGGGCCCGTAGATTGAATAAAGAGTTAAATTCAAGAGTCCATGAAGGTTACTCAGATCGACAGGCACCTGAAGAAGTCCAAAGGGTATAACGGTCGAAACGTTGTAAGAACAAAAATGAGGACGTTTATAAATAATGTAATTAATGATAAGTCTTCATCCCAGTAATTCAGACAGAAACCAATTTTTTTTTTTTTTTTAATATATATATAAATATATATATTTAATTTTCAGGGTTTTGAGCGGACACGCCCACAAAATTTGACCTTTTTTATTTATTTATTTATTTATTAATTAATTTATTTATTTTATTTATTTTAATCTACGAACCCCATTGTCAGTGGTATTCATGTTTTTTTTATAGTGAAGTAAGGTCCGGCGTCGACAACATGCGTTCGCAGACCTGCGACACAAAAGTAAGTTTACAGCTATTAATTCCCACACGTGGCTTTATGGTATCTGTAGGCAGTTAGTAAGAAAAAAAAAAGTTCCACCTGAAAATGGTAACCTATTTAAAAAAAAAAAAAGAAAAGAAAAAAAAAGACCTTTTTGGTGTCCTTTGTAAGTATGGACAAGGTTTCAAAAGTTTTCTCTTTTGTTTAAATATTTCCAAACATTTTTTAACCGTCGAATAAAAATAGTTTTTATTTAAACTTTCCGAGATTATTATATATATATAAGCAAATATATGGATATAGATGCGACAGTATGAGGAAAAATATGAAAAAACAAAATCCGAATATGCAAGTTTAACTTGCATATTCGAATTTTGTTTTTTCATATATTTCCTCATATATATATTATAAAAGTTTAACTAGAGTTTTTCATCTTAGTACTGCTTTTCATCACAATTTTTTAGGTCGAATATTCTTCGACCGTTAAAAGCGAGTAGCGTCTCAAGTTCACTCCAGATTTCAAGTGGTATTCATATATACAATCTCTGATCTAAATATGATGATATTAAAACTGTTTGACTCCTTTTATCGCTCCAGGTAGTACCTGACTCCTCCAGCGACATTCTATCTTTACTCGAACCAAATTAGGCCAAGAATGGAGTATTGCTGTCAGTCCTCACTTTCCCGCCATTTATAGAGTTTCAAAACAATTTACGCGGTCTTGTAGAGGACGACATCTTCCATTCTACAACCTCTTTCTCCTAAGACGCAAAGTCGCAAGTCTATTGCCACTCTACCGCTATTTCCATAGCAAATGTTCATATGAGCTCTACACGCTTTAGTTCCACTAGTTCAGACCTTTACAGCAAGGACACGCCGTCTCGTCCTAACTCCACGGGTATGACCCTACTCCAGATTTAAGGAGAAAGTTCCTCTTAGATTTTTTCTCAAGAAGTGCTACATTGTGGTTGCCAAGTTCAGGCTTCCCTGAACACTAAAATCTTAACCCCTTGAAATCGACGATCAGTCTTTATCTATCCTCTCTATCCTCATAATCTACATTTCCTCTCACCCGTATCACACCTCATTCACTACCTTTTTTAAGAGTAGATTTAGGCTTTGAGTGGCTCTCGGGCCTTGTTTGGGCTTTGAGTGGCTCTCGGGTCTTGTTTGGGCTTTGAGTGGCTCTCGGGTCTTGTTTGGGCTTTGAGTGGCTCTCGGGTCTTGTTTGGGCTTTGAGTGGCTCTCGGGTCTTGTTTATGTTTTGAGTGGCTCTCGGGCCTTGTATTGGATGAATAATAGTATATAAAAAGTATATAATAGACGAGTTACTGGCTTGCTTCATGTCGTATAGGCGATACAAATTCAAATCTCGTTGGAAGTTATTCCGACTTCCCACCACTTTAACGGTGGAAGATGTCTACCTGGAAGACATATTATATTTATTTATATCGGCCATTTTGTCAACCTTCTGAAGAACTCTGGCTTTCCCCAAGCCTGTCATACATGGGAAGTAACAGTCATTAATTCACCCTACGGCTTTGGCCTGACATATTCGCAAGCAAGTCAGATGTGTCCTTCTAGAGCACTCTTTTGTCCTACCATGGCTACAGAGCCCAGTCTGCCCTGCTATTGTTGCCTATAGTTAGGGTGCCAGCGAAAAGATGGCTTCATGCCATTTCTAAGATTTATATGTACGCAGTGAACATGAAAGACTCGCCTGGAATGTCAACTGTCTTTGTTGGTGGCATTTTTCGGGCCAATTACCGGGATACACCGAGGCACTTCTTTTATTCCTGATTCACACTACGTACTTTAAGCATCGGAGATTATTCGACCGGCAACATTGCGGTAAAAAGAAAAGCAACGATAAGATGGAGAAAATTGTTTAAAGAAAACAAACCCAAAGAAACTTTAATAATGTTCGCACAGTTAGTTTTTAGTGAGACTAGAAGTTTAGTTTTTATCAAACTTATTTTCCCCTATATAAACAGGTATGGACATAGAAATCAGCCAAAACTTCGCTTCGCAGCATTGAAAAAAGGAAAATAAAATAAAATTTCCACATATAAAGTTTAAAAATCAACTTTGAGAAGAGAACTTAAGGATGACCGTAAAAGAACTAATGTAAGAAATATCTAAGGAACGTATTTAAACAATCTATGTTGCTGTTATTATTATTATTAGTATTATTATTATTAGTATTATTAGTAGTAGTATTATTAGTATTATTAGTAGTATTAGTAGTATTAGTAGTAGTAGTATTAGTAGTAGTATTAGTAGTATTAGTAGTAGTAGTATTAGTAGTAGTAGTATTAGTAGTAGTAGTATTAGTAGTAGTAGTATTAGTAGTAGTAGTATTAGTAGTAGTAGTATTAGTGGTAGTAGTAATAGAATTCTAGTCGAGTTTGTTAGATTCACTTAAGTACAAATGCCATTGGGGGAAAACTATGAATCCATCTCTTCTCCCCCAGCTATGGGTTGAATAGTAGGACAGTCTCGGTTCTTTAACCTTGTTTGGCTACCAGTCTACCGTTCAAAGAAATGGCAACCGACTGCGGGAAAAAATCTGCCACGTGTATTACGTATGGCACACAACTAAGTATTATTTTTATTATTAGTAGTAGTAGTAGTTTTCGTAGTTATGGTAGTAACATTAAATTGCAAAAGAGGGATGCTATCAAGATCCGTTACAAAATAGTGGATCTTGATATTACCCGTTGATTCCGCTCTGAAAGCTAGAACCCTAAATCCGTTCAAGTCTAGTCTCAACAGTTATCTATCCGCCATATCCTCGGCAACCCTCATCCCCCACTTTTTCCTCTTATTTATTATTATTTTATTCGGTAGACCAAACACGGTATACTCTCGAGTCTCTTCTGCCAACCATGACGGTCTTGCATCAAGATCGGAAGGTTATTAGGGAACCATACTGTGTCATAACGTAACTGGTCAATATAGGTGGTTGCTCGGTGACCAACTCGTCTTGTTTCATGGCTAGGTGTCCAGAACAGTAGATCACGCGCGAGTTCTTGTTTTGCTCTCCATCAGGTTCCTGCAAAGCGCATTTTGCGTTGGCGTAAGATTGTAAAAATATCATGCATGGATCTATAGAGAAAAAAATCATTAGAATCAAAGGAAAGTGTTGAACTGCTATGTAACATCAAATCTCCTATACGAAAATAAATCTTGGGCAATATCCTCGCAGATGAAGAATAGACGTGGTTCTACAGAAGGATGCTGGGAATGTCATGGACAGAACACGCGATCAACAAAGAAGTTTTACAGAAAATAGGAACTAACACGACATTTCTATTTTGAATCCGAAAGAGATTGAAATTTCGATAACACGCATTGAGGAAAGATGGTTTAGAGACTAAGACATTCACAGGGACATATTGAAGACAAGAGGGAAACATAATCAGTCGACCTAACAAACTTGTGTAAATCGATGGCAAGACGAGAAATAGGTGGGATTCTAATTGGCTACCGATGTGAAGAGTTAGAATCGCCTACACCCTGAAGGGACACGACACGTAAAAAGTTTTAATTACCCTATGGCTTAAGTCGAACTTCCCCCTTAGCTTAGTTGAAGTTGGTGCTATTCCTTCTAATAACCTTTTGAGCATGACATCAAGTATTTCCCGCCTTCAGTGAAAGTTAATAAGTAATACTAACGACAATATAAGTGAATTAAATCAAATATAAATACAAAATAATTTACATATAAAAACGACGTCAGTTCCGGTAAAAAAAAAAGATAGAAATACGAAATTGGTTATAAATAAAGAAAATAAAGAAAGAAAAAAGAAATTAAATTACGATAAACAGGAATTTAACAAATTAAAAATTTATTTTTTATTTAACTTAAATCGTAAAACCGAAAAAAAATTAGTTGTCATAGAAAAAAACAAACAAAAAAAACTCCTTGTATTTAAAAATATGGAAAGATTTTCTTTTTAAATATATCAAATTATTCATGGGAATTTTGCACATTTCATAATAGTTTTGTTTGAGTCACCGATTTCTTTAAAAAAAAATACCTTATTAAAAAAAAAAAAGAAAACGAACAAATTCTACTGAAGCTGAAAGATTGTATTAATAAAAAAATTAATTAAATTTCTAATAGTTCATACCTATAATACGGTTTTCGAGAATTTTTTTTCCAGATCGTTTTGACTTCTACTAGCCGTCATGTTGTCAGTAATAAAGAAAGGATTTTTAACTTTTCTTAACATATTCAGCGCTAAAAGACGTTAACTACGTAATGTCCCCCTCTTGAAATCGCGCCTTGACTTCATTTTGTTCTCAGCATAATATATATTTTGATGATATTTAGTCTTTGGAAAACTCCCATTGATCTCTTATTGGCTCTCGTACATGTCAGCACACCTGCAAAAAATACTTTGACGTTGAAATTGTCAGCGGTCGTTTTATCCAAATATTTAAACAATTTACATTCCATTATGACACGCTACAAAGTTTAATTAATTTAATTAACATAATAATTTAAAATCATTTCTCCGGTACACGTTTCAAGAAGAAAATAGTTGAATAATTGTATAAACTCCCTTTTTTTTTTCTCTCTTTTTTCTTTCACGGATAACAATCACACGTACGAATCTATTGTCGTATATTTTTATTTCCCAACGTAGAAAACTTGTAAGAATGTCATTAATGATGACTTTTAAAATTTTTAAAAAAGGTTTTTAAAAAAGGTCTTTTTTTTTTCTTTTCTTTTTTTTTTTTTACAGTATATATTTCTTTCCAATATAAACCTTGGCTGAGAAAAAAAAAAAAAAAAAAACTTCTTTCCTGTCTCTTGCTCGCCTCCACAATCACTGTTAACTTTTCATTTGTTACTGAAACATTAAATAAAATAACGGCTAAAAAAAAAAAAAAATCTGATATAGAGAAACACAAAAAAAATTAAATTAAAAATAATTCTAGAAGTATGCATCATGAAATACAAATCCCACTTGGCTTTTAAGAATATTTTGGTAACTTTAAATCCCCTAACCACAAAAAAAAGCCTATGAAATTTCATTATTGGCCTGTGTTAATATAATGTTAAGTCATATTTCTCTCAGTTAGACATTATATTGTCCACAGTGAGGAATTGCTTTTCTTCTACGGTTTTATCCAAAGTCTATAAGACAGTTAGTTCATTTCGGTTTCTACTTTGTAATATTGAGGACGTGAATATTTCGTGAAACTAAATATTGCTTTTGATTTATCCGAGGAATTTCAACAGATTATTTTAACTATGAAAACACGAACTGTCTCAGCCCTCCCCATTCAAATACGTCAAATAGCACAAAGAAAGAAAACGAGTTCTTAGGATTTTTTTTTATAGTTTTAAAAATCTAATTTTATTTGTCTATATTTCTGAGGTGAGGTATTATGTACATTATTTACATTATTCGGACTATCATCTTTGTCGCCATATTTATTACAACGTTTCGGTCGTTGTACGCTCCGGCCTCTCTTCAGGGGGATGGAATGTCGAACTGAACCCTTTATTTCGCTCACTAGGGTAGACTGTTCTAGTGCCATGTTTAATGGATGTCAGTTATCTCCTGCTAACTAACGCCTTTATCCACAGTGTCATGTGTCCTCAAGGACACATAGCACACGGGATAAAGGCCTTAGTTAGATCCAGTTACAAGACCCAAAGAGTGTGAGTTCAATACCCGGCTAAGGCAGTGGAGAACTTTCAGAGGGAAATTAACAGGAGATAACTGATATCCATTACACATGACACTACACCTGAACTAATCCTGATAAGGAGTTCCCAAAGAGGCTACTTGCCTCGAAAGTCTATTGGGTTTAAACTCACCCTCCGATTACAAATGGTACGCGTATATTCGTGCCATCGCCAAAGATGCAGAAAGAATTGTCGGTTCATTGTATCGCCAGAACAGAGTATTACTGCTATATCTGGGCCGGGGCTGCCCAATCCTCAGTGTCCAGGCTCGACAGAGTAGAAAAGTTCACATCAAGACTTCAAATGGAATGCATATATTCATGACATCACCAAAGCTGCTGGATGAATGGTCGGTTCATTGTATCTCTCCAGAAAATACCTAACTCCCTCTGCCATTGCTCTATCTTTGCAAGAGTCAGATCAGACCAAGAATGGAGTAGTGCTGTCATATCTGGGCTGGTGTTGCCCAATCGTCACTGTCCATGCCCGTTTCAAATCTTCACATCAGACCTCAAATTGAATGCGCATATTCGTGCCATCGCCTTTTCGGGGATCTCAGTTCCTAACAACACATCGCTCAATGGATAAAAGCGTTAGATGAGTGATACAAAAGTGACGACCCATAGAGTTGTGAGTTCAATATCTGGCCACAGCAGAGGGTACAACAACTTATGAATTATTTGAAACTGAGATATCCAAAGGCATAACACGTGGAATTAGAACAATCTATCTCCGTGGGCGAAATAAAGGGTTCGGTTCCAACGTATATCACCTGAAGAAGGCCGGAACATACAACGGTCGAAACGTCGTGAATATGGCAATAAAGATGAGGACAACCAATGTAAATAGTGTGTGTGTGTGTGTGTGTGTGTGTGTATATATATATATATATATATATATATAAATGTAGTCGCTCTCTCACTGACGTGCCGTTTCCTCCCTCTGTATTTTTTACAAATACTTTCACGGTAACTTCTCCGTTGCTTTTGTTGGTTCCCAGGCTTCATGAATTTAAGCGTTCAACTGGGCGGGCATCTAGCTCTCGCCCTTTCACTGTCGAAAATATTAAATGTAGCCGTCTCTTCTACTCCAATAGCTTCATGTCTCGCACCTCTCGCCTGTGGAACTCCCTCCCCTTTTCTTGTTTCCCTGATAGCTATAATCTCCAACTATTCAAATGTAATGTCAATCGACGTCACCAGATGCCCTGATCTATCCCCTATCCTTCTCTTCATCCTTTCCTCTATCACTCCTATTTGCTCTAACTCCAACTCTCTGTAACCCCTTGCGTGCTAGTGGCTTCCCGCCCTGCTTGGGGTGGAATGCTTAATAATATATATATATATATATATATATATATATATATATATATATATATATATATATCTCTTCAGACCGAAATCTCTTAGTAAATGGAGACAATACCCCAGACTGATATATTAGATTGACAGAGAAGAGGGAAGACCAGAGAGAAGGAGTGGAAGAAGAAAAGTGACGGATGGTCAGGTTCTTTTTAAAATTTAGAGAGAAGGTAAGGTAAGGAAACAGAAGAAGGATGTAATGAATACGTAGTAGTAAGCCTAAAAAACTGACCCCGCCAGGAATTTATTTCCTTAAAGTGTGGAAATTTGTACATCGTGTTATAGAGCAAATTGGCCGATATGTTCCGTTATTTTAGGCAGGATAAATCAACCCGATTCTAAATTACACTATTTACATTATTCGGACTATTGTCCTCATCTTTGTCGCCATATTTATTACAACGTTTCGGCTGTTGTACGCTGCGGCCTTCTTCAGGTGGTTGGAATGTCGAACTGAACGCTTTATTTCCTCACTGGGGTAGACTGTTCTAATTCCACGTGTCATGATTAATGGATGTCAGTTATCAGTTATCTCCTGTTAATTCCCCTCTCCAAGTTCAGTTCGACATTCCAACCACCTGAAGAAGGCCGGAGTGCACAACGGCCGAAGCGCTGTGATAAATATGGCGACAAAGATGAGGACAATAGTCCGAATAATGTAAATAGTGTACATAATGCATCATCTCAGAAATATAGACAGATACTGAAAGGCCGAAACGTTGTAATAAATATGGCAACAAAGATGAGGACAATAGTTCGAATAGTGTAAATAGTGTACATAATACCTCATCTCAGAAATATAGACAAATTCTGAATTATTTAGTCTAATAAAAGAGTCCTTAATACAAATAATATGAAATATATATTGTTTAGTGAAGAAAATATAATCTGTTGGCGACTGTGGAATTTTTCGGCTACAACACTTCGCAGGGTGACTATAACTTTGTGACAACGTTGAAGATGAGAGGTCAGTTGTGTGTCAGGGAATATGATTGATTTATTTTAACGACTTATCAACCCTTTGCAAGTTATTTAAAGCCAGGAAACATTTTTAGATCGTAAGAATCTTGAAAATGATAAGGAATAACGGATATGTTCTCATTAATCCATAGCGGTGGTGAGAGAGAGAGAGAAAAGGTCGGTCCATCCATAACTTTCTCAAGACAAGTGAATATAATGAGCCCGATTGGAATTAAAACTCGGATCTCCGATTTTCAATTCTGAGCCGTTATCCATAACACCATCCGCTGACCCAAGCTTACAGCACCTGTTATTTTTCCAGCATTCGCCCGTCTAGATACTGACCAGGACCGACGTTGCTTAAATCAACTACGGTGATCGTACGGGAACCGGTGTCTCAATGTGATATGGACGTAAGCCGAGAGGAAATTAGTTGATCCCAACTTTATGGTTACGTCGTCGCCAAGTATTAATGCAGCGTATCTGCAACGTCGTAAGGTTTCATGTTTTCTGGGAGGTGGCGTAGGGATCCCACCTAACAAAATAAAAAAAGTTACACCAAGTGTTGCAAGCTTCTGAGTTGATGATGATAATTTATCGTATCTTTCTGGCCAGTAGAACTCCCGCCAAAAAAATAGATAACTAGTGATATAACTGTTTAACAACGAAGTCACCATCAAGGCGAGATGTTCGATAAATTTAACGAACATCCGGCCTTGCTGAGCATTTCTCCTCGAGACTCTTGAGTCGGTCAATTAGATAAGTCAATTGCACTTTTGGATGATTTATTGAATAATTTATTGTAGCAAAATGGGTCGTTATTTTAGGCTCCGTCCAGTTTAATTACTTTTAGGCTAATCCTTTCTTTGTCGACTTAAATAACATTTCCTACGTGTGAATGAAATTATCTTAGAAACTTAGGATAATGAATGTTTGATAAAAAATACTTTATAATATAAAACACGATAATTTATATATTTATCGGTTACGCGTCCTTATCTCCTCTATTTGAGGCAATATTTCACTGTTATGAAAATATTAGGTATTACTCTACAATAATAAGCAAACATAATTCGTCTTAACTACGTAATATTTCATTATTAGGTAGCGAAGATCAGGTTGTTCAATATTTGTTTTTACTGCATTTTTTTTTTCATTTTATCTTGAGATTTTTTAATAACTTAAAAATCAGAACACTTTCATTCATGCAACACTAAATAAATTGCTTAGATAAAGTTCCTATATTACTTTTTAAAACTGAAAAAAAAATGTATATTTTTTAATCATATTTAATGGTATAAACGAATTTTATAATTAGGGTGATGATTCAAGCTTTATTTAAATTTTCATTAAAAAAATATAACAAAAGTTAAACATCAAAGCGAATAAATTTACATTACAAAAAAAAATAATAAAAAAAAAAAATAAAATAAAAAAAAATACAAACAAACATCGGGCATCTTGCTAGTCTTCGCATGTTTTTTACTAACCTGTAGAATTAGGCGCACTTTGGTAGAAAATAGTCTTTCAAACGCACCATTTGTAGCAGAAATCTTAGGATCATTTAGACCAGAGGTCGGCAAACTCCGACACGCGTGCCACACCAAGCAATTTCCAACGGCACGCAGCCGCAGATGACATCACGTAGTCTGAACCAATAACTCGTACAACGCAAAGAAGATATTTAGCTCTTTCAACTTTAATATATACTAAAGTATATATACTTTATATTACTATATAAAATATATTGTAGAACAGGTATATTGACCTTGGCTTGTATAAAAATAAAAAAAAGTATACGGTTGGCACACTGAATGATTTTAAAACTCTAAGTCGGCACATAGTTAGTAAAGGGTTGCCGACCCCTGATTTAGACCTTCCCAAACGGAATGCTTTACCAAAATTCTATTGAAGTATCAATTCTGAAATGGACGAGATTCCAGTGGTCCCACAGCTCACATTTTTTGTCTATTTTCGTTATCCTCATATGCTTATATATATATATATATATATATATATATATATATATATATCGCTTTTCTCACCTTTTATTAGTTCCTTTCGCATTTGTCTGTCTCTTAAGTCGCTCAAACTTGTCCCGTAAGATTTACTGTCTATTGCGATCTAAAGTTGACTTTGACACAATCTTTCTGAGTGTGCAAATAAATTTTGCCTCATTTTTTGGTCAAAGTTTGAAGTCAGCGTTTCTCAATTGGTACGCCCCAAGATAACAGAAGAGTGGTTAATGAATTACTTTTATATTTAAAAAAAAAAAAAAAAAATCTTTATTTTAAAAAAAGCTAGAGACACAAACAGTGAGGTGTAGATGTTTGGTGATGCCCAGGACCAATTCCTAGACTGTATGCCTCTAAGATTTAAGTAGGGGGTGACTACAGGGCCTAGTACCGAGAAATGTGAGAAAGGAAGACATTTTGAATATGTAAAAACAGATGAAACATGATAGAGAATAGATATGGAAGCTATATAGTTTGATATTTTAACCGTTTCCATGGTGTAGACGTGTATATACGTTTTTACCGAAACTGGCTTCAGACACGGACGAATAAACACGTGCAAAACACAACGTTCAAAAACCAGCTACAGACGTGTTTATACGTCGTTCTTGAGTCTTATGCCCTTCTGAGCTTACAAATAGTACAATTGTCAACTCGTACGTCTGGTAGAGGTGTTAGCCAACGCTCGGGTACTTAAGGTACCTCAGTTTCTTAGTAATATATTAAAAACAAATAAAAAAATTCGTCTGCAAATGAAACGTTTATTGCAAAATAATTGGCGCGGAAGGGATTAAAATGGGCGCTAAAGAACTTAATCTTTATTGGGGTGGATAATCCGCTTTCCTTTGCCTTTCTCAGAGGATTTAAATCGGCCATTATTGGACTCTCTAAAAAAAAAAGCAGATTCTTCATAAATCCCCTTTAAATTAGAACTATACCGCTAATCTTTGGAAATGCTAAATGAAAATTTAATAATTTCGTGACGAATAAATCCTTAATAAAATTTAAAGTGCACCTAAGAGTTTTAGTTAGTCTACAAGGGTAGCATAAAATCATAAAAAAAAAAGTTTGAGAACCACTACTCTAAGCAATTATTTGACCAAAACTCACTTCCCCGGAGTCAGGTTGTGACACAAGGTCGGTTTAACGTGGGGAACCCTTAGCGCGTACACTCGGGTTAAAGACAAAAGTTCCCCGTGCCCCCAGCAACCGTCGGTTGCGCTGGTCTCGGTGCGAGCAGCGATCTCTCTCTTTAGTGCCATGAGAGGGCGCTGCCTCGGGCATCAGATCCCTAGGGCTGGGCACTTCACAATATGGTTTTGCTCAGTTGCGCCTATGCCCGAAGACAGAGGCGCAACTGAGTGGCGCCCTGCCCGAAGACAGAGGCGCAACTGAGTGGCGCCTATGCCCGAAGACAGAGGCGCAACTGAGTGGCGCCCTGCCCGAAGACAGAGGCGCAACTGAGTGGCGCCTATGCCCGAAGACAGAGGCGCAACTGAGTGGCGCCCTGCCCGAAGACAGAGGCGCAACTGAGTGGCGCCCTGCCCGAAGACAGAGGCGCAACTGAGTGGCGCCCTGCCCGAAGACAGAGGCGCAACTGAGTGGCGCCCTGCCCGAAGACAGAGGCGCAACTGAGTGGCGCCCTGCCCGAAGACAGAGGCGCAACTGAGTGGCGCCCTGCCCGAAGACAGAGGCGCAACTGAGTGGCGCCCTGCCCGAAGACAGAGGCGCAACTGAGTGGCGCCCTGCCCGAAGACAGAGGCGCAACTGAGTGGCGCCCTGCCCGAAGACAGAGGCGCAACTGAGTGGCGCCCTGCCCGAAGACAGAGGCGCAACTGAGTGGCGCCCTGCCCGAAGACAGAGGCGCAACTGAGTGGCGCCCTGCCCGAAGACAGAGGCGCAACTGAGTGGCGCCCTGCCCGAAGACAGAGGCGCAACTGAGTGGCGCCCTGCCCGAAGACAGAGGCGCAACTGAGTGGCGCCCTGCCCGAAGACAGAGGCGCAACTGAGTGGCGCCCTGCCCGAAGACAGAGGCGCAACTGAGTGGCGCCCTGCCCGAAGACAGAGGCGCAACTGAGTGGCGCCCTGCCCGAAGACAGAGGCGCAACTGAGTGGCGCCCTGCCCGAAGACAGAGGCGCAACTGAGTGGCGCCCTGCCCGAAGACAGAGGCGCAACTGAGTGGCGCCCTGCCCGAAGACAGAGGCGCAACTGAGTGGCGCCCTGCCCGAAGACAGAGGCGCAACTGAGTGGCGCCCTGCCCGAAGACAGAGGCGCAACTGAATCTAGCCTCAAACAACAATCCCTGGTGATTTTTCTGTTCGGACTGAAAAAAAAATCTTAGCCTGTAGTGAGTTTAAAAGACAAATAAGCGTGTCACTTCCAAAGCGACGAATGCACCATAATTGCTGACGACAATAAGTTACTTTTGATTCAACTTGTAAATGTTACCGTCTTCTAAAATGACGTGTATTTCTGGACTACTTGATAGCTTTCATATTTTCACACGTCAATCTATTTTTAGGAGATGTTTTTCTTTTAGTTTTTCTTATTTTAATATATGTAATTCAGTGTTGATTAACGACGTTACTTAGAAAAATATATCAATCTAGCCGAGCAAACAATAGTCTCCCACCCGCAGCGCTGTAGCCGATGGGGATATCGCACCCGTTCTACCACTTCTACAAAAATAAAAGAATGAAAAAGAAAAAAAAAAGAAAAATTCTTGACAGATGTAAAAGACATTTAATGCAATCAATTGTAATTTTTGCGTGGGAATTTCTTTTTGTTGAGCCCTCTATTAGAAAGGAACACAAAAATCGTCTTCTGATTTTTTTCTTTTTGTTGTAATGCCATGTCTCTTTAGGATGTAGGTGAATATAGCTCCCCGCAGTTTCATATATATATATATATATATATATATATATATATATATATATATATATATTATTATTATTATAATCATTATATTAAAAATTACAATAAAAACATTTTACATCGCTACACAAAAACTTTCACGTTTCGAAACTATAAATATCCCTTTACGGGCGATAACATATGATCTATCTACCATCACCTGAAGAAGTACCATCTTAGTACCGAAGCCTCAAATTTTTATTGTACTTTATTATAATAAAAAATATTATAATAATATTTTGCTCTACTTTGTATTGAGCACTTTAAAAAAATGCTAAAAACTGAATTCTTACTCCCTATGTTCTTACTCATATATATATATATATATATATATATATATATATATATATATATATATATATATACACGTCATTCGCAGACAGTACTGTTTCTCTGTATGATAGCTCCTCAGTGCAACTAGACAATCGAATGCATCAAGCCCAAATCGAAACCCAACCGAGATTCTACCACTGAGCCATCTTCACTCGTCAGAATGAGTCAGCCAAATCTAGCGTATTGTTTTTACAAATGCCAAGCAGCCATAGTGCTCCATTCATTTTACAGAAGATGTGTGTATGCATGTGTGCGAATTGCCATATATTGTTGGGGAAGATAATGGAGTAGTTCCCCGTTGGAATTTAGTTACCCATTTCTCAGACGAATCGGTAGCCGAGGCTAAAAAGTCCACTCTTTAACCTATTGCTGAAGGGAGAATGGTTCGTCTTCAAGAGTCTTTATGCGAAAGTGAACGCAACAGACTAGACAGGAATTTGAATTCGGAGAACTGATTCCATTTCCAATGACAATGGTCGTTACGGTATTGAGCTATCGATCATTTTTTTTATATTGTCTTATTAGTAGTAGTAAATGGAGTTTCATTAAACCTACCTGACAATAGAGTACTTTTATACGATTTTGAGCGGTACTCTCTCTCTATTTCTCTGTACAGTACAGAAAAGTATTCAAAGTAATATAATACAAATAACTATTCTACAAAAAGAACTACATAGTACCCAAAACCTAGAAGAAAAATATGAGAAACCCAATACATATCAACTAACGACGATAACAAATTATATTCTCTATAAAAACTAAAAACGTCCAACGTGATAACAGCAAATTATTTTTTGTTCCCTTTGCGCTAATACCCTTGAAAAAAAAACTCCATCACCCCCTAGCTATGGATTAAATAGCACGACAAACTGAAATCTATTACCATGAGTGGCCGTTGGTCTTTAAGATAAACTGTACATTTAAACCATGTATTATCCTTAGATTCTGAACTTCGACTCTCTGCTAATAATTTAGTTCACCACCGGTCCATGCGTCCGTAGGAACACATGGCCCTGTAGATAAAAACGTTAGTTAGATCACGTGACTAGACACAAAAGGTTGCGATTTCAATACCAGGCCACAGCAGTGGTGAACCAAAAAAACTTGGAGAGTTGAGTTAATGGGAAATGGCCGAGACATCCGGAAGAGGTATGGCACGTGGAACTAGAACAAAGGGGTTCGGTTCGAAATTCCAATCACCTGAAGGAAGGCGGTAACGTACAACGGCCGAAACGTCCTGAATATGGCAAGGAAGATAACAGTCCGAATAATAAAAAAATCTTCTAAAGTCTATTAATTCTTCATCACGTCCTGTAGTTCCCTGCGTCTTAGTGGCATTATAGCCTTGCTTGGGGGTGAAAAAAAAGATAAAGGTCATCCGGAGATTACCTGGTACGCGATAAACCATTTCTCTGTTAAAATTTCTTCCGAAAAGTATAGACTTCACCGCTATAATCGAATCATATGCCTGGGTAGTTACGAGTTTAATTTCTAAACTACGTAGGCGCGTGTAATCTAGTGGTTAAAATGGTAGTGTTCTGACTATGTGACTCGGGTTGGCATTTCACCAGGGTGGACTTTTCAAGGTGGTTTCTTGGTAGTATCAACCCGATGGGACGATCTCAGCGAGCGACAATGTTGGAAAGTGTCTGAAAACTAGACCACGCGTTGACCTAAGCCTTGTGAGTGCAATTGACTTGATAAAACTGTTCGGACCTCGTCGTAACCTTGATCAACCTAATCAGTTGAGTTTCCATCCTGGCTTGAGGCATTCGGATGTCTAGTCGCACCGAGGAGCTGTGATACAGCGAAACAGTACTGTCTGTGAATGATATATATATATATATATATACACACACACACACACACACACGCATGTTAATGTTCATATAATACATGTCTCGACAGCCAGTCATGGTTACTGAATGACTTGATTGATATAAATTTAAGAGTAGGTGGTAGGAAGAGAAGTTTATGAGGATAAAGAGAGTAGAGAGCAAATGTCCTTAGTCTTCAAATGGTTAATATTGCTGTATCCACAGCCGTAGCAGGAACTTCCTCGTTACAATTAGAATACAAATCAAAATCAAATACGACTCCAGTGTTTTAGCAGAGCAATATAGACTAAAATTTATTCATACTTTCAGAAAACCTTTTGGATGAAAGTACTGTTAAAGTCCTTGGACAATGATAAGAGACCTTGCTTATACAGGTGGCACTGAAGTCACTATACAGTTACTTAGAATAACAATTAAAACAAAGTAATTAATCAACAGTCCAGAAATTTATTATTAAATGGATCTGGTTAATAACAATAAAATGCTATGGTAAACAATTGTTAATTAATTACGAATACTATTCAAACTGCAAGCCACCTGCTTCGATGTTTTGCTATTTCATTATAAGTAACTGTATAGTGACTTTATTGCCATTCTGTGTGTGAGAAAGAGAGAGAGAGCGAGCTCGCGTTACAGTTTTTTTCATTGCTTGCACAGGTACTACGATCAATATTTATCTTTTGTTCACTTCTTGAGGGATAGTTGCAAATTGTAACCCATGATCAGTTTAACGAGTGGGCGATCGTGTAGAGAAAATGTCTTGTCCCCACGACCAGTATCAATGAAAATATAATCGATTATTCCTTGCTTCGAACCGTTATTTTGGTGGGGAAAGATTTAAATAATAAAATTTATATTTGAACAATTTCGGGCATTCAGAATAGTGTCTCGATTATATTGAATACTCTACCGTAACAGTTTTTGGACCCTTAAAAAAAAAACTTTCTATCGGCTTAAATTGTCTTTTCTTACGCTCGTAGAGATCTTGAACTTCCGCTAACTTTTTAAAGTATATAAACACACCAGTTGTAATTTTGAAAATTCTAATTTCTACTTACAGATGAATAGTTTTATTTGGATTTCTTCATTGTGTTAAAAACAATTAGGATTATTGCTGCCTGTTAGCCTCTTTCTTTCTTAAGAAATATGATTACAATCAATTTTAGAAACTTGGGCTAATGAATGTTTAAAAAAGTCTATTTTATAATATAAAACACAGTACTTTATTAGGAAGTGAATTAAAGCCGAGATATTTTTAATTTATTTGTTTAAACGTTATTTTTAAACGGATACTCATGTTTAAGTAGACGCCCTGTTTTTATTTATTTATTAAACAGTATATTTATTCATTTCCATTTACCAATTTGAATATTCGAGAAAATCTTGTTAGAAAAATATGCGTCCTCGGCACTATTTGATCAGGAGGTCTTACGTAGCCGAGAGGTCAAGGCACGTCCGATCTAATGTCAGTTGTCGTGGAGGGGGCATATTTTTCTAACAAGATGTTCCCGAATATTCAGGCCGGTAGATAGAAATAAATAAATATATTGTTTAATAAATAACTCAGTCTACTCAAATATGAGTATCCATTAAAAATAACGTTTAATATATATTTATCGGTTACGCGTCCGTATCTCCTCTATTTGAGGCAATATTCACTGTTATGAAAATAGGTATTACTAGACACAAATAAGCAAACATAAATTTTGTTAACAAGATAATGAAATATTTCATTATTAATTAGGAGAGATCAAGTTGTTAATATATTATTTTTTATTAATTTTGTTACACGTAAACTTACTTAGGATTACTTTTTTTTTTACATTAACAGCAGAATTATTTCATATATAGTTAGTGTTGTCGGGTTTAAACGTAAAGCCACGGATTCGTCGCTAAGACAAAAACATAACCGTTACTCTTTATATAGACAGATCCACTCATAAAAACTCGAAGAGAATTTTTGGCGGGAAATAATTTTTGTTGGTTAGTATTATTTAGCGTTACTTAATGGCAGTGTACACTTTTCAGAATAGAAAATTATTTATCAATTTAGAAAGGTGGGATCCTATTTATATCGATACAGCATCAAATTCATTCATGACTTTTACAGAGTTATTTGTCTTAGTCATTTTGCGTGTGAAAAAAGACCTTTCTCGTAGGGGTACAGAAAAGTTCTTTTTTTTTTAAATAGAAAAGAAACAGAAATGTAAATTTTTAATTAAAGAAGAACAATTTACATAAATTTAATAAAAGTATGTACAGTGTAACCCGGATATAAGAGAGTTGTCGGGACCGGAGAAGAAGTCTCTTATATCCGAGTTTCTCTTATATCCGGGTTTGGTCTATTATATATAGATTAACACAGGCTCTAATTTGGGACCAGAGAGAATATCTCTTATATCCGGGTTGCTCTTATATCCGGGTTACACTATCTGTTTTATTCCTAAATTATTAACCTCACATATTAGTACATGTGCTCCCAAAAAAAACCCTAGACAATTTTTTTTTAAGTTAAAACAAAATCGTTTAAAAAAAAAAAAAATGCTGATATCAGTAATGTAAGTAGTTCCAAACTTGACATTTGTAAGTAACAGTTAGGTTCAATACCTCCGTAAAAAGTCAGGGATCAGTTTTATGCTATGGGCCACTTCTTTTAAAATGATAAAAAAAAACCATTGATATTTTACGATTCTGAGAAGTGTCTCGAGGTAAGAGGAACTGAGAAATCGGAGAGCCGAGTTCGAATTCCAGTCGGGTTCCTTAGAATTACTTACACGCAAATACTTTTAGGAAAGGTATGAATCCATCACTATCCCCCAATCCAAATTCAACTAGGGGTTGAATAACACGGCGGACTGGGTCCTATAGCCTTGGTTGGTAACCAATCTATCGCAGAAAAAAAAAAGGCCAGCCTCAGGGAAAATCTTCGACCTAGTCAGGAATTGAAAGAGACCTGATCGTCCAAGCGTGTATCACGTATGGCACTTAACTAGCTGACTGATCTATGGGTCCTGTACACTTGGTTGGCAACTAGTCTAACACAGAAAGAAACGGTAATCTACTGCGGGAGAATCTTCTACCTAGTCGGTCATGAATCGGAATAGAGACGATCGTCCAAGCGCGTATCACGTATGTCACTTAAGTGACTGAATCTACCAAAATAATTTCCGTACAAATTTTTCCTTTTTTTTTTTTTTTTGGTGGGATCAGCCTATTTAAGTAGTTCCCTATAAACTTTAATGTGTAGCCAACAATAAGAAAAATACACAAATGTAACTTCTCTCATCCAATAAATGTAAAAAAAAAATTATTCTAATTCGTCTCGAGTAATTCAGATACCTGAACGTAAACCGTAGTCCATGAGGTAAATCTGTCAGTTGCAACCAATTCAGAAGCACTTTAGATTTTAAAAACGCAAAGAAAGAAAGCGGCTTGCTTCATAGTTGAGACGTTACCTCCTGTTGAGTCAAGGTTAGCATGTTTGTTAATTATTTATGAGGCAAAGAACTTTCCGCTTGAAAGAAGACCGTAGCGCACTCGTTTTTATCCGGCCTTTTGCCTTAAGGCAGACTAAACACTGTAGTATTCGTCATAGTATTATTCATACACAAGAGATAAATATGCATACACACCTACGATATTCCATAAACGCCTGCTCAGCAATGAACACCTTAATGTCCTGTCTTTTTTTCTCTTTATCTTTGCTTGTAAATGCTAGAGTTAGCTAAAGTAGTTAGACATTGTTTACATGTCTGTCGTGTTGTGCATCTTTGTCTCGTCTCACGTTTCGTTCTGAAATCGTGTGTGCATGTTTATTTTTTTTATTTTCCTTTTTTTTCCCACTTGCCTGTTCGTCTTGGTAAATCGCCATTTAACAAAAAAAAAAAAAAAATAATAATAATTACTGTTGCCTCCCTTTTCGGACGAGCTTATCGACGAGGCCTGTCCAGAAATAATCCAGCCACTTAATATCAAGAATAATGAATAAAGAAAACCCGTTTAGAATAAAAAATACAGTGTAACCCGGATATAAGAGAGTTGTCGGGACCGGAGAAGTCTCTTTTATCCGGGTTTCTCTTATATCCGGGTTTGGTCTATTTTGTTTAGGTAAGTATGGCTCTAATTTGGGACCAGAGAAAATTTATCTTGTATCTGGGTTTCTTTTATATCCGGGTCTCTTATATCCGGGTTACACTGTACTTTCGCCCCTTTCGAAGTACTCCTTTCGGCATTACGTGCATTTATCCCAGCGTTCCTTCCACTTCTAAAAAGCAGCCCTCTCAAAGGTACTCTATTGGCAGTGTTTATGCACGTTCTCTTTAATCTCGACCACGAACTGAAATCTTCCCTTTTCTACATGGATAGCCAGAGATCTTGAGGAGAACGAATATCGTGTAGCTGACAGAATTCTTTGGAAAAAAAAATCTAGCTGCCACTCTGCTGACCAACGGGCTCGATCATTGCAAATGCGACCGTCTAGCGCAGCGTTTCTCAACCGGTGAGCACGGGCGCACAGATAGTCCCTGAAAAGTGTCCAGATACGCCTCCAGTTAACAGGAGAGTAATTTATGAATTTAAAAAGCGTTTTTATGTTTTAAAAAGTTAGAGACGCCAAGCAAAAAGCTTCCACGTCTCAGTCAAGTCTCTGTCATGTGTAATTTTAAACTGGATGCTAAATTCCTTAATAGAAGAAGCACTGGTCACTATATCTGCTTATTGAGCTTAAAAAATACCCGTGGAATTACCCCTATTTCATCGTTAACTTTTTTTTAAAAGCTTAATAACTATTAGTTTGTTATCAATCTGCAGTAATCGGACGGTATAACATATGCGCCAACCAACTCCGGGACATCGTCCTGGGTATGACGATAAACTACTTTCCAGCAGCGGGGCCTCTGATGGAGAGGTTTTGAGGAGCGCAGAACCACCTCTTAATTGCTGGTGTTCCCAGATCCACCCTCACCCGGGGTGGTACCACCTGTTAGGGTCCCAGCTATGGGCAAATAGTTAATACCCAAACTTGTGTAAATATAGCTTTTAATACCAGAAATACTTTGTAATAAAAAAAATAAAAAATATTACCAGCAATAATTTTTTAAGGAAAAATTATCAGCAATACAATCGGTTATACATTCTTTGAAAAAAAAGTATGACCAGCTACAGATTTCTTCAAGGAAAAATACCCCCAGAAATAGAATCTTGAAGAAAAACATATTACCAGCAATAAAAATTTTGTCGGCATTAAATAACCCTTGAGGCTGATATGCCGTAAAACAAAACAAAACAAGCCAACTCCGGGACGAAGGAAAGAGCAGAATTAAATGCGCTAATTCCATAATTTTGTTCAGAATTAAGATATTTGCGGCCCTTGAGGATTGAAACTTCTACAAAACTAAGTTAACAGAAGTGTAATTTATTAATTAACTTTATATTAAAAAAAAATCTTTCTTTTTAAAAATCTAGAGACACCAAGCACATGCCTTCCATGTCTAAGACAAGTCTTTGTCATTTGATATTTTAAACTGGAAGCCAAATTCTTTAACAAAAGTAGAAGAACTGGTCACTATATCTGCTGATCGGGGTTTACAAATCGATCATAAAGAGGTGTCCATTGATCAATCTTGGATTTCCATTCAAGAATAACATCCTTCAATAGCGAGTAAAGCTTTGAATATTTGATTGCAATTTTACGCATCAGATATTTGGGAATTAGGCTTTTCTGCACTTACCGACATTAAAGGCTAAAATAAATCGAATATTAAATGCAATGATGAAAAAATGATATTATGTTTATCACATATAAGGATGAACATTCAAAAACTTGCTAAGTCCAGGTTTCACCTAAGCATACTTATATAGAGAGTGTAATGTATTAGATCAGGGGTCAGTCGCATACGGCACGTGTGCCATGCCAAGGAAATTCCAATGGCACGCAGCCGCAAATGGCATCACGATGTACGAACCAATAACTACTACAACGCAAGGAAGATATTTAGTTGTTTCAATTTTAATATATACTAAACTATATATACTATATATTACTATATAAAATATATTGTAGAACAGGTATATTGCCCCTGACTTGTATAAAAATACGTATACTGTTGGTACAATGAATGATTTTAAAACCCTAAGTCGGCATATAGATAGCAGAAGGTTGCCGACCCCTGATTTAAACCATCTTATCATTGTTGTGTTTTATCCCAACACTATGCGACGATACAATTTTCATTAGAACTGTTGTTATTATTTATAAATAAATCAAAAAAATATACTCTACTGCAGGGGTCGGCAACTTACTTACTGCACGCGTGCTACATGTGGCACGCCGAGCAATTTCCAATGGCACGCCGAGCAATTTCCAATGGCACGCAGCCGCAAATGACATCACGAAGTCCGAACCAATGACTACTACAACGCAAAGAAGATATTTAGCTCTTTCAACTTTAGTATATACTAAAGTATATATCCTATATATTACTCTATATTACTATATAAAATATTAAATCCAGCGATGGGATAATGACAATACGTTTATCACCTATAAAGACCGATTCATTTATATGCTGATCACATATAAAGACTAACATTCAATATAACTTTCCAAAGTACATCAAGCTCATGTTTCACACAAACATAATTATATATATATATATATATATATATATATATATATATATATATATATAAAATCATTATTTATAGAGTATAATGTTTTCAGAAAAAATGCTTATTTCAGGAGACTTCATTATTATTTTCCTATTTTCAAATTTCATGACTAATTTTCCTTATTAAAATTTAAAATTCGCCCCAGAGCTTTAGTTATTCTACAAGTGCGTCCAGAATTGAAAAAAGAAAAAAAAGTTGAGAAGGAACACTGGAGATTCGTTGAGGGAACACATAAGAGAGTCTATACGCATAACCAGTAAAGCCCTCACTCCCCAACCCCGCGAATTGGTTACGAAGTTACATAACACCATAAAAAATTCTGGAGATATTCAGTATGGCTGGTTAATTTCCGGACAGGCTAATAAATATATATATATATATATATATATATATATATATATATATCTTTAAAACCTAGGATCCAATCAGCACTTGCCCATTGCACTAAGTGGTGTAGGGGTTAAGGTTACACACATGTCTGTGGTAGTATGCCAAAGGAAACAGGCATTTTATTTTTATTAAATGTTACCTTGTGTCGAGTGGATATGCGCCTCCCCAACGCCACATAAAAAAACTGACCTTCTGTAATTGTGGTAGTGGAAATATATATTATGCATTGCTTGTTTGTTTGTTTTTTGTTTTTTCATTGTACGGATATTTTTTTTTCTATTTGTTTTATTCATGTCCTTTATATATATATGTGTGTGTATGATCTCGAGTTCCGTAACCCATTAGAGTCGTTAGTGTATCACATTACAACCGTAGCAACAGTGGGTGGGTGAGATAGCCTGACAGACTCACTCCCTCTTCAGGTCTGTTTTGAATTCAGTTTCCTTCTCCGATACTGGTAGCCAACCATGGCAAGAGAGTCCACAACGACCTGCTATTTAACCCACATTGTATTTTGATAATTTGAAAAAGTTAAAAAAAAAAAAAACTTTCGCTGAGACGTCTTTCGTCGATGAATCGGCTTAATCAGACAATAGTAGAGATATTATGATTACTTACATTATTTATATTATTCGGACTGTTATCCTCATCTTCACTGTCATATTCACAAACGTTTCGGCCGTTGTACGCTCCAGCCTTCTCCAGGTGATTGGAATTTCGAAGCAAACCCTTTATTTCGGCCGCCGCGGTAAACTGTTCTATTTCCACGTGCCATGCCTCTTCCGAGTGCCTCAGTTATTTCCCTTTATCTCAACTCTCCAATACCAGGCCAACAGCAGTGGTGAATCAAAACTTGAGTTGACGCCGGGAAGAGACATGGCACGTGGAACTAGAACAATCTACCTCGGTGGATTAAATAGAGAGTTCGAAATTCCAATCACCCGAAGAAGACTGGAGCATGCAACGGCCGAAAACGTTGTGAATATGGCAATGAAGATGAGGATAACAGTCCGAATAATGTAAATAATGGAAAAAGTTTTCCATATTTACAATTCCGTCGGATTTTTATCCAAACTTTACTCATAGGTGCAACCCCCCCCCCCCGTCACCAAAAAAAAATTTCTATATCAACTAAAATGGTTCATCAAGTTATAGTGGGCTGTGTCATAAATAAACGGAAATTACTTATGACTCGACCTAATATTTTTGTTAAAGTTTACATCAAGTTAATTCAAAATCCAGTTAAAGCAAATATTTATATTTGAAGTAAAAGTAATTTTTTCAGTCTAAAATGTTTACATATTTTTGGTAAAAGAATTGAAAAAAAATTAATGTATATTCTATGAGGACTGTAAATATTTGGATTTGAAAAATGAACATCTGTTAAATAACAACCACGTATTATTCCAGTATCCTCATCCTTGTTGTTTTGATAATTACTTTTCAGCGGGGATACTTTATTATATCCTAATGTCTCCACGAATTATTCAGATTAATGTAATGCATTTTTTTTATTTTGTTTTATTTTTCATTGAGTTCTGATTTCATTGAATCCTGATTTCAGTGTCTAGAAACCTCCAGAGATTCAAGCAAAAATATGATCTCAAATTCCATGTTATGCAAGGTTTATTCTGGTTAAAAGATTTTTAAAAGTTAAGATCTCACATTGTGTGTGTGTGTGTGTGTGTGTTTTCAAGGACGTTTTCTGACCTAAGGAACGGATTTTAGTGTTTAGGTTGACCCCCTCGGATTTTACCTGAATTTTATGCTTTCAAAGCTGTTTAATTCGATAAGTCAGAGTATACACGATTTCGGTACCTTAATTTCATTTGTGATTCGACAAGCCCTTTATAACTGAATTAACAGAACATAAATGAACTGAAAAGTCAATTGAAAATATCTTCTAGATAGATGAACGACTTAAATGATTTATATGAAATTCAGATTTAACGAAAAGAAAACCAAACCAAAAAGCCTACCCAAGAGATTCTTGATGTCAGTGAAAGTTTCTATTCATTTCAATGTCGACAAAGCATGAATATAAGTTCTCAAAACATTAGAATTGAACCAAAGCTCTTAGAGTAATCAGACAATGAAGAGCTTCACAATGTCAATTCTTAAATTCATTTTCTAACCCCTTTAGTTAATTTCATTGTTTTTTGTAATACAATATTTTGGTCCCTATACCATCGATAAAAATGTTTTAATGCTTTTTTGGAAAAATTATTACCAGCAATACATTTTTGAAAAAAAAATATTAGCAGCAATAAAAAACAAACCACACCAAACCAAAAAGCCTACCCAAGAGATGACTTATTCTTAATGTCAGTGAAAATTTCTATTCATTTCAATGTTGACAAAGCATGAATATAAGTTCTCAGAACATTAGAATTGAACCAAAGCTCTTAGAATAATCAGACATTGAACAGCTTCACAATGCCATTTTTTATATTCTTCTTCCCACCTCTTTAGTTAATTTGAAAATGTGAATATACACTGACAAGATTCGCAAAGCTATTTTCATAATTTCTCAGAAATTACGAGTCACCAAGGCCCATGTTTTAAATTCCAGGCTTTTCAAAGATTTCAACGTCTGCTAGATACCTTAACTGGGCAGGTGTGATATTTAAAAAAAAAAAAATAGCACACCCTGAAACCAAAAACGCGATGTGGCGCACCCTGAAATTAACTTTCCGCCTCAACACGATAAATAAATGTTCAGTTTCAAGATTAGACCTAGAAGAACAAAGGGAAAAAAACACTGAGGTCATCTGAAATTGTCACAATTATACTGGCCTTTTCAAGGTTCACAATTAATTCATAAATCCAAGGACTATGTTTTAATTACTCGGCTTTGTAAAAAATTGCTTGTTTCTTGTAGTATTGATAATTATTCAATGGATAGTATTAGTGAGAGGGTGTATATTCATTCGTGAGAGATCACGCAGTGATAGCATTGTGGTCGTATGGCATATGTTCTCGAACGGGATATAAAAATGAATAACAAATAATGTTGCACAATCATCAACAATTATTGCCTTAGAAAACAACACATAGAAAGTGTATAAAGAGAGTTAAATGTAGGCGTTTATATTTATATATTCTTATTTGTACGTAAAGCCTTATTGATGATATTGGTTTGGTAGAGTTATCACCTTACTGCACTTCTATAGAGTGATATGTACAATGCGACACGTGGTTCGCTGGGGGTGAGTCTAAGAAATCCATCTACAAAGGGAAACAAGACACGTGCTGGTAAAAAGAAGGAGAAAAGTAGAGAATATGATCCCCTTTTCTTTATATACCACTTTATACAACGCTAGCTAGCAGGAGTTCCCTGATAGACAAGTGGGGGTAAACTCACACCTTCTTTCGAAATACGTCGTATCGTGGAATTCTTAGAGCTCTCGGCTGACTATTTCTTAGGTCTGTAGTAGGTTTGGAAGCGGAAAGGAAGCTGCTTTTGTTAGTATTCGCCCATTAATACTTTTAAAAAAATATTTATTATCGCCCTCGCATATATAACCACCCAGTAAGTTGCTTTGAAAACGGGAATCTCATTATGATTGGCCGACAAACAATGAACGGGAATGATAAACGCTTTGTCGGTAATTTGTAACAACCTGCATGGATGCGAATAGACAACAAATTACGTGGTTGCACCAACATACAAAGAGGAACGCGACGAACGTTTTTGTTTACCCTTCAACAGTTAAGATGAGTTTCTGGGTTCATCAAGTTTTATTATCAGTGGATGTAATCTGAAAAAAACATACGTTACGCAGACGACACTATTAATAGCAAATGCAGTAGGAAACCTGAAATAACGATTAAACAAGATTCTCCTTCTTGCTTTCATCGACTAACCATTAATTGTAAGAATCTTAAAAGCATACTGACAAGCAAAAGGGGCGAATGTCAGTTACACAACGGGGGCGTCAAAATTTAAAAAAAATGCGCATATTCAACAATCTTAGCAGCGAAATAACAGTCGGCGTAAATTGTAACACGGAAGTTCGAAGGAACATAGGATTAGCTAAATAACGATTATGAGAAACTAACGAACTTCCGTGTCCCTTCAGAACATTGGCGACCAAGGCTCTCCACAATTTACTTAGCTTTTGTAGCTCTTAGTAAATTTGCTATATCCTCTAAACTTTTATTTTGCCATCCATTTACACAAGCTCGTTATTTTTTATCTTCTATATAGAGGGTCCCTTCAGAACATTGGCGATCATGGCTCTCCACAATTTCCTTAGCTTTTTGTAGCTCTTAGTAAATTTTGTCTTTTTGTCCTATTCTGCCATCCATTTACACAAACTCGTTATTTTTCATCTTCTATATAATACGTCCCTTCAGAGCATTGGAGATCATGGCTCTTCACAATTTCCTGTCCTTTGTAGCTCCTAGTAATTTTTTTATTTCGTTATCTCTCCTAACCCCTGTTCTGCCATCCATTTACACAAGCTTGTTAGGTAAGGTAATGCACTGTTTTCGTTTCTCCCTCTTGACTTGTGAGTGCTAAATTTTCTAAGCCTCTTTTCCGATTATGTGCCCTAGAAATGTCAACTTTCTCTTTCTGATGTTAAGTAGAAGTGTCCTTTTCGTTTCAGTTTTCTACAAAACTTCGTCATTGCTCACATATTCTCATTATCCTCCTGTAGGACAACATTTCTATTGCTTCGAGTCACTTCTACATCTTTGAGGAGATTGACCAGCATTGAATTCCATATAGGTTTACCGATATTACGTAACACTTAAGTGTTCTCTTCTTCGATTCGAACTTGATTTTCCTGTTGCTTTATATTTGACTTAGCTTCAGAACAACAAATTCTGTTTACCCAAGAGTGCTGTACTCTTATGCAATGTTTGATTTCTTGTATGGCAATGAATGTTAAACAAACTCTTCGCAAATGAAGAAAGACTTTAGCCAAAATCTTTAAAGCAATCTTGATATTAAATGAACAGGGCATTGGACGAATGAAGAAGGTTTACTGAAAATAGGAAACTGAAAAGGAACTGCTGCTAACACTCTGCAAGAGAATTCCATTTTTTAGGAAAACGTAATGAGTAAAGAATTTGACACTCACCGGTCACACCAAAGGCAAGGGGAGTGGAATAGCCCGAGATCTTGAGTAATTAGAGTAGACGGTCCGTTTTATTTGAAACAGTATTTATTTCGTCTACCGGTCCGCACACTCGCAAAGAAATAAATACATTTTTAAAATAAAACGGAAATAAATACAGTTTATTGTATTTGAGTAGACGCTTCGTTTTTATTTCAAACTGTATTTCTTCGCAAGTGTTCTGGCCAGTAGACGAAACAAATACTGTTTAAAATAAAACTGAGCGTCTTTTCTAACACGAGTAAATTAAGTAATATCATTTGAAGTTATAAAATAGGTTGGATTAAAAATTCCATTAATTTAGAAATATATCACATCGCAAGCCCTCTCTTTCAGACAAATAATATGGTTTTCACTTCACTAGGTCAACTGCCGATGTGTTAACGAGTATTGCGGGAAGAGTCTATCAAGCTTTAGATAAAAATGGTGACTCTCAGGCTTTTACTTTAGATATCTCGAAAGCGTTCGACATGGTTTAGCATAGCGGGCTTCTTCACAAGTTGAAAAATTATTGTGTCTCCTAACGATTTTTTGAACTGTGACAGTCTTTCTCATCTTATCGTCAAATGAAGTTTGTCCATAACGCCCACTCCTCTTGATACTTTTGTACTATTGCAAGTGTCCCCCAGGGCTATATCCTTGGTCCTACTTTGTTTTTAATTTTTTCATACACAACCTTTCCGATGGCATTAACTCTCAATTTGATATCTGTGTCGATGGCACGACCATTTATTCCCGTCTCGATATAAGTTCGATAAGAAAAATCTGGAGGCCGATCTTAAAAAAAAAAACAAAAAACAAAAAAACAGACCTACAGTCTGTTGTTAACTAAGACAAAGGATAGCTTGCTAATTTTAATGTCTCCAAAACAAAACTGCTCTCCAATAATCATCTGAGAGACCCCTTTCTGCCTTCCATCAGTATGGCTGATGCTAACCTCCAGGAGAATTTCTCGTTGTGACTTCTCGGGCTAACGTTTTAAGTTGACATGAAGTGGAAAGATTACATCGAAACCATTGCTAGGCGTGCTACTAAGAACGTTGGTTCACTGTCTTGTGCTAGACAATCTTCTCTCCTGAATCTATCTATAAGTCTACCTTTCGTCCAGGCCTTAAATATTTCGGCCACATATGGTCCAGTTCTCCTGCTTTAAATTTAGAGATTCTTGATAAAATCCAAAAAAAAACGAATCGGCAATATTATTGGTCCTGATCTGACGTCCCAGCCTCAGTCAGTTTCCCACTGCCGTAAGGTGGCTTCCCTTTGCCTTTTCTATAAATGCTTTCACGGTAATCGTTCAGATCAGCTCTTTTCTATGGTAACTGGACGTTATGAATTTACGCGCACTATTAGATTAGCAACAAGGCCCGCAACGGTTTACCGTTGATTTTGGCTAGAGGTAACCGCTTGTGGAACCCTCTTCCGGCTTCTTGCTTGCCAGACAACTTCGATCTTTCCAAAATTTGCATACGACGTCAGTCGTTATCTATTGTATTCCTGATTTCACTTCTATTGTTCTCGTTCCTAGATAATGTTTCCGTTTTCTCATTCTCTCACACTTAGTAACCACTTGTGTCTTTGTGACTTTATTGCCTTATATGGGTTGGAGGTCGATTAAAAAAAAATGTGTCTACAAATAGCTGTAGAAACCTGATCACGCACGTTTTAATCCCTGTGTCTCAATCTAATCTATTTTATATTCATCAAGGATTGTTTATACTTATTCTAGAAAGGCAGGTGTGTGTATGAGTTCGTAAATGAGTGTAAAATGTGTGTGATAATTTGAAGGTTGATTGTGCGCGATTTTGCTATAAACAACCCACCTATATCTGTGGAAACACCTGTGTTTTTTTTTGTTTTTTTTTGTTGTTGTTTTTTTTCTAAACGAGATAACCTCGCAAACAGAGGTCGTTAGTGTTTTGATGAGCTTCGGACTGTTTAATTATGACAGACAATACGTTGCTCTGACCCTTGTCGCCTGTGTAGGTTGGCATTGAGACGCACGGCTATCACTTCAAGGAAAGGTGCATTTCATTTAAATAAATAAAACCAGGAGTCTCGTTCATCGGGAGAGTCACGTTGATATGGACGCCATTTTTTGCTATCGGGCTCACGAAATATCTGGTTTCATTTTCAAGAGATAAGCCGTCATTTGTCTGGGCGTTTTGTGTCGCGTGATCGATCGTGCTGAAGCTTGTCTCTCAGACTATTATGTTCGTGTAGAGAGTTCGATCCCTGGTCGATTCTTGGACTAAGATGGTCGTGAAGTTATTAGGTTCGTAAAACATTTTGGTCAGTGGGGCATTATATGCAACTGCAGTCACGGCATTTTAATTTGCCGTGAAATCTAACAGCTAACATTAGCGAGACAAATCAATCGACACAAATAGCTGATTGCAGAATACTTATCAGGATATATGAATGCGTATAAATGTTATATTGGGAATTATGAAAACACTCTAGGTTGACCGTGGTGACCAACAGTATACGCACAAACTAGTTGTATTACGAAATAATAAAAGTAACATCCACTCAGCCCCTTCTTATGAAGAAATAAACCATCTGGAGGATTAAGACTATACAAAAGACACATTCTGTTGGGATCTGCGTAGATACTGAGGAAGGTGCTGGTGAAATGTATGAAATAAAATTAATTTTTTTTCTTATATTCTTTTGCACACACACACACACACACACACACACACACACACACACACACACAGTAACCCCTGTTTTAGTGAATTTATTACCTTCCTTAGGGTGAAATGGTTTTAAAAAGAAGTTTTTCTGTTGTACTTAATAATAAAAATAAATATGAATTAAAACTGTTTAAAATTCTTATAATTACGAAAGGGGAAGAGAATTTGCATTTTAAGTTTAGTGTTTACATCATGCTGCGTGTTCCTTTCGTTACGTCTTGCCAATACCTCCTAAATAATGGACTGTCCCGCTTTGATCGCGTGGAAAGACGGAAAAGACATAACAGAGACGCTACTTTGAAAAAAAAATATAAATAAATAAAATGAAAAGAGGGATAGAAATGTTTGCTTCAGTGAAATAGAAAAAGTTGTTTATTTCAATTCGTTTCATTTGTACCCACTTCTTAACAGCCAGCATTCATAGTTTTGATAGTGCAATATTTCGTCCAAGTTGTTAAGCTCAAATATTCACAATGCATTAGGGGAATTTCTACGGATATTTTATTGTCATAGAACTCGCTGAGCTTATTCAATCATTAACTTATAGATCGAAAATATGAAAACTGATAATTTCTCTGGTATTTCTAGTTAAGCTAAACAAGGTCTTATTTGATTGTATCTTTCACTTTTACTAAGATTTCCTCTTTTTCTTTCTTCATGTTAGTTCATTTATTTGAATGTTATCAAAGTTTTTTTTTAAGCGAAACGAACAGCTAGCAAAATTAGATTATGTCTAGATGATAAAACTTGACAACATCTCCAAATTATTTTAATCTCGACATTTCTTAATATCTTCTGTCTTATAAGGAAAAGAGATTTCAGTTAGAATGAAAATAAAAAAAAAGACTGACCGCTCTTGGCTTAGAATGTAACCTTTTAGACTGGCATAGTTTTTTTTTTATCTTTTCTTTCTTTTTCCCGCCCATTTAATGTATTTCTTTCAGTTTTACCGCGAAGCTCTGCTCTGCCGCTTGCCGGACCACTGATCCGAGGGCGTCTCTTGTCTATATATCTTATTGTTAAATAAAAGCTTCAATGCTTTCCTGATTTGTACCCTGTTCTCTCTTAAAACAAATCTATTCGCATTATTAAAGGCATAGCTAAGTATTAATCACAAATTAATTTTATCTCGTTTTAACAACTGACACTGATCTTGCGAAAAGAGAGAGGTCGGCTCTGAATCTATTTTTATCGACGTTCTTCCTTTTCAGAAAAGGGAAGTGGATTTTTGGACCACATCATTCTCCACCGCATACCTGAAAACAACGTTTTTCTCTTTCTTTCTTTTTAGATTCTTTTTCTTCCTCTCTTTTTTTGTTTCTTTTTAATTCTCTTTACTATTTCTTTTCATCTTTCTTTGTACTTTATCGTATCTCTCTACTTTTTGTTTTTGCTCCCCACCTCATCACTTTCTTTCTACCTTTTCTCCCCTTCGTCTCTCTTTTTGTACCTTTTCTCCCCCTCGTCTTTCTTTCTACCTTTTCTCCCCTTCGTCTCTTTCTTTCTACCTTTTCTCCCCTTCGTCTCTTTCTTTCTACCTTTTCTCCCCCTCGTCTCTTTCTTTCTACCTTTTCTCCCCTTCGTCTCTTTCTTTCTACCTTTTCTCCCCTTCGTCTCTTTCTTTCTACCTTTTCTCCCCTTCGTCTCTTTCTTTCTACCTTTTTTCTTTATCGTTTTTGCTAGACTTTTATATTTTTGATTTGTGTCTATTTTCCCTCTATATCTTTCGTACTTATTTTCCAATGTTCGTTCCTTCTTTCTTTCCTCCTTTCTTTCTTTCCAGGCTCCTTTCTTTCTTTCCAGGCTTCTTTCTTTCTTTCCAGGCTTCTTTCCTTCTTTCTTTCTTTCCAGGCTTCTTTCCTTCTTTCTTTCTTTCCAGGCTTCTTTCCTTCTTTCTTTCTTTCCAGGCTTCTTTCCTTCTTTCTTTCTTTCCAGGCTTCTTTCCTTCTTTCTTTCTTTCCAGGCTTCTTTCCTTCTTTCTTTCTTTCCAGGCTTCTTTCCTTCTTTCTTTCTTTCCAGGCTTCTTTCCTTCCTTCTTTCTTTCTTTCTTTCCTGGCTTCTTTCTTTCCAGGCTTCTTTCCTTCTTTCTTTCTTTCCTTCTTTCCTGGCTTCTTTCCTTCTTTCTTTCTTTCTTTCCTGGCTTCTTTCCTTCTTTCTTTCTTTCTTTCCTGGCTTCTTTCCTTCTTTCTTTCTTTCTTTCCTGGCTTCTTTCCTTCTTTCTTTCCTGGCTTCTTTCCTTCTTTCTTTCTTTCTTTCTTTCTTTCCTGGCTTCTTTCCTTCTTTCTTTCTTTCTTTCTTTCTTTCCTGGCTTCTTTCCTTCTTTCTTTCTTTCTTTCTTTCTTTCCTGGCTTCTTTCCTTCTTTCTTTCTTTCTTTCCTGGCTTCTTTCCTTCTTTCTTTCTTTCTTTCTTTCTTTCCTGGCTTCTTTCCTTCTTTCTTTCTTTCTTTCTTTCTTTCCTGGCTTCTTTCCTTCTTTCTTTCTTTCTTTCTTTCCTGGCTTCTTTCCTTCTTTCTTTCTTTCTTTCTTTCCTGGCTTCTTTCCTTCTTTCTTTCCTTCTTTCTTTCCTGGCTTCTTTCCTTCTTTCTTTCTTTCCTGGCTTCTTTCCTTCTTTCTTTCTTGGCTTCTTTCCTTCTTTCCTTCTTTCTTTCTTTCCTTCTTTCTTTCCTGGCTTCTTTCCTGGCTTCTTTCCTTCTTTCTTTCCTGGCTTCTTTCCTGGCTTCTTTCTTTCTTTCTTTCTTTCCTTCTTTCTTTCTTTCCTGGCTTCTTTCCTTCTTTCTTTCCTGGCTTTCTTTCTTTCTTTCTTTCCTGGCTTCTTTCCTTCTTTCTTTCTTTCTTTCTTTCCTGGCTTCTTTCCTTCTTTCTTTCTTTCCTGGCTTCTTTCCTTCTTTCTTTCTTTCCTGGCTTCTTTCCTTCTTTTTCAGCTTTATTATTTCTCCTCTTCTTCCTCGTCTCCACTCGCGACTCTCTCTCCTTCATTCTTTTAACTTTCTATCCCCGACCCCAACACTTTTTGTATCCCCTCGTCAAACCCCTCTTCGTCAACCCTTTAGCCACCAATTGACATGGTCGTCATTCTCACCAACAGCAATGTTTTCACAGCCACTGGCGAACACAACTATTATTTTGTGCTTGACGGTTGTCATTGTCCTGGCAAAAGGGTTGCCACGTAGGTACACACAGCCGGTATATAAACAACAAACAGCCCTAAATCTATACCGTCTATCAGCTTTTTACGTTTCTTCGCTCGAATCCCACCCCCCGGCGCTCGACAAAAGCCTGCTGAAGTGGCTTCCCTTCTATTTTTACAATAATAAGATCCATGTTTTCGACGCCTATCCCTGCCGTCAGTCTATCATTTAGTCATTTTATATAGAGTGCCTCTTACCTGCATAAAAAAAGCTATACACACTTTAGTTGAAGGCAGGCTGTGGTTATTACCTGAAAGTTAATTAAGCACTTTCAAAAGAATGAATAACGTATCTCTTGCACGTTGTTTTCCAGTGAAGGGGAAAATTTATTTGAAATTTAACTTTAAATTTTGTAAAATAATAATAATAATAAAGAATAATAATAAAGAATAATAAAAAATAATAAAAATAAAAAATAATAATAACAAAAATAAAAAATAAAAATAAAATAACAAAAATAAAAAATAAAAATAAAATAATAACAAAAATAAAAAATAAAAATAAAATAATAACAAAAATAAAAAATAAAAATAAAATAATAACAAAAATAAAAAATAAAAATAAAATAATAACAAAAATAAAAAATAAAAATAAAATAATAACAAAAATAAAAAATAAAAATAAAATAATAACAAAAATAAAAAATAAAAATAAAATAATAACAAAAATAAAAAATAAAAATAAAATAATAACAAAAATAAAAAATAAAAATAAAATAACAAAAATAAAAAATAAAAATAAAATAATAATAAATAATAAAACAATATAATAATAATAATAATAATAATAAAACAATATAATAATAATAATAATAATAATAAATAAAACTAAAAGAAAAGAATATATAAACTTATGACTTCGCTAGCTCAAGGTACCTCAAACTTATTTTGGCTATCGGCTCCGGAGTCATACCAACAAAATTTTAAGGCCCCTTCTTTGATTTATTTCCTTTAGTGTCAAGCAAGGCAAATGGAATCTAAGAAACATACAGTTTATTGAATATTAAATATAAACTAATATAGGTAAAATAAAATAATAATGTTAGCTATTTAATACTAGCAATTAGTATCCATAAAATGATATCATTTAACGTATATCAACTTTAACAGAATGTTCGGCAACAAAATTCTCAATATTTGACTACAGCTGTAATCACACACACACACTTTATATATATATATATATATATATATATATATATATATATATTTTATATTGAGAGAAATATTGGGGGAAGTGGTATGATAAAGTGGCAAATACTTTTCGTGTGAGGCGTTTCGTCCTTCAGTGAACTAAATATGTTATGTTGATGCGATTACACATGCGCAGGAACGCGCGCACACACATATATATATATATATATATATATATATATATGTGTGTGTGTGTGTATACACACATACACACACACGAGGGTCATTCAATAAATAAGGTGAATTTTTCGGTATAAGGACTTTTAATACAGATAGAAGCTTACTTTTCTTTCTTTTTTTCAACGTAGTCTCCCAGCACTTTCACACTTTTCCCATCTGTGCACAAGCTTCCGTATTCCCTCAGCGTAAAAAATATTGGACTGATGTCTCAGCCAGTCGCTCACAACACTTTTGACTTCATCGTCACTTTTAAACTTCGTGCCTCTCGTGAACGCTTTCAAGGGACCAGGTGAAAGTTTGAAGCGGCAAGGTCTGGGCTGTAAGGGGGATGAGGGAGCAGTTTCCAGTCCAGCTCGTTGATGGTCTACACCGTTTGGGCTACTGTGTGAGACCTTGCGTTGTCATGATGCAAGATGACTCCTTCAGACTGATGACCCATGCGTTTGTCCCAACAGATAAGCTCAAAGTCCTTGCAATGTCATCCACTGTCACCCTTCTGTCAGACTGAATGAGGTCATTGACTGATTCGATCACCTCAGGAGACCTCACTTCTGTGGGCCTCCCAGGCCTGTCTTCATCCTCAACACTGCTCCGTCCTTCTTTAAACAATTTAGCCCACTTGTAGACATTTTTTTGGCTGAAACATGTGGCACCATACACAGTTGACATTCTCCTATGAATTTCAGCAACCAAAAACTTGATAACTGATCGCAGTTCAATCCTGGAGCATGCTTCTTGGTCGGGCATCTTTGTTAAACGCCAAAACTCTCAAAGTTATTTTTTAATCTGCAAAAGAAATTAAATCCATGTGAAAAAGAAGTAAAACAAAAATAAAAATAAAAAGAGTAAGCTTCTATCTGTATTAGAAGTCCTTATACCGAAATATTCAACTTATCTATTGAATGACCCTCGTATATATAATATATATATATATATCTCAAATCTATGCAGGCCTGCGTTGAAGGTGGTCGTATGAGAGGCTATTAACGTAAAAGCTGGATGTCCAATGTTAAACAATGGACAAGTATGACTATACCAGAATTGCTGATGACTGCCGTTGATAGACCATTGTACAAGAGATTGAATATGGCTTCCGCATTCGAATCCCCTACCACGATTACAAAAGTCAAGGTGATGGTGATTTACATTTGGTATCTACTGTCAGTACTGTACACTGACATCGTTCTTGGCGGAGTTTGTTGCCGAGTAATGGGGGGCCCATGGATATTTCCACCTGTGTGAAAGGAGTCCTATGTTGGATCTGAACACACACGCGCAGCCGCCGTATGTTAGGGTAGGAGGGTTCGGAAGAAGAAGAAGAAGTCTTTTAGCAGGAACGCCTTGACTGCGAATTGTTTGAGGTGATCTATAGGTCTCCACTCCATGGTTCGTACTGACACCGTCCGCTGCGGCAAACCAGGGCTCGACAGGCAGGTTAATGATAACAGCTTCGATCAGGCTGCCGACGACTTGTTCTCGTATGTAGAACGATACCTTGACCACCTACTCACCGGACGTCGGATATTGTTTAGTCTAGTCCCTTCCTTGAATCCTCGAGACGACATTGCATTCAGGTTCCTCGAAACGCGTAAATTCCAACTAAGAAATACATATTTTCCCCACACAACTTTTAATTGTATCTCTTTTTCTGCTTTTCTTTCTCTCTCTCTGAGATGAGGTATTATAATCATTTACATTATTTAATTATTCGGACCGTTATCCTCGTCTTGACAACGTTTCGACCGTTGTACGCTCTGGCCTTCTTCAGATGATTGGAATTTCGAAGAGAACCTTTTATTTCGTACACCGTAGATTGTTCGAGTTTGACGTGCCATGCTTCTCCTGAATATCTCAGTTATTTCCCTCTAACTCAGCTCTCCAAGTTTTTGGTTTCCCACTGCTGTAGCCTCGTATCGAACTCACAATTCTTTGGGTCTGGTCACTGGATCTAACCAACGTCTTTATCAATTGGGCCATGTGAAGAATTCCGGAGCATACAGCGGCCGAAAACGTTGTGAACATGGCAATGAAGATGACGATAAAAGTCTGAATAATGTAAATAATATACATGACCCATTTTCCATGTGTATGTCTTGAAAATTTTATCCGTTATGAAAATTAAATGATAGTATTGTAGTTGTGGGTGGCCCCCCAATTTGTCTTCTGGTAAACACACACACATATATATATATATATATATATATATATATATATATATATATATGAGAGAGATCCAGTCTGCTACTGATTATTGGCTATATTTTTTTGCATGGTTCAGAAGATAACTTTATATCTACAGTTGTTGATTAAGCGCCCCTCGAAAGCAAATTTGTTTGAATAAGCGCCTCCTGTCCTTAGGTACGATCTGTTTATTCAGCAAGGACGCTTATTAGCCTTTACACTGGAACATCTATTTAGCAAGGGGGGCGTTAAATCGGCGTGAGTTATTAGTTCAGTCATTTGGGTAACTAGGGAGTAGCTATTTACATTATTGTCACCATATTTATTACAATGATTCGGCCGTTGTACGCTCCGGCCTTCTTCAGGTGGTTGGAATGTCGAACTGAACCCTTTATTTCGCTCACTGGTGTAGACTGTTCTAGTTCCACGTGTCTAATGGATGTCAGTTTTCAGTTATCTCCTGTTAATTCCTCTATCCATGTTCTCTATTGAACTCATACTCTTTGGGTCCTGTCACTGGATCTAGCCAACGACTTTATCCACTGTGCCATGTGTCCTTGAGAAGCTAGAACAGTCTATCCCAGTGAGCGAAATGAAGGGTCCAGCTCGACATCCAAACCACCTGAAGAAGGCCAGAGCGTACAACGGCCCAAACACTGTAATAAATATGGCGACAAAGATGAGGACAATAGTCCGAATAATGTAAATAGTGTACATAATACCTCATCTGTGAAATATAGACAGATACTGAAGGGCTGAAACGTTGTAATAAATATGGCGACAAAGAGGAGAACAATAGTCCGAATAATGTAAATAGTGTACATAATACCTCATATCAGAAATATAGATAGGGAGTAGCGGTTTTGCAATATATTTGTGATTGTCATTATTCACATGTATCGTGCCTCATTTTCAGAGACATCAGTCATGTATTGTAACTACATTATCCTGTAAAGAAAGACTGAAAAAATAGAATTATGAAATAGCTTTTACATAGTACACTAATATTTTTATTGCAGCGACATTAATAAGAAAAGTAATTATAATCGTACACTGCACGATTTCAAATGGTAATTGTTGCTTAAAAATATATTTCCTTATGGCCAAGTTTGTTTTATTAATTTGAAAAAAAAATTTGTTCGAAAGTAAATATACCGAATTTCAGTGAAAGTGTTCGATCCGTCTATGGGCCCACGGTTTTTGCCACGTTGCTATCAATTTTATAAATTTGTATACTTTATGTTTTATAAAAATTCACTCTAGCTAGCCATTGTGCTTTAAACAGACAGGTCTTCTAATGATACCTTTTAATAAGCAAAGCCTGTACTAGGATTTTTTTTAAAGGAGGAAAAAGCTTTAGGCTGGCCCAGTCTCTTTCTAAACCGGGATAGCATTTACCCAAATAGAAGGGTGAGTGTGTACCATTGGATGCAATCAAATCTTCTATATCAGTGTCTTCTAGATGGATAACTTAACAAAGGCTCTAGCACTCCCAGTGAGCTAAGTAGCTCATCGACCTAGTTTACAGATGACAGATCGATTTGACCAAAACAGAAACTATCTCTCCAAGCCAGAGTGGACGAGAAAGTAATGGCAAATAAGGAGTGAACCATGACTCCGGAGAACATCCGAGTTGGAGTTTCGGCACCGGTTACAGTTGTGTGTATATATATATATATATATATATATATATATATATATATATAGTAAAAAATCGTAATTAAATTAAATCAAATTAATTTAAGTCAGCGATTCAGTAATGAATAATGAATCTGAAAATAATTCATATTTATCTGTATCTCACTCATTTAAACCGTCATTTAACTCCTTTCTTTAACAATTCTCTCTATTAAATTTTAATCCCCCACCTTCACTTTTAGGCCTTCCTGTTCTGTCACCCCTCTCTAGAACTTTTTACCTCTCACATTTCTCCCCCACTCTCATACATACACTCTCACTAAATTTTATTTTTTCTGATTTCTTTTTGAATTTGTAGGTCTGATGAATTGGATCGTAATTACGATTCCAATGTAATCAATTATAACCATGGAATATTAGTGTTTAAGCCTTTTTATTATATTCTTACTCTGTCCTGGGCATTGAGTTCTACCTGGATTCTATCCTCTTGGAATTTATATATATATATATATATATATATATATATATATATATATATATATATATATATAAAGAGTTTAATTGTGTTATTTTTGTCAGTCATTTTCTGTATTATTATGAATATTAGAAAGGTAATGTTCCCTATGTTGGTCTACTAATTTATTGGGCAAATTGTTATTTATTAGTGTTTGCTTCGTATTGTTTAGTTCTTTGTAAAATATTGTTCTAGATGAGATGTGAAAAGCTCTCTCCCCCTATATATATAATCTCCAAATGGAATAAAAATCCACAGTTCGTAGCATTTACTTTTTTTAAGAAAAGTGCTCAATACTAAGTAGAGCAAAATATTATTATTATTATTATATATGTTACAATAAAAACATTTTACATTGCTACACAAAAATTTTCATGTTTCGGTACTAAGATGCTACTTAGATAACTAATGCTAAAAATGATTTATCGTTTTTATCACAAGTTATCTATCATCGCCTGAAGTACAATCTTATTACTGAAGCCTGAAAGTTTGTGTAGCGATGTAAAATGTTTTTGTTGTAATTTATTATCTATATAAAACAATAGAAAATCCGTATTATTAACCGACGCGTTTCGTTTCTTTTTCAAAGCAAAAACGAAATGAATTTATTGCTTTGAAAAAGTCTACAGTGGACGAAACGCGTCGGTTAATAATACAGTTTTCTTATTCTTTTACCACAAGTTAACTCTGAGAAATTTTTCACACACACACATATATATATATATATATATATATATATATATATATATATACATATAATTACCGTAACCGTTATTTTAATGTCCCGTCCTTTTTTTTTCTTTTTGAGATAATGATTTACCGATTCAACTCTTACAAATTAACCCATAGTTAGATTCATAACTTTCCCAAGTGTATATGCGTACGAGAATAGAACGAACCCGGCTCCCTGATTTTAAATTCCGCTCCGTACATCCAAGCTTAAAGCACCTGGTATTCCCAAAACGGTCACTCATGTAGATATTGACCAGGCTCGATATTGCTGCACTTCAATGATCGTACACGAACCAGTGTTTCAACGTGACAATGGCCGTAAGCCACAGACATAAGCGTTAACCCTAAACAGAATAATGTAAAATAAAACCCTTTCCCGACTTCCCATAAGTATCCCATATGTATAAGGCACTTTTATTTTTTTTTATTCAATTTACCCCAATCAAGGCGATAATGCCATTAAAACAAGGGTAGCTACTGGGAGTGAGACAGAATTAAAAGCATTTGGTTTGTTTTACGGTATATCAACCTCAATGGGTTATTTAATGCCGACAAAATTTTTATTTATTGCTGTTAATATATACTTTTTTTTTTACAAAAATTTACTTCTGGTAATATTTTTTCTTCAAAAATGTATTGCTTGTAATAGCGCTTTGAGCCGAGTTTGAGGGGGTTAACTACTTGCCCATAGCTGGGACCTTAACTTGTGCTACGACCCCAGGTCAGGGTGGACCTGGGAACACCAGCAATTAAGACGTGGTTGCACGCTCCTCAAAACTTCCTGATCAGAGGCCTCGCTGCTAGACGTAGTTTATCGTCTTACCCAGAACACAGATATAGTTTACAGTCTTACCCAGGACGATATAAGCATTTAGAATGAACCGAAAACAAAATTCTAAACAGGAAACCAGGTATAAAACTTTACTCCTGTTCAAACGACTGGAGAGGGGTGTGAACCAGCTGATAGGCAAACCTATTTGCCCCTATTGAGGAGAAAGTGTAATTAGTAAATAAAATTTCCGAGTTCAGTCGGAGAGTTTAAACGTATAGAATTGAAGTAAACTTCGAAACAAAACGGAAACCCAATTCTAAATAGGAAAGAAGAGATAAACCCTTACTCCTGTTAAAAAAACAAACAAACAAAACGGTGAGGAGTTTGAACCGAGTGATAGGCGAGCCTTCCTACTCCTATTAAACCTACACAAAGAGGACTATAGTATGGTCATATGATCTTCTAAGGCGGGGAAAATGCAAGCAACAATATTTTTTTTAGGCCCACACATCTACAAGCTCATTTCAGTCATAGATGTAGCAACATTTTGAGAGAATATAATCATATGGCACTTTTAGTCACGAGACAGACCTTTACCCATCTCAAAGCAAAATACTTTGCTGTTAAATCTATCCCAACAAGTTAACCGCCCCCCCACTAAACAGTGTCAAGTTCACAGCGAACAGACCCCGACGAACAAGACCCTCGAAAAATCGCCCAGCAAGTACATTTCGAAGCCATGTTGTCTGTTATCTCTCATTTCGTCTAGACACGCGTTCGCAAAATGATCGATTTCGTATTTTCTGACCTCGGCCATACCAGGACCTCTACAACCAGTTCTGTGTGACAAGGCCTGACACCATATCGTGTAAGAAGGGCCGGCTGAATAGAAAGGGTTGTCGATGATACGTCAAGACTACCCACTGCATACACGCTTTCTCACTGCTTTACGTGTGTGTGTAAGGGGTAGATTGAACAGGTAACCCGTCTCTCCGTCGCCGCTTGTGTGATTTTCTTCCCTAAGCTGATTTTAATTTTTAAATTTTTTTTTTTTTTTTTTTTCATCTCTACCCCAACACTGTTTTTGTGTTCTCAAAAAAAAAAAAAAAAAAAATAGAATAGTGTCCTACATGTTCAGGAAAGCAAAATTACAAAAAACACATTTTATATCTTTGTTAGGTTTATCACGTTTCGCTGGCCATTGTCAAACGATTGATTTCAATCCCCACTGAGTATCATGCATTTTTAAAATTTTGAGTGGAATTCTACAATGGACATTGCGACTAGAACAAATTAATATGGGGCTTGGAATACTTCCGAAATTCTTTGAGGACAAAAAACAAAAAAAAACTATGCCGTAATTTTTGAAAATGTAAAAAATGAAAATTATTTTTAAAGTTGAAATCTGTTTTATTTTCCGCCATTGTCCTCTTTAATGCCACTGTCCTCCGCGGTGGTCTTCTTCGGCACCACTGGACAGTATGGAAACAAACCTACCAAAATATTTTAAAAATATAATTTGTTGTTTTATCATTTAATAACTAAAATTTAAACCACTTACAAATATAAGCAGTTTCCTAATATTTTTCAAGCATTTCACCCCAAGCAAGGCGATAAAGACACTAAGACGCAAGAGGGTTAGTGCTTGTAAGAGAATATCAGAAGAAAAAAAGCATTATGGATTGAGAACAATAAAATAACAGGAATTTATTAAACAAAATTTAACGATTGACTTTGAAGTTAATTGGGAAGCAAAAACCAGAAAGACAGTTGCACAACCGGCCGAGAAATGAGTGGGGAGAAGAAACTGTTAGCATAGAACTTACGGTTTCATTTAGCAATTTCAAATGTAAAAGGATGCAACCTAGCTAACAATCGAATACTGCGTTTAACTGTCATCAAATCTTTCTTCATTTGAAGACAAATTTCACATGAAACTGAAAAGGAAAATCCATTTTATTTTTGTATTTAGTCTGAAAGACTCGGTAGAACGGCTTTGGAAGCAACTTCAGTAACCGCTGTATATTCTGCCCGTTTAACCAAAAACAAATGAAAGGTGTTAATTTTAAGATTCATCTTTTCTTTCTTTGGAAGCCGCGTACCAGCATCTCATGGTTCGCCTATTTACACCAGTGTGTGTATCCCAATTTCAGTTACACAGGACTAGCACACACACACACTATATATATATATATATATATATATATATATTAAATAAAATCAGACCACTTTAAGGATATGAGACCTTAAAGTGGTCTGTTTTTATTTAAATTATTAGCTCTGATTTACATTGAGCTCTCTGGATTTTATCCTCTTTGTGTCTACCCATAGGAATACCCAGTTTTTCGTAAACTATATATATATATATATATATATATATATATATATCGATATACCTATTTATTTCTTGTTAAAAGTGGATATCCGTACTTTTTATTTTCTTAATCTGTGAAATTAATTACAACCAGCCAAGATCAGAAGTCTTCCTTGATAGAAGAAGGCATACAAGTTATTTAGTAGGACACATCAAGGCAGGTTTGGGGATATCTGATATCATTGGGAGGTTTGGTTTGGTTTTGTTTCTTTTACGCCACGGACTATTTAATATCAAGATTTTTATTGCTGGTATTAAAACCTATTTTTACACTTTCATAGTGTTTTGACCCCCAGTTTGGAAGTTAACTATTTGCCCATAGCTGGGACCCTAACAGGTGCTACCACCCCGGGTCATGGTGAACCTGGGAACACCGCCAATTAAGAAGCTCCATGCTCCTCAAAACTTCCTGATCAGAGGCCTTGCTGCTGGACGTAGTTTAACGTCATATCCAGGACGCAGATGTAGTTTACCGTCTTACCCAGGACGATATAAGCATTTAGAATGAACCGATATATCGATTTAAAAAAAGATCTGTTTGGTAATTGTTTTTTTAACTCCCTTGTTGAAGATTGGAACATGTAATGCTAGAAGGAAAAATGGATAATTCGTAATAAAATGTTAGACAACTCTGTAATTATAATGGCTTTATTTCTGTTCCTTTGGAGAGTAATTATAATGGCTTTATTTCTGTTCCTTTGGAGAGTGCCTGAAAATCATACCACGGGCCGATCCAAGCCTTGTGAGTGAAATTGGATAGAAGGAACACTTGGGGCCGTAGATAGCTGTGCTAGCACAAAGTCACAAGTCATCGTGACCGAGGCTTTGAGAATGCTGATGGTGTTCAGATTATTGATTATTCCAGATAGCACGCTCTCTCCCAAAAACTGTAACTACGGTCTGCTCAACATAGTTGCAGTAAAAACCACAGGTGGGCTGTGTGGGTATTGAATAAACATAAGTGTCTGAGCGAGCGTCTGCAATAGGGATGGGCTAGCCAACCTAGTAAAAGGGTATCCTCGAATACGAGTGACTAGCTATTATTATTTCTGTACGGTCTTTACTTTTTAAATGACTAATATCATCATCATCATTATTATTATTGTGTTATCTCCTCTAAATAAAAAGATACAGGTAAAATTTTTATATCTTATGTAATAATACTAACAATTAAATTCTTTTTTACTTTTTCTTAAATATATATTTTTTATAACCAACATGCTCTTCGGCGTAACTTTTAGCTTTCACACTTAAAAACACAAAACAAAACTGTCACATGGCCAGAGTTTTTTTTTTTCCGTGATATTGTTTTTTGTTTTTTTTTCTTTTTCTTATTCTTGTTTCTTTTTTGTTTGTCTTATTTCTCTTTTTGGGGAGGGCTAGTTATTTTTTGCTGGGTAGGTCGCTTGTCTGCCCATTCAGTCTGTGCCCTCTTCTGTCCATCCGATCCGAGATTTCGTAGGGTGTAGATTTCAAATTTGAATAGGCTGTGTGTTCTCGTCTTAGGGGACTGTCAAGGGCGGTGGGGGTCTGGATTATAAGCGCTAGGTTGATGTCGATGGTAGGGGAAGGCAAATGACGAATCGGATTTGTCATGTCTCGTTAGTTTGAACAAAGGGCATTCTGTCCTGTTTATTCGGGCATATATATATATATATATATATATATATATATATATATATATATATATATGCCTTCGCCAAATGGATGCGGAGGGGTGTTTATGTAATAAAGTGAGTGTATGTAATCTTTCTCTGTCTGTTTTATATAACAAATTTTTTCACGCTGTACAAGGCCCAAGAGCCACTCGAGATAGTGTTACTGTGTAAGAGGCATCCCACCAAGCAAGGTGGTAATGCCACCAAGACGCAAAGGGCCACCGGAAGTGAAAGTAAAGGAAAAGACTTTTGAGGGAACCGGAAACCCAATTCTGGGCATGAAACAAAGGATAAATATTTACTATGCTTTAAAGCACATGGTGGAGTGTGAACCGGACGATAGGAAAAATTATCTACTCGTATATATGTATAAAATGATTTGTCTTATTTCATTTTATTAGCCTGTGACGTCAGACGCATGTTATTGGTATGGCAGAAGAGGTTGAACCTCCCATCAATAACCCTTAATGTTTTTTTTTGTTTTTTTAATATTTTCTTGTTTTGCGCTGTTACAGGTAGTAGGTTGACAATGTGCCGTTCGTGTGTCATTAAATCCCTCCATACTGATTTTTATTTTGTTACTCTATTGACATTCATCTGCGCTTGCTGAACGTTTACGGAGATCAAACAGTGGATCTGAACATAGTACTCGTATAGTGGGTAATGCCTTTCAACAGTGGCGACACTCATGCGCGTGATGAACAACGTTCCGGGTGGCCCTGGGCCTAGTCTTGTTCCTTGTTGGCTAAAATTTGTATCACCAAGTTTGATCTTTGTGATTGCTTAACCTGAATATTTGATTGCCTGGATGATATTATGCTCTCTGCCTCTGCTGTAATTTCAGAAGTTGACACTATTGGGGTCACGGGATCGAATTTTGAGCTTGATCGCGCCAGTTTTCTTTCTCTTGTAACAGTGCAAACAGGGCGGCTCCGTTAGCTGTGTGCACCAAAGAGCAGTGACCCGACTTCTGTTTGGACGTTGCGACAGTGCACTACCGCGTAGTAGTGTGTGAGTGGATCGAGAAGTTTAAGAGTGGCCGCACAAGCAGGACTCCCGCCAACCTCCGTCACTGGCGAGAAGATCCACCCTGCTCGAGAGATGGTAATGGCCAACCGGCGAATTATCATTGATGAGGTAGCACGTTCTCTGCAGATTGGGATCCTTTTTTCTGCCTTGTTGCTCATATTTAGAAGAGCATCGGCAAGAAAACTGGCGCGATCAGGCTCAAACTCCGATCCCATGACCAACTCTAAGCACAGAATGAGCAAAAGGCAGTGAGACAAACCTAAAGATATCTTATGGCGGAAGTTGACTCGCTCTCGTACATTAATTACTAAAAACGCATTTGTGTCTTTTCTTTTTAGATTGCTGGAACTAATAGTTCACACTTTATGACCGATGTATAAATATCGAAGAACCTTTTATCTTACGCATTCATTTATTGCATTCATTTATTCTAATCCCTATTTTCTGCCTTCATCTAGTCCCCCGGAAAGTGCCTTCGGAAGTTCTCCAGAACATACCTTATCGCGGAGTGACATAGCTGAAAATCAAACATACCCATACTTCGTTAACCTATCGCCCACAGAAGCAACTCTGTTACAACCATGACGGTTCTTTTTTTTCTTTTCTTGAGAAGCGTTCTTTTATATCATGCGACATTGAAATTCTCGTAATAGTTAAAATGATCCTAGGAAAGAAAATCGTTGGGAGATTTGTGATATATATTTTTTTTTAAATCCACAACCTTATTGCAAATTTAGCCATAAAGGTCGGAGAAAAATACAAGAAAAAAAAAAACATTATATAAGTAACTTAAGTATATTACTGAATTGGTCATTTTAAAAAATGATAATTTTCCAATTCTATTCGAATTTAAAAAAAAAAATATTAATTCGATATATTATACCAATGAAGGCGCCACATTATTTTTCTTGGTAAAACAATGTTTTATAAATACGCCAAACCAAACATTTTTATTGGTTGCAAAAATATATTGTTTATATATTTAACGACCTGCAACATTCCACTTATACGTCGATTTTTTGTTTATCATCAAAACATGATATAAGAGAGATCATTTGCTGTTACCATCTTGTTCGAGAAAACAAAACACCTTTCTCTTTTCTGCATATTAATAAATTGAAGAAGACTGAAGGATAGGTCGAAACGTTTCGGTGGCAATACAAAAGGGAGTATTTCAGGGCGAAAAAAGAAAAAAAAAAAGAACTATAATGATAAAATAACCTTTTCCATATTGCTTTTAAAGTTGAAAGTAATAACAAAAAGTAATCAATCATTGGCGAGTTAATTTCGCTGGCTATTCTTACAAAGCTTGATAGTGACCCTCTTTCTGTCGTCTCCCTGTAACACACCATGCTAATATATATATATATATATATATATATATATATATATATATATATATATATATAACGAAGGGTATGCTAAAATGGAACAATACTTTTTACAGTATATTTTTATCACGGCGAAACGCTCCGTAAATTGTCATAATGACGTTTCTTACAATTTTTTTTAAATGTCCTAATTCTAATTCTTATTCCATGCCAATCCGATTTTTTTTTTAAATCAGTTCTACGAGTCAAGTTGGCTAGCCAGACGTTTTTTTGCCTATCTTCATATTTGATGAGCCTAGATTTTTCTCTTCGTAAACTTTTTAAATTCGCATATAATCACATTTTCATTTTTTACCCGTCTTTATGTCTATACGTCTTTTGTACTCGAATTTTTGAGAGTCATTCCATTATGGAATGTTTTGAGGATAATGATGAAAATAAACATCGAAATATTAACCAAACCTACAATGATTTATATTTCTCTATGAAATGTTCATTTATTATTCGACGTTTGCTTGAATTAAGATTGTGTGTGCGACAAACTTTCTCTGTCTTTCTAATTAAATGTGAATGGCCGTGTTTGCAAAATTTCACCAGAGCTGGAAACCGACCTCCACGCACACTTTTCTCATTCTCTCTCATAATTTTAAAGGATATTACAACAAAAAAAATATAAGACTTGCTACACAATTGCAGTCTCGTTTCAACGCATAACAATGTGTCTCCTCAGGCGATTGTAAATTACGAGCGAGTGAACGATTAATTTGATTTCAAAAGTATCCTCTTTTTTGTGTGGAAAAAAAAGACTTGAGGGCTTTATCCTGATCAACCAATTGAATATGACCTACATAAAATTCAAACTGAGAGGAAGAAATTAGAAATTATTATCTTAGAAATGTGTAATGACCAGGAGTTGATATTAATTTAAACACTGATACATTTGGTTACATAAAACGTATACATGCCAGACAGTCTTCTTTTCTAAGAAATAAGAGCGGGTGTGGGGAGGTAGAGGTAATTTAACCGAATGCGCAACTAGTTACATGCTTTGTGGATTTCCTACAAAATGATTTTTGTAATAGATAAATAAGATGCTTCTTTAAGAAACTAGTAAATAATCTAAACTTATAGAATTAAATGGTAAATTATATGCAACTGTTAAATAAAGATCATCGATATAAAATGCTAATAATACCAACTAAATACCAATACATACGTATAAGATATTAAAAGTACTACCAGGAGATCAATAAAGAACTAGATTAAACCCAAATTAATTAGACAAATAAAAAAAGTATTGCTCTACTATGTATTGAGTCTTCTTTTAAATGTTACGAAGGTTGGAAGTTTATTCTATTCGTTCTCATCGTACCTGGGGAGATATATAAAGACATTATTATGTTTATACACTCTTTTTATAGATACAAATATTTAAGTAAATGCTCTGTTTATAATAAACAGTATTAACGACATTTACCGGCGTGATTGTCCGAGAAATAGTTATTGAAAATATGCGTCCTCCGACATTTCTCGGACATTCAGGTCGGTAAATGTTGTTAATATTGTTTATTATAAACAGAGCATTTACTTAAATATCTGTATCTATAAAGAGAATTTATAAACATAAAAATGTCTTAAAATAATTGTCGGACGGTCTGAAGAGATGAATATGTATTCACGAAATAAATTATAACCAAAATGAATCTTTAATGTTTTCTTTTTTCTTCTTCTTCTTATTCTCAGTAGTTTACATTGAGTTCTCGAGGGATTAATATCCTCCTTGGAATTATCCCTACCAGTAACAAATTCGTAATATATATATGTAGAGATAGAAGCAACACCGGAAAGAGAAAGTGCACCACGCCATACATAAGGACGTAATTATTTAAATTACGAATTAAATTTCCGGTGCACAGTGTCCGACCACTACCGCCAGTTTCGTGCTTTTAAGCGGTCTTCCCCTGTAGTGTGACAATGGGAACCTTTATTCACTATGGGCAGGCCAGAGATGGAAAAAAATATGGCCGGTGCGTGCATATCATACACATATCAACAAAACTCACCTAGAAGCACCCATCCTGCCCAAATCAAATAAAACCGTAAACCCACAATTGTACACACCCCGAACGAAAATCAGATATGACAAAATGAAAGTTTTCTTAGCCGACGCTTTACGTCCTCTGATGGATTTTATTCGGGCAAATGTAATGATTTTATTTATCAGCAAGTATTTATACACAGAATTAAGAAACTATCGTTACTTTATCAGAATTTATAAAATTTAAGAACGCTCATAAATACATTCCAGGCTAAGTGAAAGTCAAGGTAAACTATGGAGGATGCTAAGCGATATAATTTAATGCCTAATAAACGAAAGTGAGTAAACGTTGTTGTTGATTTTTATGATGTAACATTTTTACTTCTGTTTATAATAATTGTTGCGAAATAAAATCCTTACATTTGCCGTCATAACGTCCTCTTGTCTTTATTTAGTCTTTTTACAGATATATTCTTAGTTATATCTGAATTTTTACACACACACACACACACACACACACATATATTAGTGTGCAGCTTATATTTTATATAATAAAGAAGCCATTTATACAAACAATTAAATAGCAATATTAATATGATTAATGGCGAAATCAATTGGCTAACAAAACTTAAAATAGACATTAACTTACTATCAATTCCTTGAATAATAAGATTTTTATATTCGACTTGTCCGCTAGAAGAAATATGCCAAGTACTTTCGACAATTTCAAACTGTCACCTTAGTGTTTGCCTATGTATGGGAAAAATGCGCCCTTCATATATAAAATGAAATATAGTTTTAAGGTAAGCTATATTTATGGGTTAAAGTGCTAAATATCAGGGATAGTGCGTATGTAAATATTAAAATGGACATTGATATTAGCACCCAGAGGCGACAGACTGTTTCATGCTAAACACATTGCCTGTCTATTGCGTTTAGCATAAAACAGATTCTCGACTCTGGGTGTTGACTTCAATGTCCAGTTTTATATTCACACACACGCACACACACAATTATGAATTCGACATTAAAAATAGAATCCCTTTCCTAGAGGTTCTAGTCGATGCTAATAATGAAGAGTTTATCACTTCAGTATATAAAAATCCAATAGTAAAATTCAAATCTCCCTAATTATATACGCGAATTCCCTCACAGCTATAAAATAAGTGTTATAAAAAAAAATATATATATATATCAGGAGTAACCTGCTTCATATAAACAAAAATAAAGATCTCATTAAATTATTTTATTATAACCAAATATATCTTGATTATAAACAAGATTCAAATATGTATGTATAGCTGGCCGCTCGTATTCGAGGATACTCGTCTACTGGGGCGGTTAGCCGATCCCTATTGCAGACGCTTGCTCAGGCGCATTTCTGTTTATTCACCACCCACATAAACACTGTGGTTCATGCTGGAACTATGCTGAGCAGATCATAGCACGCTCTTTCCCAGAAACGGTAACTCTCTAGCGTGATCAACAATTTTGAACAAGGTCAGCACGCTCAAGGCCTCAGCCACGATGACTTGAAGTCACAAGTCATCGTCCCCATCGCTAGCACAGCTATCAACGGCCCCTAAGGGCTCCGACTACCCAATTTCACTAATAAGGGTTTGAGCAAACTGTGGTATGGGTTTCAGGCACTTTCCAGGGGTGCCTCACAACGGGAAGCCTCCTTCCTGACAAATGGTGAGATTCGAACCTGAGTCTCATGGTCAGACTGCGACCATTCTAACCATGAAAATACAATAACTTGCTTTTACTACTTTAACTACGCTGAGCGATGTCCAGTTAGTCGTTTTTAGGAGAGGGCGGATAATTTGGCGTAAAGAAGGCCAGTACGCTGAAACCCTCGGCCACAATGACTTGTGACATCAGGCTAGCAAAACACTTATCTGTTTCCGAATAGATGTGTCTATTCTATTTCTCTCACAAGGCTTGGGATAACGGTGTCGCACACCGTGATTGAACACGCTGACCGATATTATTAAATCACATTAGTTGAGGTTCGGGTTTTGATCCTAGAGTAGGAATGCTAGCGTTCTAATAACTAGGGTACATTTTTTTTCCTATCCATTATTCAAACCGAGTGGAAAGCCAAAGTAAAGATTTCGGGGATGGAATATACTTTATAGAAATAACGGTAAATTTGAAATAGTAGAAATACTAACAAAATGAAACTTATGTAATAGCAAGAAATCATATTACTGGTAAAATACTAATTTACTAGGATACTGTTGAGATACTGTGTGAAACAAATCTTTTCGATTTATTTATAATAAAAAGTATTACATATTACTTGCGTAATATCACCTGACATGTCACATAAAACAACTTAACATTTTTAATAAGGATTATATATATATATATATATTTTAATTGATTTAAAAAAAAATTTCGCTACACAGTGATAACCATGTTTCAAAAATGAAAGCTAAAAGCTTCGAATTTAATTTTGTTATTAAATTAAAGACATTAGTTCCATTTCCTCGTCAAACGAATTTGGCCGATTTGTGGCGTAGGTAAATCTATACCAGCGTACCTCTTGTGTCCGAGTTTACGCATGAAATAGGCAGCGATAAGGTTGATTGAGGTAAGCATCAAATGCAAGTAAGACCCAGTTGTTCACCTACTCGTTTTGTTTAAATAGAGCGGTTAGGATGTGGTCAGATTGTGATCATTGAAGACTTTCGATACTCCTTTAGACCAGGTTCTGGACGGCTATATAGCATGGGCGTTCACCGAGATCTAGGATTTTTAAAGGCAGCAATGTTTCGACATTCAATTATGACATTACACACATATATATATATATATATATAAAACATATTGTTAAATATAACAGACAATGAATGTCTTATGTTTGAGCATGAGCCGTTCTAAACTTCGTATGGTTGCTTTAATTTCGGGTGAAAATAAAGACAATTTGTCCAACATAAAGCAACAATACGAAGTTTAGAACGGCTCATGCTCAAACATAATATACATTCATTGATTGTTACGTTTTAACAATATATGTTTAAATAATGATCTGCTGCCCCTATATATATATATATATATATATATATATATATATATATATACACACACACACCTCAATTCTCGAATGTCTCCACATGTCAAACAGAAAATTCGAGAAGAAAATGCATCGGTTATCGAACAACATTACCGAACCGAGTCAACCCGAACAGAATCATTTCTGAGTCGATTGCCATGTTGTATATATTCGTGTGTTGTGTTGTGCTTTTCTTTTACAATTTTATTGTACTGTGATTTTTTTTTTCTCTACATTGATTCCTATTGGAAAAAACAGTTTCGGTTTACGAACGGCCTTCAGGAACAAATTAAATTCGTGAACAGAGGTTACTCGCTCTCTCATATATATGTGCGCAATACTCGATTGGCGAGATGATCTCATTTTACAGACGAAATGCCGAGATGTAACCGTAATTTCTATGCTAACAGTTTCTTCTCTCACACTTCTCGCTTGTGGAACTATCTTCCGGCTTCTTGCTTTGCAGACAAGCAAGATGTTACTGTGAGAGAATATATATATTTTACAACAACGAAAAAAAAAAAAATTACCTCAACATAGAGATAGTCGATATGCTTACGGCTAATATATATATATATATATATATATATAAGAGTGTAGAAGAACGAACAGTAAGATCTCCGTCTATATTTGCTTCGGTAACTGTATTTCTGAATAAAAGTTTTTAGTAACATTGTAATTCTCCACCGGATGAGACGTTTTAAAAAAAGGTTTTCCTTCTTTTTTTGACGTTGAAACAAAACTGTGCAATTTTGTAGTGGATATGTGCATGTTCTAATGTAACTATATATATATATATATATATATATATATATATATATATATATAAACTGTTGTTCACCCAATACAAGGCCCAAGAGCCACTCAAGTTAGAGCTTTTTTTAACAGTAGGTAACGGTTATACCTATGCTCGAAGAGGTCAAGATTGTAGTAATTGGGGAAGCATCCTCACGGGAGTCTGTTTCACAAAGTAGTGGTTCTTGGGAAGAAGCTGTCTCAATGGAACTTCCTACTAACTAATAGAATACGGATTAACCGACTCTGCATACGCTATTTTTGCTGACCAAATGATTGGTACGAATACTCATCTTTTAGAGGGACGGTGGGCTTTTCAGCTTTATCACATTGGGAGACTGGGTCTCGTACGATCAGCGAAGGTGAGCAACGTATAGCCTCGTCAGTACTGAGATGGGTGGCCGCTTTGGAATGTCATGTGCTGGAAGCTTCGGTTTGCAGTTGATGTAACAGATAAAGGGTCAGAAATGGAAATCTGAGAGCGAAGTTCCAATTCCGGCCAGGTTCGCTATTTTAACGTACGAAGAAATATCCTTAGGAAAGGTGAGAATTCACCTCTTCCCTGCCTCAAGTTTTTCTTCTTTATCTCTTCCATATCAATCTTTTATGAACATGGTAGTGGCTTTCTTCGTTGTGTATCCCTGTAATAAATCCTTTTATCAGTACCTGTGACTCTCGCAAGGAAGAAAAGAAAAATGTTTTTTTTTCTCTCTACCGAGCAAAAACATAGAAATAAATAACCGCCGTGACTTTTCTCTGTACATTGAATAAAAAAGAAAAAAAGAAAACTACTCCGGTTGACTGACTACACAATCAATAAAGAACTGGGTAAAATTCAAAAGCCGAATTTACTTTACGTTGCGCAGATGGTGCTCGCAGGTTGCGCCTACGTCGAAACACCAATAAGGCCGCAGCGTGACACCTAGTTCAGAGATGAATGTAGATCTGAATTTTTCACTGTATAATTTTCGATCGATATGATACATGTTCACCTTTGAAATAAGGGCATCAACAAGAAAGGAGAGTTGAATAACAACGTTTTTTTTTTAATTTGTTTTTAAACTGCACTTCCTGTTGTACCTACGTTTGTTCTGTTGCTCTCAACCGAACACATTTTCACGCCTACATACACCTTCAAAGATGGTTATATATATATATATATATATATATATATATATATATATATATATATATATATATAAAAGGCTCATGCACTAATATCCCATGGTTATAATTTATTACATTGGAATCGTAATCACGATCCAAATCAACAGGCATACAAATTACTCTGTCCTGGTCATTTAGTTCTGTCTGGGTTCTATCCTCTTGGGAATTTTATATATTGTCTACTAATATTACCTCTATATATAGGTGTGTGTGTGTGTGTGTGTGTGTGGAAGCGGAGACTTTAGAAACCCATGGCAATATTTTATTTCGCAAGGCAGATTAAAGGATCTCATTTCATCCATAAACACTTAAATATTAATAACTATAAATTCCCCCCCCCCGCTCACCTGAAGATTACGTTGTGGATCAAACTCCCAGTCGTCCTCAGGATGAGGAAAAAGTATATAATTTACAGCTCTGTTATATTGCATCAGGTAAAATAAAATAGTTTCCATACCTGATGATGACCGGAAAACCTGTCGAAAGTACTTGCATATTTAAGGAAAACCTAATACAGCTTATAATTTAAAAAACAAAACAAAACTAGGATCAGAAAATTCATCGAGTGATAAGTGAATAATGCATCTTTAAAATTTAGTTTGCGAAGTGATTTCGCCATTTTATATCATTATCTTTACTAATTTACTTTTTGTATGAATGATTCATTATATATATATATACACGCACACACAGAGAGTACAATAGATAAATTGTAGTCTAAATGACACAAAAATGAAAATAACACTGACATCATGTGAACATGTATTTACTAAAATTACGTAAAAATATCTTAAAATACTATTTTACTAAAATTACGTAAAAATATCTTAAAATACTATTTTACTAAAATTACGTAAAAATATCTTAAAATACTATTTTACTAAAATTACGTAAAAATATCTTAAAATACTATTCAATTAAATCAACTACTTTAATAGTTCCAGACTACTTAGGAATTTGCTACAAATCTTGACGGTCTCCTTGTTTAGGTTTGAGTATTGGCTTTTATCGAAAATATAGCTTGATCATAAGTCATAATAGCTTTAGATAAAACAAAAATATAAATAAATAAAATTTGGTGTTATCTCTGTTTTTGTTTTTTTTTAGCTGCCACTCTTTTGCATAATCCTTTGCACTGATCGTTATTTGTTTTTTAATTTGCAACATTTTTATTATTATTATCTATTGAATGATGTCGCTCTGTTCACACGATATGATATCTTTTGTTTTGTTTTTTCTCTTTTTGTGGGCCATATAGGGAACAGAGTCAACAACAGACGGTCTCGCAAGCACTGGGTGAAAACTCTCCTCAAAGCGACTCCAAGGAACTGGACAGTCCTCGCAGTATAAATGGTCAGACAAAAATGGAAGATCCACAACAGGCAGTGTACGCCAATCTACAGAAAGCCTCCACTTTAAACGCGTCCACCCCTATGTTACAGAATATAATTCCAAACAACAACAACAACAACACGACCAACAACAATCCACCCGGACCATCGGTAGTGTCGGTAAATAATGGAACACCGGCTGATGTCTCAAACATGGGCGCAATACTATCGGATTATCAATCGTTATAATTTTTTTTTTTTTTTTCCTTTCTCGTTATTTTAATTTTTAATTTTAAAATTAAAAAAAAAAAAAAAAAAAAATTCCGGGACTTTTGTCTTCGTACTTAAGGCAACGACTGACCCATCTTTTAAAAAAAGAAGAAAAAAAAAAAACATAACAAAAACAAAACAAAAAAAAACCAAAAACAAAAAAAAAACAAACACAGAAAAAAATATTTCTTTTTGTATTTGAAATTTAACGAAAGAAGAAAGAAAGACATTACATTTTTTTTTTCCAAATTTTTCTTTTTTCTTTCTTTTTTTAAATCATTGAAAAATAAACATTTTCGGAAACGAAACACAATTAACTTCTGCAATTAAAAAAAAATATATATATATAATTAAATAATATTAATTATGCGCAACAAACTCATACACGAAAACAAGAATAAAAAATCTTATTTTCCCCCCAGTTATATTTTATTTTAATTTTCTTATAAAAAAAAAAAAAAAAAAAAATGAAACCCAGTGGGAGAAATAAATTTTAAAATATCTAACTTTTTTTTTTTTTTTTTTAATACAAGGGTCACAAAGATAAGGATTTAGAATATTTGTTAAAAAAAAAAAATGTATACACACCGTTCATTAGCATCTGTGTTTCTAAACCTGAAATTTACCTTTTTTTTTTTTTCAGGTTAAATGTTACAATAAAACCCTCAACAGCGTTAATTCTTGTGAAATTATAACAAAATAAAGATGAAAATGTAACCGGAGTTTTTAATAATATTTATTTATAGTACCTTCACTCGTTTCACAGTTCTATGATTTTCAAACACAGTTCTATGATTTTCATTGAGATGGCGAGATGTCTGGCCAGGCCGTTATATGTCACGCATATATATATATATATATATAATTAACAAACCGGAGACTTCAATTTCGCAAAATCGAGAATTTCAATTTGAAACCGCAAGGTCTGACTTAGCGAAATCGAATTCTCAATTTTGCGAAATAAAATATTACCATGGCTTTCTGAAGACTCCGATTCGTTAATTATCTCTTGCTTTGTTATTACATTGAGCTCTCAGGATTTATATCCTACCTGGAATTATCACACACACACACACACACAAAGTGAACATTGAAGTCAATACTTAGAGGCGACAGGCTATTTCATGTTTCAATTGTTGACTTCAATGTTCACTTTTATATTTACACACGCTCTGTCTCTGATATTGAGCACTTTATCCCATAAATAAAGCACACCTTTAACACTATATTTCTTCATATATATATATATATATATATATATATATATATTGTTTATTTAAAATTATAACAAATATGTTAGAAAATCACTGCAAAAATAGCCATTTCGTTTCAACACCTCCGGTGTCTTATCAAGTGATGATGTTGAACCAATCCTAGACTTAGATAGGTAGGTGTATATATATATATATATATATATATATATATATATATATATATTGGGCCAGAAGATCATTATTCAAACATATTGTTAAATATGACACCGAATATTTGGATATTTTTTAATTATGCGGTTCCTTATTCTAAGCTTTCGGCTCGCATGAGCCATCTTCAGGGTGGTTATACGGGCATTTAAACAAAGATATTCCCCATCAAAGATGATGTTTTGTTATGTTGACATAGAAAATTGCTGTGCGACGACAACGGTCGCGGAATAGCAGACGCAGGTCGTAAATTCGTGTTGTTGCGGTTCTATGACGTCATACCACGTGAGACGCCGAAATCTTGACAACATTATCGTAGCAAACTTCTATGTAAACATAACAGGATATCATCTTTGACGGTTGATATTATCGTTGACATGCCCATATAACCATTCTGATGATGGCTCATGTGAGCTGAAAAGCTTAGATCGAGGAACAGCATAATAATAAAAAATATCCAAATGTCGAACAATTTTTGTCTTTATTTTCACCCGAAATTAAAGCCACTATACGAAGTTTAGAACGGCTCATGATCAAACATAATAGGCATTCATTGTCTGTTATATTTAACAATATATGTTTGAAAATATATAGAAAGTGGACACTGAGGTCGACAGCAAGCGGCGACAGTGTTTCATGCTTCACCGCAATTTTCAGGACCTGATGGATGCATCGAAGCAGGAAGAAAAAGACTGTCGTCATATGGTGTTGACCTCAGTGACCAATTTTATATATACATATATTCTCTCCTATATTGACCATTTTACCCATAAATATATCATACATTAAAACTATATTTTTATTACACACACACAATTAAAAGGTTTTCCACTTAGCTGATTGATGTTAGCATCAGCATCCCGACTCCAGAGTTTCGTAAACGGACCCGTCCGTCCACTCGTCAGGGGGTATCAGCAATTATATATATATATAATATTCAGAAAACCACGTGAATATTTGGGTTTCCGCGAATAACAAGTACATAGTTTCTAAAGGAAAAAAAAAACTGCGAGGGCTGAAACGCGAATGGGTGGGTGGGGGGCTCACAGTAATTTAAGAATTGCTTTGTACTTCTAAAATCTCATAAACGTTATATTGTTCTGAAATTGCTTGTTTCCCTTCACTAATTCTAAAATATTAAACTGAACTAAAAATAAAATGAAGTCTAGGCATTTACACCACATTCGGACTATTGTCTGCATTTTTTTTTTTTGTTGTTGTCGTCATCACAACGTTTCGGTCGTTATGCTCTCCGGCCTTCCTCAGGTGTATACCGATCTGGGTAACCTCCAAAGAGTTCTGAAATGAACCCTGTTCTTCTTCCACTCGGGATATCGTTTAGTTTTAGGACTGCTTCGTAATTGCTCGCTCGAGTACATACTGCCCAACCCAGGGATTGAACTCACAATCACTACGTCACCAGATTCACGGATTATCGTTTTAATGCACTAGGTCTATATATATATATATATATATATATATATATATATATATATATATATATATATATATATATGAGAGAGAGAAGGACCTACACACACACAATCAAAATTAAATAGTATAATTCAATATCAGTTACTGCAACTAATAAATTACCAGTTGTAAGATGACTTAAATTTGCGTGTTATCAGTTATGTGCCAATCATGATACACACTTAGGTAATCATGTATCTTTCGATACATGACTGACGAGACAGATTTTTCTCGCAGTCTGTTGCCATTTCTTTCTGCTTTAGACCAGTTGTCATCCAAGGCTATATTTCCCCATATAGAAGAGTAAGTAAGAAAGAATGAAATTCGAACTCGGCTCTCCTATTACTCACCCTGAGCCACTATCCATTACTCTACCATGCTTCCTCTGCGATATATATTAGTGAAATATGTCGCTGTATACAGGGCCGAATTTAGATGAGAAGAGGGCATAGGCTATTCCATTTGTGAGGCCCGTCGCCTCTGAGTGTTGACTTCAATGTTCATATATATATATATATATATATATATACTAACATTGATTAAGACGATATTTGAATCGTGCGCCAGTTTTGTTCTCCCGTTTAGTCTCCTAAATGTGTATTTCCTTGTTCCTGTTAAAAAGATAATTGTTACGCCAACGATTTTTTTCTCTGATGAAGGGTTTGCTTAAAGGTTCCTAAGATATTTTAACCCTACTTTTTAGTACTAAGATGTTTATATCAGTTCTATTTAAGGCGATAATTTATATATGTATATATATATATATATATATATATATATATATATATAAGTGGACACCAGGTCAACACCCAGCTGTTTCTTACTTAATCTTCAGACATGGAGACTGTTTAAGCATGAAACAGACCCTCGCTCCTGGTTTTTGACGTCAATGTCCGCTTTCTCTCTCTCACCCATAAATATAGCATACCCTTAAACCTATATTTTTATCATATATATATATATATATATATATGAGTGATCTAATTAGGCACATGGAGAAATTAGCTTACTGGTTAGAAACATAGCTGCTTTTCAACAAGGTGTGCATAATGTTTTGAAAGATGACCTATTATAAATTAACGTTTGCAATTAAAAAAATGACCTCCATTATACAATGATTAATTTATATAAGAAAAAACTGATTTCAAACTATACTGATATCTGATTAAATTCAGAGATACAAATAAATCTTACTACATAACGTTAAGTAATGTATCAATTTTACAACTTGTTTTATTAATTAAATAAGTCATGTAAAAAAAAAAAAAAAAAAAAAAAAATTCTCATTTGGCAGATTGAAATATTTTTTGTTTCGTTTTTTTTTTTTTTTTTTTTTAATTTTTAACAAACGCCCACATGCGAAAAAAGAAAATTAAAATATGTAATATGGAGGGGGGAAAAAAAAGAATTTTTATACACACATTGGCTTCCTTCTTTCCTGCTTCACATTTTCCGATTTTAATATATTGGGACGAATTTTCTGTTTTATAATAACAGCATAAAATGTTGAACAAACGAAATGTTTTTAAAAATGTTACGGATGAACAGAAAAGACAAATCTTTGCTAACAGGAAAGCAAAAAAGAAAAAAAGAGAAAAAAAGAAAAGAATATGGATGGACAAAAGAGACAAAACATGACTAACAAAAATATGGATGAACGGAAGAGACAAAACATGACTAACAAGAAAAAAAAAAAAGAAAAAAAAAGAGAAATTACAAAAATAGTAATAACAAAAAAGATGTTTTTTTGTTTTGTCTTTTCGCCCCCTTTCCCCACCCCTGGAAGGTAAAAATCGATAAATGAATCCACAAAAGACAATCTGTTTTAATTATCGAACAGCTACAAAAAGATAAACATCTCTGAATAATCTATATGTATAAAAAGACAGGATCATGAAAAAAAAAAAAAAAAAGTTGTCAGAAGGAAAGAAACAAACATTTTTGGTTTTAAGGAGAGAAAAAAAAAAAAAAAACTTTAACAAGAATAAAAAAAAATAAACAAACAAAAACAAAGAAAATCGTATCTTGAAAACTTTACGACCCCATAAAAAATCGTGAAAAAAAAATTTAAAATTTAAATGAAAACCTATTTGAAAAGCAAAAATAATTAAAGAAAATTCTTGTAATTATTCATTTTGTCATTTTTTTCTTTCTTTTTTTTATTAATTCATGCACCTGATTGTCTTTCCTTTCTCCAGCGCAGAGCTTAGGGATGTGCAAAAAGTTTCCAGCAAAAAGAAAAAAAAAAGTGTTTTTCAAGAAGGTATCCCGCCAAGAAAAAATGCTGGGAATTTTTCAGACACTTAATTTTTACTTCGTATTTAACTCACTGTAATAATACGAGATTTACATTATTCTAACTATTGTCCTCATATTTATTACGACGTTTCGGCCGTTGTACGCTCCGGCCTTCTTCGGGTGGTTGGAATGTCGAACTGAACCCTTTATTTCGCTCACTGGTATAGACTGTTGTAGTTCTATGTGCCATATTTAATGGATGTCAGTTATCTCCTGTTAATTTCCCTCTGAAAGTTCTCCACTCACACTCTTTGGGTCCTATCACTGGATCTAACTAACACCTTTATCCACTGTGCCATGTGCCCTTGATGATATTTGTGTAGGAATTTCTGGGTCTTATAAACCTAATGTCTTCAGCAACCTTTTTTACCAGAGCTCATATGGCAATTTTTTTATTATCGCTTTTCTCTGGCACTCCTTATTACTGGTTCTCATATTCTATTCATTTATATGGTTGGTCGGCTCAGGAGATTTTTGTGGCCTAGCATATGTGATGATTCCTTACGTTTACGAATTTATCCAATGGTGTTCTTTGTCTATGATCTCAACCTGATCCCACAGAGGGCGGTGATATCCCTTCTCTCTCCATATGTGGTCAGCCACGCCTGATTTTTCCACTTCCCGTCGTGTTACAGCTTTCTGGTGTTCTTGAAGCCCTTACCTTAAGGGGGCAGCCAGTCTCCCCTTTATATTTCTTTCCGCAACTGCACGGGATAGCGTGTACACCTTCTTTAGTCATGTTCTCCTCTGTGGAGGGGGTCTTACTCAAGAGAGATATCTGCGAAGTGTCGTCAAGCTTTTGAAGGTTGTCCTGATGTTATATGGACCACAGATCCTTTGTATTTTCTCCGATAACCCCTTCACATAAGGCCGGCACACTGTTTTGAGATTTATGGCCATTTCTAACATGGCTCGGTAGGTAAACAAGGACCCTATGTTTTTTTTTTTTTTTAATTTTTTATATTAGCCTCATGTAATTTTCCCTGATTCTAGTCATGCTTAGTGAATTATCAAGTTTAACCCTTTGAGCCCTGTGTTCCTGAACAATTTTAACCCTTCTGCCTGAGCTCCTGAGTCAAAATTAACATTGTAATGTTTCGCGGTAGATATTAAAATAGTTACAAGTGTTTACCCACCGTTCATTCCGTGGCTGGGCATTAAGTCATTTTTCTCTACCACCGGTAAATCGGTGGTCGGGGCTAAAAGGGTTATGTCTTCTTTCATGCTTATAATGTAATCTTAATTGAGAGGTAGAAATTTGAGGGTTTAACAAAAAAAAAAAAAAAAAAAAAAAAAAAACTAAATGTTCACTGAATGCAAGGCCCAAGAGACACTCGAGGTAGAGGGTTATTCTGTTTAATGATATTAAGGTTAGGAATATAGAGCTGAAGGAGACTTTAGAAGCATTCTGAAACCCAATCCTAAACAGGAAACAAGAGACAAATTTTTAACTCAAAAGTTCAAAAGTCCGGGGAGGAGTGTGAACCGAGCGATAGGCGAACATATCGATTCCTATTGGTGGTGGGGGAAAGAAAAAAATAAAATGAAATAAACGGTAAATAAAATTTCAGAGTTCAGGCGCAGACGTTATGAATACCGAGCTGATGCCTACTTTAGAAGGAACCGGAAACCCAATCCTAAACAGGAAACAAGGGAGAAACATCTACTCCTGTTCAAAAGACCGGCGAGGAGTGTGAACGGGACAAGTTGAGTTAAAAAAAATAATCTAAGCTGCACTGCATACTTAAAATATCATATTATAATGTTTGTTTCTTAGTTAGCACGAAACTTACGCCCTGTCATTTCCTCAGATAAACAATGGACCATCGCTGTTTGATTACAAGGATAGACGGCAGGAAAGATATAACGGAAGCAGATTGGTTTTCAAGAAAGAATAAGGAAACACTTATGCGTTTAAAGTCTGCTTCAGTGAAAGAGAAAATCTTGTCAGTTTTTAATCTTTTCATTTGTACACTCGTACTTACGATGGTTATTGTAATACTTTGTCAAAGACGTTAAGCTCAAATAATCAACTATTTCTTCTTGATCACGAGGAAACACGAAATAGGTATATCAGAGACGCCGTTTGTTTTCAGCGAAAGAAACAATGGAAGCTAAGGGCGCGATAATGCACTCCTGTGTTTAACGTCTGTTTCAGTGAAATGGGAAAAAAAAATGTCTACTTCATTTCTATTCACTTCTTTAAATAATGACCTGCTTTGATATTTATGATTGTTATTGCAATACGTTGTTAACGTTGTTAAGCTGAACTATTTAACGCAGCAATACGGAAATTTCCACGGATATTTTCCAATCGTACAACTCACAATGAGACTATGAAATCATTAATTTAAAGAATTAAGGTTCATCAGAAAAAAAAAATCTAATAGGACAACCATGAAATATTCATTGATATTACTAGTAAACAATTGTTTAACTAATCTGCGTTCTCACAGACTTAAAATATTCAGGATAAGTATAAGATTACACTGGTGCCAAGAAACAAAACATATTTTAGCTAATTTAATGCTTGCTCTTTCCGAGAATGACCTAAACATCCATACACTGATATCCTCAGGGATAATGACCCAGTGGATAACAACGTTGGTTGGATCCAGTGACTTGATCCAAAGAATTGTGTTCAATACCTGGCTACGGCAAAGGGATATAATTGAAACATGCTGGAGAGGCACCGCACGTGGAACTAGAAGAATCTACCTCGTTGGACGAAATAAAGGGTTCAGTTCGATGTTCCAATCACCTGAAGAACGACTGAAACTTCCTGAACATGCCAACAAAGATGAGGTCAACAATCTTAATGTCAATAATTACAATAACTCATCTCAGAAATACAGACAGATATTTGGAAAATTATTTACTTTCACATGATTCACCAATTACATTGGTCAACACGATTTTTGGTGCCAAGAAACAAAACATTTTGCGGGCTAATTTCATGGTTGCTCATTCCGAAAATGACTTTAGTTTTTCATGGTTATCTACCATTTTTGCTGGTCTGAAATTGCTCATTTTTGAAAAAAAAAAAAAAAGATCAATTTACGATCTTGGCTGATCTCAAAATTAATTGTAGTAACAGATGTTTGGAAAATTATTAAGATATTTGGGAAATTATTAAGTTGTAGTAAGAGATATTTGGAAAATTATTTACTTTCACACGACTCACCAATTACAATTGTCAACACGATTTTTGGTGCCAAGAAACAAAACATTTTTTTAGATAATTTGATGGTTTCAGATTCCGAAAATGACTAATTTTTCATGGTTAAATACCATTTTTGCTGTACTGAAATTGCTCATTTTTGGAAAAAAGATCAATTTATAATCTTGGCTGATTGCAAAATGTAGTTTATAAAGGTCGTAGAAACCCATCAATTTTCAGGTAGGCCGGCCAATTTATATCAGGCACCTGAAATAAACTATTTTTATAAGGAAAATGTTTTTAGTAAAAAACAAATTTAAAATAGAGGTACGGAAGTTTTCCAATTTATCACCAAAATTCAAATTAGACTTTAGTAAACCTGATAATTAAGGTGACATCAAAAAAATGAAACCCTAAAATCTTCTGTTTGATATTCATAAATTTATCCCATCACCTTTTATCCCATCACTACGGAAGGAAAACGAAGCACATTGAGAGCGTTTTGTTTTCACAGTTGGAAAGAAACACCAACTAAAGACAGACCAATTGAATGCACCTATTCCATTGTACATGATACTGCTGGAGTATCAAAAGGGACAAATAACATTGAACATGACAGACAATCAAGAAAGAAAATTTTTACCATAGTTCTTATTTTCATAAAGGTTTTATTTCTGCTGTTAGTTTATTAAATGATTTGATGAAAATACTTGTTGGTCTTGGTATATTCAATCGTGCTATTTTTAAAGACAGTGTATGATTGTTATTGTAAAAATAGTATTTCTAAATAAGCAGACCAATATTTGTTGGTTTAAATACGAATTGAGAGGTTTCGACGATTTTATTTCGAGAAATATTGTCATTGGCGAGTATCATATATACAGAAAACAAATGAAAAAAGTGCCTTCTTTTCCAAAAATGAGGCCTTTCTATACAGCAAAAACGGTAGCTAACCAAGAAAAGGTGAGGTCATTTTCAGATTCAGCGCCCTCAGATGAACCGAGAAAAAAAAAAGAAAGATGTTTTGGCGTCTCGACACCATTTCAAACATTTTTTTTTCTTTTTTTGTTGATCAGTGTAATTGTTGAACTAATCTACATTCACTCTGACTTAAAAGCTTCACCAATATAACGATGTCGTTAAAATAATCCACCCCCACCTTTTATACGTAGAGAAAAATAATGCAACGAGGGGTGGGGAAGTCCCCATGGTCATAATAGGCTCGTTTTTTTTTTAAATTTTTTTTTATTAATGTCTCGTCACCGACAAAAGAAAATCAAGAAAGCAGATGAGGAGGGAGATCAAGCATTCTGCTTCCAGACACACGGTAAATATATTTCATGTAAGGAAATCCCTCGCTTGCATATATGTTTTAAAGTTTGTAGAATTCTCTACCCATGAAATTCTCAATGACATTAGACCGCCACAAGTTTTACAGGCCTTAACTACAAATCTAATTACATGAAGCTGATATAATATTTACGCCATTGTTCACTCAATAAGTAGGCCCAAGAGTCACTCAAGGTAGACGGCTACTGAACGATATTGGTTTGGTTTATTTTACGGCATATCAACCACAATGGGTTATTTAATGCCGACAACATTTTTAGGATAGATTCGTATGAATAGAATATGTATCCTTTGGTTTAGATTGGTTTGGTTTATGTTGTTTTACGGCATATCAACCTCAATGGGTTATTTAATGCCGACAACATTTTTAGGATAGATTCGTATGAATAGAATATGTATTCTTTGGTTTAGATTGGTTTGGTTTATGTTGTTTTACGGCATATCAACCTCAATGGGTTATTTAATGCCGACAACATTTTTAGGATAGATTCGTATGAATAGAATATGTATTCTTTGGTTTAGATTGGTTTGGTTTATGTTGTTTTACGGCATATCAACCTCAATGGGTTATTTAATGCCGACAACATTTTTAGGATAGATTCGTATGAATAGAATATGTATTCTTTGGTTTAGATTGGTTTGGTTTATGTTGTTTTACGGCATATCAACCTCAATGGGTTATTTAATGCCGCCAACATTTTTAGGATAGATTCGTATGAATAGAATATGTATTCTTTGGTTTAGATTGGTTTGGTTTATGTTGTTTTACGGCATATCAACCTCAATGGGTTATTTAATGCCGCCAACATTTTTAGGATAGATTCGTATGAATAGAATATGTATTCTTTGGTTTAGATTGGTTTGGTTTATGTTGTTTTACGGCATATCAACCTCAATGGGTTATTTAATGCCGCCAACATTTTTAGGATAGATTCGTATGAATAGAATATGTATTCTTTGGTTTAGATTGGTTTGGTTTATGTTGTTTTACGGCATATCAACCTCAATGGGTTATTTAATGCCGACAACATTTTTAGGATAGATTCGTATGAATAGAATATGTATTCTTTGGTTTAGATTGGTTTGGTTTATGTTGTTTTACGGCATATCAACCTCAATGGGTTATTTAATGCCGCCAACATTTTTAGGATAGATTCGTATGAATAGAATATGTATTCTTTGGTTTAGATTGGTTTGGTTTATGTTGTTTTACGGCATATCAACCTCAATGGGTTATTTAATGCCGCCAACATTTTTAGGATAGATTCGTATGAATAGAATATGTATTCTTTGGTTTAGATTGGTTTGGTTTATGTTGTTTTACGGCATATCAACCTCAATGGGTTATTTAATGCCGCCAACATTTTTAGGATAGATTCGTATGAATAGAATATGTATTCTTTGGTTTAGATTGGTTTGGTTTATGTTGTTTTACGGCATATCAACCTCAATGGGTTATTTAATGCCGCCAACATTTTTAGGATAGATTCGTATGAATAGAATATGTATTCTTTGGTTTAGATTGGTTTGGTTTATGTTGTTTTACGGCATATCAACCTCAATGGGTTATTTAATGCCGACAACATTTTTAGGATAGATTCGTATGAATAGAATATGTATTCTTTGGTTTAGATTGGTTTGGTTTATTTTGTTTTACGGCATATCAACCTCAATGGGTTATTTAATGCCGCCAACATTTTTAGGATAGATTCGTATGAATAGAATGTGTATTCTTTGGTTTAGATTGGTATGCTTTATTTTACGGCATATCAACCTCAATGGGTTATTTAATGCTGACAAATTTTTTTATTACTGGTAATATTTTGTTTTGTCAAAAATCTGTTTCTGGTAATACTTTTCCTTCAATATTGTATTGCTGGTAATATTGTTTTTCAAAAAAAGTATTTCTGCTAATAGATAACTATTTGCCCATAGCTGGGACCCTAACAGCTGCTACGACCCTAACAGCTGCTACCACCCCGGGTCAGGGTGAACCTGGGAACACCAGCAATTAAGAGGTGGTTCAACGCTCCTCAAAACCTCCTGATCAAAGGCCTTGCTGCTGGATGTAGTTTATCGTCTTACAACTATATCGTTCACATCCTGGGTAAGGGCGTACAAGAAGGAGGAATATTATGAGGATAGATAATTCGTTTAAAGGCAAATCAATACCTTATGGGTCATTAAATGCCAAAATTTAATTTTCTTGTAACCTTTGGTAATTAATTTTTTTACTATTATAATCTGTTGCTGTGATTTTTTTTTATTATAAGAATGTGTTTTTTTTTTTACTTTCATAGTGTTTTGACCCCAGTCTAGGGATTCATTATTTGCCTATGTCTGGGGACAGAACAGGGGCTACCACCACGGATCTAGATGGACCTGGGGACAACAATAATTAATAGGTTGTTTCACGCCCTTCAAAACCTTCCGATCAGAGGCCTTGCTGCCGGATATAGTTTATCGTCATACCCAGGAGGTTAGGAGAGATAACGGATGAGCCTAGACTTGAAAAGTTTAAGAGGGTAGTGATCGGAGGAGGCATTCTATCAGGGGTCTGTTCTACAAGGTAACAATTATAGAAAAGAAGATGTCCGATTGGAACTTCTTCGTCACTTATAACGGAAAAGAGGACGGGTTTATTCAGTCTAAGGAATGTAGCTCGTCTGCACATCGGCTATGAAAATAGTGACAGAACAGGGAGGGCTAGCAACTTTTCGCATATGGGAAAGTACAGTGTAACCCGGATACAAGAGAAACCCAGATATAAGAGATTTTCTCTGGTTCCAAATTAGAGCCATACTTACCTAAACAAAATAGACCAAACCCGGATATAAGATAAACCCGGATATAAGATACTTCTTCTCCGGTCCCGAGAACTCTTATATCCGGGTTACACTGTAGTTGTGATGTGGAGAATAATTCATCGCCTATACGGTAGGCGTAAACGCATTTGGACTCTTGGAAGTGACGGTTCTTGTCCAGATATGGCGGTAAAAGGTTTCATTTCTGGTCTTATTCTGCTTTTGTAAAAATCTTTTAAGCCAGGAGGGGTCAATTATTTTTCTTCCTCGGTATAACAAGCTGACCATTTTCCAGAATCTTCAGCGATGGTACTTAAGGTTTGCAGGGAACTTCAGCTTCAATATACGTTTTAGCACTGGAGCCACATTAAATATCACTTTTTTTTTCTTTTTTTTTATTAATTCCTTCCAAGCAAGGCAATAAAGCCACTAAAACGCAAGGGCAGTCCTTTTCACCCTTTGTAAATCAGTGTTATTTTACGAATAGTGTGTTGCAGCCAAAGAAACGAAATGTGTTTCGGCTTTTGGCCATATCCCGTTGAAACACCGATTCTCGTACGATCACCCCGGTTAAGCAATTTCCAGGCTAGTTAATACCTAGATGGGTGACCGCTTGGGAATACCAAGTTTTGTAGGCTTGAACGTGATGGTGGTATAATGGGCTTCTGGCCATATCCTGTTGAAACATCGGTTCTCGTACGATCACCGCGGTTAAGCAATGTCGAGCCTGGTTAATACCTAGATGGGTGACCGCTTGGGAATACCAGTTTCTGTAGCCTTGAACGTGGTGGTGATATAATGGGCTTGCGGATATATTCCGTTAAAACATCGGTTCTCGTAAGATCACTGAAGTTAAGCAACGCCGAGCCTGGTTAGTGACCACTGAGGAATACCAGGGGTTGTAAGCTTGTAATGTAGTGTAATGGATAAAGCCTCGGAAATAGAAATGCGAGAGACGAGTTCTAATTCCAATCAGGTTCGTTATATTCACTTCCGCGCAAATATCCCTGGGGTAGTTATGTATCCAGCTATTCTCCCCCTTCAGCTATGGGTTAATTAGTATGACTTGTATCAGCAAATAATAATTATGCCCCAAAATAATTCTGGCTATAAATAACCTGCAAAGGGTTGATAAGCCATAAAAATGAATCAGCCCATCAGCCAAACAGTCTTTCACTTCTTTCCAAAGACGGGTGTGCAATGTAATTGGCCCTGATCTGGCTTCTCGTCTGCAGTCTCTCTCTCTCTCTCTCTCTCTCTCTGTTGTGTGTGTGTGTGTGTGTGTGTGTGTCTCTTTTACAAATACTTCCATGGTAATTGCTCCGATGAGCTGCTATCGCTGGTTCCCAGGCTCCATGAATTCAAGCGTCATACGAGGCTGGCATCCCGTTCCCACCCTTTCACTGTTGAAACCGTTAAATGTAGACGTCTCTTCTACTCCAATATCTTCATATCTCGCACCTCACGCCTGTGGAACTCCCTTCCCTATTCCTGTTTCCCTGACAACTATAAACTCCAACTATTCAAATGTAACGTCAATCGACATCTCCAGTTGCATTGATCTATCCACCATCCTTCTCCACATCCTTTCCTCTATCACTCCTATCTGCTCTTGCTCCAAATCCTCTGTAACCCCTTGCGTGCTAGTAGCTTTCAGCCTTGCCTGGGGTGAAAAGCTTAAAGAAAAAAAAAATTCTTACTACAGCCACCATAATACCTCAAGTCTCTATGTAGTCCCTAATTAGTTCTTATATTTACAATTTGCCCGTGAGTCTGGTTGATAAAAATAACCAACGAGGAAAGCACATCAAATCAATTACCGTGAAAATATTCATAGAAATAGGCACAGCGAAGCTAAGTTATGGCGGTGAGAAAGAGGCCGAAATGACAGATTGTTCTTTGGATTTTATCAAGAATTTCTAAATACATAGCAGAAGCCCCAGGCCAGTTGTGGCAGCAATATTCAATGCATGGACGAAGTACAACTTACCAGGCAGCATTTACAATATCATTTCGAAAAATCAACACCAATTCAGATGCCGGGATTTATGAAATTAATTTCTTACATTGCAAAAGTATTTATATCGGAGAGACATCACGAAACCTGAAAACCTGTAGCTATGAACATAAAAGGGATTTATGTTTAGACAACCATTCCAATTCGTTCGCAATGCACATGAACAAAACTGGTCATAACTTTGAAAGAACATAATTCTTTATGTCGAAATTATTTCGAAGAACTACTAATAATATTACAAGCTCAAAAGTTAAGCAACGCCGAGCCTGGTTAGTGACCACTGGGAATGCCAGGTGTTGTAAGTTTGTAATGTAGTTTAATGGATAAAGGCTCGGAAATGGAAATGCGATAGACGAGTTCTAATTTCAGTCAGGTTCTTTATATTCACTTACGCGCAAATATTATATTACCTTATTAACTTTTATTGAATACATTCTTGAAGTATCTAACGTATGTTTATCTAAAACAAACGATATGCAAGTAAAAACGTTCCAAAATCAACATGCGGAAAAACACCAAATATCTAATAATATCTAATATCTAATAAGCACAAAAGTTAAGTCGTATAGCCTGTTCAGCTGTCGAACTCTGCCTTGAGCAGAGAGGAACCCGGACGAGGCTTTGCCGAAGGGCAAAGTTTCGTCCGGGGAGGTAGATAGACCCTGAACCCGTTTAAGCGGGTTCTAAGGAAATATTTTTGGCTGAGCCTACGGACTCGGAGAGCCCACGGTAAACTCGGCTTTGTGCCACATACATCCCCCGTGGGGCTGTTAAATATAAGAGCACAAAAGTTAAAAATACCCTAAGTTCTTTCTCCTTTTTCTCTATATCTTATTCTCTGATGAAGCTTTAATAAAAGCGAAATATGTTAGATTGATAAGCGTTCCCTATTTGTTGTTTATCTTATCATTCTCTCGGATTGCGATCCATGTGTGATCTGTATTGGATTCTAACTCAAAATCTTTGAGGTAAGATTCCGCTCCCTCAGCCAAATGTCTGTCGGCCAAATATCCGGACATGCGTTGTATGCGGCCCTTGCGTTGTCATCGAGGGGAACAACAATTCTCTTCTTGGTGAGCGCATGGCTCTTTCTGGCTGAAACATTTACGGACATGTTGCAGCTGCTGCCAATATAAATGTGCATTTACTATTTCACTGCGTTCTAAGAACTCTAAGTGAATAATACGCCGAGGATCAACCCTCACCATGCATAACACTTACGTCCATGGAGATCGGTTTTTAAGGATCCGTTGTGGAGATTTATCTTTGTCATATGTTAATGGGCCCGAAATTAACTGCCGCGTATGATTAAGTTCGGATGGTATATTAGTCATTATAGTTTGTTTTCAAAAACAGAAGTTAATTATGACAAACTAATAACGATTAATTGGGTAAGAGTTACTATTTAGTACAAGTAAAAGTTTCGACTATATTTAAATAAATATCCATTCATTCTCTCTCTTCCTTCTCTTTATTCATTCATTCTCTCTCTTCCTTCTCTTTATTCATTCATTCTCTCTCTTCCTTCTCTTTATTCATTCATTCTCTCTCTTCCTTCTCTTTATTCATTCATTCTCTCTCTTCCTTCTCTTTATTCATTCATTCTCTCTCTTCCTTCTCTTTATTCATTCATTCTCTCTCTTCCTTCTCTTTATTCATTCATTCTCTCTCTTCCTTCTCTTTATTCATTCATTCTCTCTCTTCCTTCTCTTTATTCATTCATTCTCTCTCTTCCTTCTCTTTATTCATTCATTCTCTCTCTTCCTTCTCTTTATTCATTCATTCTCTCTCTTCCTTCTCTTTATTCATTCATTCTCTCTCTTCCTTCTCTTTATTCATTCATTCTCTCTCTTCCTTCTCTTTATTCATTCATTCTCTCTCTTCCTTCTCTTTATTCATTCATTCTCTCTCTTCCTTCTCTTTATTCATTCATTCTCTCTCTTCCTTCTCTTTATTCATTCATTCTCTCTCTTCCTTCTCTTTATTCATTCATTCTCTCTCTTCCTTCTCTTTATTCATTCATTCTCTCTCTTCCTTCTCTTTATTCATTCATTCTCTCTCTTCCTTCTCTTTATTCATTCATTCTCTCTCTTCCTTCTCTTTATTCATTCATTCTCTCTCTTCCTTCTCTTTATTCATTCATTCTCTCTCTTCCTTCTCTTTATTCATTCATTCTCTCTCTTCCTTCTCTTTATTCATTCATTCTCTCTCTTCCTTCTCTTTATTCATTCATTCTCTCTCTTCCTTCTCTTTATTCATTCATTCTCTCTCTTCCTTCTCTTTATTCATTCATTCTCTCTCTTCCTTCTCTTTATTCATTCATTCTCTCTCTTCCTTCTCTTTATTCATTCATTCTCTCTCTTCCTTCTCTTTATTCATTCATTCTCTCTCTTCCTTCTCTTTATTCATTCATTCTCTCTCTTCCTTCTCTTTATTCATTCATTCTCTCTCTTCCTTCTCTTTATTCATTCATTCTCTCTCTTCCTTCTCTTTATTCATTCATTCTCTCTCTTCCTTCTCTTTATTCATTCATTCTCTCTCTTCCTTCTCTTTATTCATTCATTCTCTCTCTTCCTTCTCTTTATTCATTCATTCTCTCTCTTCCTTCTCTTTATTCATTCATTCTCTCTCTTCCTTCTCTTTATTCATTCATTCTCTCTCTTCCTTCTCTTTATTCATTCATTCTCTCTCTTCCTTCTCTTTATTCATTCATTCTCTCTCTTCCTTCTCTTTATTCATTCATTCTCTCTCTTCCTTCTCTTTATTCATTCATTCTCTCTCTTCCTTCTCTTTATTCATTCATTCTCTCTCTTCCTTCTCTTTATTCATTCATTCTCTCTCTTCCTTCTCTTTATTCATTCATTCTCTCTCTTCCTTCTCTTTATTCATTCATTCTCTCTCTTCCTTCTCTTTATTCATTCATTCTCTCTCTTCCTTCTCTTTATTCATTCATTCTCTCTCTTCCTTCTCTTTATTCATTCATTCTCTCTCTTCCTTCTCTTTATTCATTCATTCTCTCTCTTCCTTCTCTTTATTCATTCATTCTCTCTCTTCCTTCTCTTTATTCATTCATTCTCTCTCTTCCTTCATTCTTCACTTTCTTTCCTTCACTGAAACCAAACAGCGTCTCTAATATGTTTTTGCCGTCTTCCCTCGCGATCGAAACGAAATAGTCAATTATTTATGATATATTGGCAGATGTGTTGGGCAAATGTGTATCGTATGAAACGAAGGAACAATTAAAATCATAAAACTTATCAATATAAAAGTCCCCCGACCAAAAATACAAAAAACAAAACAAAAAAAACAACAAAAAACAAAAAGCAAAAAGCATCTGTCTATATTTCTGAGATGAGATATTATGTACACTATTTACATAGCTCGGACTATCATCCTCATCTTTGTTGCCATATTTATTATAACGTTTCGGCCGTTGTACGCTCCGGCCTTCTTCAGGTGGTTGGAATGTCGAACTGAACCCTTTATTTCGCTCGCTGGGGTAGACTGTTCTATTTCCACGTGCCATGTTTAATGGATGTCAGTTATCAGTTATCTCCTGTTAATTCACCTGTTCAAGTTCTCCACTGCATTAACCGGGTATTGAACTCACACTCTTTGGGTCCTGTCACGGGATCTAACCAATATCCTTTATCCACTGTCCTTAAGGACACATGGCAAAAAAGCAGCTCAATGTACGACGTGGAAGAACATTCCTTTTTATTTACTTACAGAATCCACTTTGTATTTTTTTTTTTTTTTTACACTAATAAAATAAACTTGAATTATCGACATAATATCCATACGCTAGACACATTCAGACGTGTTCAAATCGGTATAATATTAAAAGACGTATTCGAGACGCGTTGGCCTCCAGAGAGCTAGGTGAATATCAAGATCTTTGGGAGAACAGACATCGCTCTTTCCAGTATTGATGGGGGCTACCTTCCTCACCTTTTCAGGAAATTGGTCTCTCAAGTCCAGTAGTTATCTCTTTTTCCAATACTGATGGAGTCTACCTTCTCAACCATTTCAGGAAAACAGGTTTGTTTCTCAGCCTCAGTAGCTTTTATCACTCATTCCAATATTGACGGGGGCTACCTTCCTAAGTTTTTCAGGAAAACAGGTTTCTCAAGCCCAGCAGCTGTTATCGCTCTTTCCAGTACTGATGTGAGCTTCCTTCCTAAACTATGCTCTCCGAGTTCCAATTCCAGTTGGGTTAGTTATATTAACTTACGGGCAAATACCCTTGGGAAAGGCATGAATCCACCACTTCTCTATCAAACCACGGGTTAATTAGTAGGATTTTTTAGTGAATCATTAATTTTAACATTTCTCATAAGCCAAAAATATTTTCGAGTTTTACATGAAGTTCAAAAAGGTTGATAAGCCTTAATCAAAAAAAAAAAATAAAATTAAAAAATTTAAAAAAAATCAACAAAAAAAAAATCGATCAATTCAGGTACAATTTATTTTAAACAGCGGGAATGTTTTGCACTTTTTTCTTACTAATGTTCATTCTACACAAGGCTCAGTAGCCACTCAAAATAGAGTGTTATTTAAGGAAGTTGTGATATGCCTAGTACGTGTAATAGGCAAGTGCCGTTTATGAGGATATGTGGGGGGGGGGAATAACGGTTAACCCTAGACTTGAAGAGTTTACGATTGTAAAATGATATTGCTCTGGTTTCTTGCTTATGCTCATTTTTTTTTTTTTTTTTTTTTTAAATCATTTCACCTCAAGCAAGGAGACAAAGCCACTCTGACGCGAGAGGACTATCGAGAGTGAAAGAAACTGGGGAAATGTGTTACTGAGGAGAAAGGACAATAAAAAAGAAAGGGTTTCAAGGAGACAGAATATTGTTTTATCTTTTTTTAAAAATTTTAATCAGTATCACCCTCAAGCACGTAAGGGGTTACAGGGTGTGGAGGAATTAGGAACAGAAAAATTATTAATGAGGAGAAAGAGAAACTTGTATACAAATATTTACAGTCGTCCACACGGAGAAACTGCAACACATGTAAACAGCAACAAGCAATGTGAAAAAGTTGAAAAATAGGGTTTTACCATTTATAATTCCCAACAGGAATACGAGCTGCCGGAGATTTCTTTTTCTGAAGAAGCCATATTTTCCCCAACGGTTAAAACAGCGAGGCCATGTGGTGATACTATGTTTATATTTCTAATCGGGAATTTTCGAACAGGCTGGATTTATTTTCTATGTCTCTGGTGAGACATCGAGTTATGTGTATTTCCCAACGGGAAGACTGCGAGCTGGAGATAGTTTCTATATGTCTTCGGTGAGGACATATTCTTCCCAATGGGAAAACAGCGCTATGGGTCTTTGTGCTGCCCTATGGCAGCTGGCTCGGGAGGGTCGGTTTGGTTTGTTTGGTTTATTTTACGGCATATGAACCTCAATGTGTCATTTGATGTCGACAACTTTTTTTTATTTCTGGTAATATTTTTATTTTATCAAAAATCTATTTCTGTTAATATTTTTTCCGCAAAAAAATGTATAGCTGGTAATATTATTTTTCCAAAAACGTATAGCTGGTAATATTTTTTTCAAAAACGTGTTGCTGGTAATATTTTTTTTTCTTCAAAAATTTATTTCTGGTAATAATTTTTTACAGAGTATTTCCGGTATTAAAACCTATTTTTACACTTTTATAATAACCCAGAAACTGAGGTAAAGGGTAAGTATTTGCCCACAGCTAGGACCCTAACAAGTGCTACCACCACGGGTCAGGGTGGACCTGGGAACATCAGCAATTAAGAGGTGGTTCCACGCTTCTCGAAACTTCCTGATCAGAGGCCTTGTTGTCAGACGTAGTTTTAGTTTTTTTCCTGGACGCGAATGTAGTTTATCGTCAAACCCAGGACGCTCCATATTCTTACCCCCTCTTCAGAGGTGCAGTCGGCGTATTCTACAGCCACAGCCGACAGGTCTTCGGGTGTGTCGGTTTCTCCTTGCCCGCACTAAAAATGACAATTGAAATCTAAAATTCTGACCGCATTCGTCACTATGAACTGACGCCACTAAGCGGCCGTCACGTAAGACGATTGACTTCATCATAACCTAAGGGAGATAATCGCCTTCTGCATCCCAACAGAGAGATTGCTAATGCTTGTAGTATTGTTCATTGTTATATGAAAGCTATATTTTATCGTGTTGCAGGTGACACGTGGTTCTCTAAGGAAAAAAAACTAACTCCTACAGAAGGGAAACGAGACACGTCTTTTACCTACAGGGGTTCAGTGGGTGAAGAAAGAAAGAGAAACAGAGAGAGACATGCAAGCAGACAAGCAGAGAGAGAGGGAGAGAGAGATATTGCCCCCATTTATACTGCTTTATGCAGTTTATTATTGCGTTAACATTTTTTTTTAAATTATGAATGTTCATTTTTTAGGGTGACAGGAATATTTTTCCATGCACAACTAAGGAATTGTTTTCCTCAAATTCCAGTAATTTCTCCTGAATTCATACCTTTTCTTTTTCCGACTTGCGTTGAAATTCGACAAAGACGATAGATCACCAGTGATGGCGGAATGTAGATCCATCTTTTAGGGGTATAAATAGCAGCAGTGGCGGTGGGAGTCAAGGTTGAAAAAGTCAGAGACTAAAGTAATTATAGCGCCTGTGTGCATTTTACTTTAAATATTTTGGATAAATTTTTGTCCAATCGTCGGATATTATCTTCAAAAGATTTACATATTCCTTGCAGAGTCTCCGATTTATATAGCGGGATTGCCTGTTGTTGTAACATTATTAATTGTTGATCAAATATATTTTCTTGTGTTCTATGGTGGTTCACTGAGTACTAAGAAGTCACGTGTAAGGGAAACGAGATCCCTCGTGTCCTTACAGCACTTTCTGAGTGCAACTGCGTTTTTGCTCTATATAATGCCATCTACACCCCTGTGCAAATTAATTTAAAGAACCGCTTTAGTTTCCTTTCTTTCCACATACCGTCAGTTTTAGACCCACTGGAGTGACAAGGTGCAATCGATTTATGTTTTTCCTCAGATTAGGTCATCTGCAGTGGTGTGCAGTAATATGAATATTTTCGAGTGTATGATGCAACTTGTTTGGCCTTGAAAAATGTTGCGTCATCTATGATTGCATCAGATTTTATCACGCTTAGACACTATTGTCACGACTGTTGATTAGTTTTCCTACGGCCATTGTCTGCGATGGACGTTACTCCAAAGAAGCGTACGAAATTTGTAACACTGCACGAACACACGGCGAAGCCTACCAGTGAGCAAATCAAAGTTCTACCGACTGGCTTTTAAACTCTGCTGATCTAAATCCAATCGAGAATCTGTGGTCAAACTGCAAGGGTCATCTTCGTGGAATCGACATACGAAGTACTAACATGTGCACCGGGCCAGGTTTCATTGAAAATAAAGTAAATAATAACGGAATTATTTTTGTTTCAATTAATTTGCACGTGGGTGAAGAGGCCATTAGCAGATGTTTGGAATACAAGTAGGATAATTCTATAATATATACGTATATTTACATTATTCGGACTATTGTCCTCATCTTTGTCGCCATATTTATTACGTTCAGAGAGGAGGAACGCCACTATAACTAAGACACGCACAGCAATTTTTATCCCTCCATCGCAAGAATCATATATCGTTCTGAGACGATTTAACAACAAGTTAATAACACACACACACACACACACATATCCAGTGTATGAGTTTTTACGTCAATTATTTTCTTTTCTGTAACCTGTTTCTTTTCTCTACTATTCTTTTCTGCTATATAAAAGACGTTAACAATTCAAGCATTGAATAATTGTTTGTCCGGCTTTCTGCAGATATTAATTTTTTTTTTTTTTTGCTGCATTCTAAATTTCTTAGCGCAGACTCCCCAGTCGTGTCTACATCTTCAGTCAACCGCGAATGGACGGACATCACTTCTGCTTTCTGGATCAAACAAATCACAACATGGCCAGGAAGCAGGATTAAACCAGCGGACCGGTCGAATAATCTACAGATGCTCAGGAGATCTATGGCCACACCCTTAAGTTCGGTCAGGACCGAGTAGACACATCAACCCAGAGAGTAAGACGCCGGAGGTTGAGGGGCTGGGGCGAAAGCGTTATAGCCTTCTTCAGATGGTTGGAATGTCAAACTGAACCCTTTATTTCGCTCACTGGGGTAGACTGTTCTAGTTCCACGTGCCATGTTTAATGGATGTCAGTTATCAGTTATCTCCTGTTAATTTTTCCCTCTGAAAGTTCTCCACTGCCTTAGCCGTGTATTGAGCTCACTCTTTGGATCCTGTAACCGGATCTAACTAACACCTTTATCCACTGTGTCATGTGTCTTTGAGGACATCTGTGTATTATAAACCTAATGTCTCAGCAATCATTTTTTACCAGTGCTCATATTGACATTTTTTGCTGTTACAATGTTTTTACCAGAGTTCATATTGCAATTTTTGTTGTTATTATCGCTTTTCTCTGGCACTCCTTATTACTGGTTCCCATATTGTATTCATTTCTATGCTTGGTCGGCCCAGGAGATTTTTGTGGCCTAGCATATGTGCTGATTCCTTAAGTTTACGAATTTTCCAATGATGGTACTTTGTCTATGATTTCAACCTGATCCCGCAGAGGGCGGTGATCTCCCTTTTCTCTACATATGTGGTCAGCCACACCTGATTTGTCCACTTCTCGTGTTACAGCTTTCTGAAAAATTGCAATATGAGCACTGGCAAAAAAAAAAATGGTTGTTGAGACATTAGGCTTATAATTCCCAGCAATTCATACACAGATTTAGTTTTTATTTTGAGGAAAAATAAGCACTTAACTATAAGACGTTTTCATGCAACAACATCATACTTAGAAGATTGTTATGGCCCCAAAAAGGCATAAGAACTAGACATTGAAAGCGTGGCAGAATGTATTGTGGACAGACGAGTCCAGGTTTGAAATATTTGGTAGTAAGTGAAGAGACTGAATGATGAATGTGTGGTTCTAACTGCTACGGTGTGCAGGGTTTTGTGAGAGAAAGACGGCTGGAGATTTGCTTCAGCTCAAGGGAGTCATGAAAAAAAAAAAGAACAATATCATTCGATTTTGCAAAGATATGCTATATTATTTGGTATACGCATAAATGGAAAAAATTCAGCATTCAAGAAGACAACGATCCAAAACACTCTTCTAAATTATGCGAAAATGTCCTTGAGTCATAAAAACTGAACAAAATTTTAGAAATTATGACTTGGTCGCCTCAACCTTACCCATTGAATTAGTATGCGATGAACTGAATAGGAGATTTCGAAGAGAATACCCAAGGCGTGAGAGTGAGCTTCTTCAGTGATTGAAGAATGCTTGGGAAGTTCTGCGGTCTACTGTTTTTCAAAAACTGTTGGAAAGTATCCTAAGAATTTGTAAAATAGTTATTAAGACAGGTGGTGGTTTTATTGACGAAAACAAAATATGATGCTGTTATATGATAGGTTTTTTTTTTTTATAGTTAAGTGCTTATTTTTTGTCAGAATGAAAGTAAATACCCTGTGGTTACTGAAATTTTATCTTTTACTTTTAAAACATATAAACATATTTTAAGATGTTTTTTTCTTCTCACAGAAATGCAGGGCGACCGTAAATAGTTAACCTGTAGTTTAGTCATAACTTGGACATTTTAGAATAGCGGAAATGCAATTCAATTTATCGATATTTTGTTTGCGACATTACTTATGAAACTAATTTTTGAATTCCCTCGAAGACGAGAAAAAGTGACGTTGTTTTGACCTCTGAAGGTCAGTTTTCGAGCAGGGGTATAGCCATTTTGATTTTTACAGGCCAACCACAGATTGAATAATGGCGTAAAACAGTCTTTCTACCCTTATAGTCCCCCTCATTTGCCTTATAAACAAAAGGAGGAACCCTCATTTGCCTTTGTTCATTCCTAATATGAGCATAGTATGTGTCTATAGCTGCTTTTTCTGAGCAGTGACCGTAGTCAGTGATCTAGCTATTGATTACGAGTGCTTATTTTCTAGGTAAGTAGGCTTAATTCTTGTGCAATATCGACGCAACATAATCTTCCTAAATATATTTTAAATTATTTAGCTTCGTAGATTCTTAAGCTTAGTAAATATAAATAGTTGTCGTTCCTGGTGTCTGCAGTCAGTTTTCGGTCCCACGAATTTGAAATTATTTAGGTTGCTAATCTGCTTTCACATGGAACGTAACAATCTTTTTGAGTATGTGTTCCACTGTTTACCTTATTTTGGTCTTACGCTAAGTTTAGTAAAAATCAAAAGCTGTCTACACATCGGTGATTGAGGTGCATATTCGATTGAAAAATTACAAATGATTTTCTAGGTAGGTAGGTTACTTCCTCATGGAAAACTGGCATCACACAATATTCCTGAATGTATTTTCCGACCTGGGTAAGAGGATAAACTACATCCGCGTCCTGGGTAAGACGATAAACAACATCCAGCAGCAAGGCCTCTGATTAGGAGGTTTTCAGGAGTGTGGAACCACCTCTAAATTGGTGGTGTTCCCAGATCCGCTCTGACCCGGGGTGGTAGCACCTGTTAGGGTCCCAGCTATGAGCAAATAGTTAACCCCCAAACCCAGATCTCGTCCTCGATATGACAAACTACATCCGCGTCTTGGGTATGACGATAAAGTACGTCCAATAGCAAAACCTCTGATAATACGTTTTTGAAAAAAAATAATAGTACCAGCTATACGTTTTTGAAAAAAAAAATAATAGTACCAGCTATACGTTTTTGAAAAAAAAAATAATAGTACCAGCTATACGTTTTTGAAAAAAAATAATAGTACCAGCTATCTGTTTTCGAGAAAAAAATATTAACAGAAATGGATTTTTGACAAAACAAAAATATTACCAGGAAAGAAAAAAGTTAAATGACCCATTGACATGTTGATATGCCGTAAAACCAAACAAACCAAACGGAAGGTATTTTATACTATTTCAGACTTAAGCTAAGCTTAGTAAAAATCAAAAGTTATCTCTCCATATCCATGTCTGAAGTCGGAATTCGAACTCACGATTTCAAATACTGATATTTTTTTTATGTAGGACCACCGACCAGCCCCAAAACCTACCTGCACCAAACTTAATGAATGGTTATATCTTCGAAGAGGCGCCTTTACTCGAACGCCTAATTTGTTTTAAGCTCAACCCTGGTCTAAAATAGAACGGGAAAATTTGTTCAATCGCAAAAGAATCTGTAAGAATCGTCGATTCCTTTTATCACTCCGTAAAATATCTATATCATTACGAGCGTCAGATCAGAGCAAGGATGGAGTATTTGTTGGCATATCAGGTCTGGTGCTGCACAGACCTCACCGTCTATCCTCGAGAGAGTTCAAGAGCGCTTACGTGGCTTTGTGCGTAATGAATTATCCCTCACCCTGCAACCATTATCCCAAAGACGATACGTCGCCAGCTTTTAACTACTATATCGCTATTACTATGAAAGATTTTCCCAGGCACTGGTTAGTCCCACCAGTTCAGAACTTCACTGCTAGGTCTCCCACCATCTTGTGTTCACGTTGGGCAAACCATATTCATTCCTTTCGTGTTTTTTTTTGTTTTTTTAAGGAGCAAGTTCCCCTCAGACAGCTTCTTCCACGGAACTGTTACATTATGGAACAGACTCCTGCGAGAATGCTTCGTACGTATTTTCATGTCAGAAGGTATTTTGTCAGATTATAGCTCCGTTGTTACCTTTAAGAAAATCAAAAGAATTAAGGAGGAAGGTTCAGTTTCCATTACCATACCAACAACATCCGCCTTTGACAGTGAGGCAACACGATAAAATAAGTATTATTTTTGCAGCGATCCTCGTTATATAAAAATTGATGTTTTTTACGGTTTATTACCCCTTTACAGGTTATTTAAAGCCGGAAAATATTTTTAGATTGTAAGAGTTTTTTTTTAAAGATAGTAATGGTTTAGTTATACAAATCTTATTAATTAATCTGGGGTTGGGGGAGAAGAGATGAGTTAATCCAAATCAGATAATTTGATAAACAAGAAATTATGTGGATATAAAGTGGGGGATCAAACCTATTTTACAATCAATATATAAACTGATCCCTCATTTTGTGACACTATAGTTTCTACACATTTATATTCCAGAGAATGTAAATAAATCTAAAAGACATGCCTGTGTAGATGAATCAAAGAAATACTGATTCGTTTTCTACGGTTTATCAGCCTTTTTGCAGGTTATTTAAAGCCAGAAAAGATTTTTAGACTGCAAGAGATTTTTTTTTTGGTGGCGAATAATGATTCAATGATACAAGTCTTACTAATTAACCCATAGCGAGGGGAAGAAGCGGTGGATTCATATCACTCCCAAGGTTATTTATATTTAAGTGAATATAACGAACCCAACCTGGAATTGGAACTCGGCTCTCCGATCAACAACTGCGATCCATTCTCCATTACACCACCCTTACATCCAAATTTACAGCACCTGGTCATCGCAAGCGGTCACCCATCTAGGTATTGACCAGGCTCGACATTGCTTAACTGATACAAGTCTTAGTAATGAGTTGGGGGAGGAGAGATGGACTCGCACCATGTCAGAATCTGAAAAACAAGAATTTATGTGCATACAAAATGGGGGATCAAACAAATATTACAATCAATATGTAAACTGATCCCTCACTTTGTAACCGCTATAGTTTCTACACATTTATATTCCAGAGAATGTAAATAAATGTAAAAGACATGCCTGTGTAGATAATCAGTATTTCTTTGATTCGTTTTCTACGGTTTATCAGCCTTTTTGCAGGTTATTTAAAGCCAGAAAATATTTTTAGGCTGTAAATTTTTTTTTTAGAGATTGTAATGAATCATACTAATTAACCCATAGCTGGAGGGGGAGAAGAGATAGATTCATACATTTCCCGAGGGTATTTGCGCAAAAGTGAATATAACGAACCCGACTGGAATTAGAACTCGGCTTTTCGATTTCCAATTCCGTGCCATTATCCATTACGCTACTCAGCCGAGTCCCATTCCCGAGCTCCACCAGTTCAGACCTTCACCGCTAGGACACGCCATGCCTTGTTCACAGTGGCAACCCCCATTCCCTTCCCGTTCCTTTCATAAGCAGTGAGTTCCCCTCAGATAGTTTCTTTCCCATAATTTTCAGTTTGTGAGAACAAACTACCGAGAGGATGCTTTCCAGACAACTAAAATCTTGGTTTATTTAAGTCCAGGGTCGACAGATATGTATTCTACTGATCCTCATAATTTCTTACTCACTCCTGACCTCTCTTTTATAACAATCTGACTCAGTAACCCTCTACCTTGAGTGGCTCTTGGGACTTTTATTGGGTGAGCATGTAGTAAAAGAAAATATAGGCTGCTCTCACGGGGAGGATTGGCGTAACAAAATCTTCCTGAATATATTTTATACTATTTAGCTTCATACCCGCTGACCTTAGTAAATATTTACTCGGTGGGTAGGAAGTCATTTCGCCTCATAAGAATGGCGCAACATGATCTCCTTAGTTATGTTTTATATGATGCCCCTTTGAGCCTTCTAATCTAATATTTGGATATAGAACAAGTTTCGCTTAAAGAAATGAAAGCCAAATCAACATTTTTTTTTTCAATTTCGACCAAATAAAACATTTTGAGTGACCCACATTCACAGAGAAGACATTTCCAATGTTTATTTAATACCAAACGTAAAACTTTAATGGCGAAATCAAAGGCGCTCAAACTTTACGAAAGCTACGATAAGGATAATATGAACGGGCTTATCTAAGCCAATTAATTCTGCCTGGGGACGAAATTATAATGAAGGAAAACAACACAAATTGCATTCTTCTTTTGTACACCCTTGTGCAAATTAATTGAAACAACCGCTTCAGTTTCTTTTCTTTCCACATACGGTCAGTTTTAGTCCCAATGGAATGACAGGATGTAATCGATTTCTATTTTTTCCTCAGATTAGGTCATTTGCAGTGGTGTGCAGTAATATGAATTTATTTTCGTATATAGTTTCTGTAATATACTCATAAGGTATTTACAAAGGTATTATATAAACCCTTGTGCAAATTAATTGAGACAACCGCTTTAGTTTCCATTCTTTACACATACGGTCAGTTTTAGTCCCAATGGAGTGACAGGGTGTAATCGATTTCTATTTTTTCCTCAGATTAGGTCATTTGCAGTGGTGTGAAGTAATATGAATTTATTTTCGGGGTGTATGATGAAATTTGTTTGACCTTGAAATATATTGCGTCATCCGTGATTGCATCAGATTTTTATCACACTATTGTCTCGACTGTCGATTAGTTGTCCTACGGCCATTGTCTGCAACGGACGTTACTCCAAGGAAGTCTACGAAAATTGGAACGCACTGGCAAACCATACCAGTGATCAAATCAAAGTACTATCGATTGGCCCGGAAATTCTTCTGATTTAAAGCCAATCGAGAATTTGTGGTCAATGTGCAAAGAAGTTCGTGGGATGGACTACTAATATTTGCACCGAATCATGTTTCATTGGAAAAAATACGAAAATAAAAAAAAGGAGATAATAATGGAATTATTCGTTTTGTTTCAATTTGCACAAATATTTAATTTACAGGGGTTCATGATGAATCTACTATTTTTTACAGAGTCTGATAATGACGGATTTAATTTTCCTTGAAGAAGGCTAAAGGAAAAGGATTATCCATCCCATCAAGGAACTTATCACCCAGTTTTAAATATCAAGCTACAAAGTCTCGACTTAGATATGGAAGCCATGATCTTGGTATCTCTAGTTTCTTTTGTTTGAATAACCATTATTTCTTTAATTGAGTAAGAATGCGTGAGTTACCTTCTGATAACTTGTGCACAACTGGCAACCTTTAAGGGACCATTATAGCGCTCCAGCCGACAGGTTGAGAAATGCTGATTATATACACTGCGTGCCAAATTATTACCGAGATAACTTTTTTTTCTAATATTTCAAAAATCGTCCAATCAATTCACACAATGTTGGCAACACTGACCTGCGCAATCACTGAAATTTTCGTACTGATCTGCGCAATGTAAACAAACTGGCGCCATATTTGTTATCATCACGGTGATTTGAGCGTGCCAAGTTATTAGAAAAGTGTAAGAATTTAGTGAAAAGATGGGCTGTAAAAGCAGTTTAAGTGATGCTGAAAAGGAAACTATCACATCAGAACTCAAAAGGTAAATCTACCCTAGAAAGTTCTAAAATGATAGGGAGGTGACATCAAACAGTGAGAAAATTCACCGCCGACCCTACACAGGTACGCAAAAAGGCAGATAAAGGCAAGCCGAGGGTTATTTCACGTCGTCTCATGTCACGACTTAAACGAGAGGCCACGAAGAACCCTGGACTTACCAGTCAAGAGCTTTTCAGTCGCATTGGGGATCCTACCGTGTCTAAAAGTACTCGGTGTCGGTATCCGAGGGAAATAGCAACAATAGTCAAACCTGTATCGAAGCCTCCGTTGACGAGAAATCACATTCAAAATCGATTGAAATGGGCCGAGGACAATATGAAGATTGACTTCTCTAAAGTTTTGTTCACAGACGAAACTCTAGTAACACTTGATGGGCCAGATAGATGGTGCAAAGGCTGGGGAATGAACGGACAGAATCGCCATCAGCGTTTGAGACGCCAACAAGGCGGTGGAGGCATAATGATCTGGTGTGGTATTATTGGAAAAACATTAGTGGGCCCATGGAGAGTACCAGATGGCGTCAAAATGACTGCTGATGCATACATAGCGTTTATGAAAGAGCATCTTGAGCAGTGGATGAAAAGGCAAAGAGTTGCCTTCAGAGGGGCCATTGTTTTTATGCAAGACAACGCTCCCTCACATGCTGCTCACAAGACTACCGAATATTTGAAACAGGCTTCGATGGACCTCGAAAAATGAAGTGGCCAGTAAATTCTCCGGATTTGAACCCATTCGAAAACCTTTGGAGCATCATGAAGCGAATACTGTACGCCAACGGAAGACAATTCAGGAGTAACGCTGAGTTGTGCGAAGCAATTCTTGACATATCTCGCGGCATTACAGCAAATGACATCCTACAATTAACAAATTCTATGGATCGTCGACTTCAAGTAATTTCAAATTAGGGAAAGCACATTCCCTATTAATTTGTTTAAAACTGTGACTTTGTATCTATTATTATTTCTTTGATTATCTTATTAGCTTCTTTTGATCATAAATATTCATGTGCAACATTAATAAACGTTTTGTTTGCTCAATTCTGGGAATTTTACTAAACCTTTCTAATAATTTGGCACGCTCAAATCTCTGTGCTGATAACAAATATGGCGCCAGTTTGTTTACGTTGCGCAGATCAGTACGAAAATTTCAGTGATTGCGCAGGTCAGTGTTGCCAACATTGTGTGAAAATTGGACGGTTTTTGAAATATTAGAAAAAAGTTATCTCGATAATAATTTGACACGCAGTATATATATATATATTTATATATATATATATATATATATATATTCAGTTTAAATAAAGAAAGTATAAAAAACGACTTCAAAGACTTGGACATTTCGGCTTACACGCTTTACCAGTTATCCAGTGGCTGTTGGCAGACAGCTAGGAATCTTAATCTTTCCGATATATATAAGTGAACATTGACGTCAACACATAGAGGTGACTACCTCATGCTTGATGCAATCGTCAGAACCCGATTGCGTCTAACATGAAAGACTGTCGCCTCTAAGTGTTTACTTCTATGTTCTCTTTTATTTACACACGTTCTATCTCTGATATTGAGCACTTTATCCCATAAATATAACGCACCTTAAGACTATATTTTATATATATAATGTAAAAATAAATAAATAAATAATGGTAATTTTCTAAGCGTAGCTTACATGTAGCACAAGGTGGTACTCAGCGAAATCAATACTCAATTGTAGTTCCTAGATAAACTTGCTAACCATTACGCCATATCGAAGTGCCTCCAAAGGTGGTTTTTTAAGCGTAGCTTAGATCTGGCACAAGGCCGAATGTCTGGAGAAGCCGGCGAGAATCGAACTCACTACTCAAGTGCAACTGATCTAGCAAGACAAGCTTGTTAACCATTATATCATGTCGAAGTACTCCGAAAATGATTGTTAGCGTAATTTCGATGCGACACAATGCCGAAAGTGTGGAGCACCCAGTGAGAAATGAACTCACTACTCAGTTGTAATTGATCTAGCCACTGCACCACCTCAAAGTGCACCCCCACAAAAAAAATGCTGTTCTAAACGTATCTTTGATGTGGCACAAATCCGAAAGTTTCCTACCATTATTTCCATAGCAAATGTTCAGATGACCTCCATTTTTTAGTTGCCCTAGTTGTGACCTTTACAGGTAGGATATATCACTACTTCCACGGAGTCGAATCGCCCTAATTAACCCTGTATTCCCAATGTGAGGAGATAACTCCACTTAGGTATTCTCCTCAAAGTCTGGAACAGACTTCTGCATTGATGCCACCCTGAACACTGCAATCTTAACTCAAGATTCACGTCACAAGTCAATCAATATCTATCGTCCTTATCTACATAATATTTACTTGTTATCACCCCATTTAACATTCTTAACAGCATGATACTGCTTGAAGGAACGTATACTAAATGAAGTTATGAAATCTTTGCTCCAAGCTTTCAGCTTTTTTTCGCATGCACAGGGTCGGTGTAAGGGTCTCGTGCTCTTCCTCAAATTTATAATACGAGGAACTCATTCTATTACAACTTCTTTTTTATAAGATAGTATTGATATATTGTAACGGAATTATGTACAATAATGCATAAGATGAAATATAGGTGAATAATCCAATTAGAAAATGTCAAAATAAATATAATTTATCTAAATACAAATTAGAAACATGACATAATAGATCATTACTTCTTAAATAAATCAGCAATGTTTGGCGGCCATTTTTAAAGTAATAAAAATATGTCGGATTAAAAAATAAAAATCCTATATTTCTTTAGTATTTACTTTTAGAAATTATAGTTTTAATAAATTATTAATAAATTAACTTATATAATAATAAATTATAATTAATATACTGTAAGCTATAATAATTAACTATAATATAAACACATATGAAGAGCAATATTTACAGTTCATAAAAGTGAATACAGTTGACAAAGATATTAAAGTTTATAATTCTAAAAGCCAGGTCCGATGTAAGGGATTCCTCCAGAATCTATGATGTGCGGAGGGATACTCAACTACATTTCAATTTTCATAAAGTAGTATTCACATTAAATACAAATTTTATTGTAACCTAATTATGTCCAAGAATACGCAATATAGGTGAAGAATCCAACTAGAAAAATTCAAAATAAATACAATGTATCTAAATATAAATTAGAGACATGTCATAATAGATCATTCCATCTTAAATAAATCAACAATTGCTTTGCAGCAATTTTTAACATCAACTTGATTTTTCATTTTTAAAAATTGAATAATTTTAACAGATTCAACACTGGATGAAGAATAGTGAATTTTATAGTGTTTTTTTTTTTCGAGACTTAGCATGAGAAAAACGAATTTAGACGAAGCAAAAATCCGTCAAAATAGATCATGCCATCTTAAATAAATCAACAATGTTCGGTTGTAATTTTTTAAAATCAACTTGCGATTTTTCTTAGCATGAGAGAAACGAATTCATGGATTTCACTGAAGAAAAAAAAAAGACCCCAGAATTACGTCAAAACCTTTCATTCTTTAATATTCGGTTGTGTTTAGGGCACATAATGATGCCACTTCTGCTCCAAGGAAGGAAACAAGGGGACGAAAGAAAAAGATTGATGATAGAACTGGCAGGGTAATCAAGAGAGAAGTTGCGAAGAATAGGACTATAACTAGCCAAGAAATTGCAGCCAGTCTAAGCGAAGAGCAAGGTGTTTGTCTTGCCTCTTCAACAGTCCGTCGGTGGCTGTTAAAACAAATCTTGTACACGAAGGTTTAAGCCGCTAATAAGCAAAGCCAAGAGACTTGAATGGGCTCACTATTACAAAAAGTTCACCGTAGAAGACTGGAAGAATGGTCTCTTCTCCGATGAAACGAAAGTTGAGCTAAATTCAAAGGATGAGTCACTTTTATCGAACAAACGTGTAGGTGAACCAACCAAGTAGAAAAATTGAAAATAAATACAAAATATCGAAATACAAATTAGAGACCTGTCATAATAGATCATTCCATCTGAAATAAATCAACAATGTCTTGCGGCGATTTTTAACATCGATTTGAGGTTTTTCTTAGAATGAGAGAAACGAATTCAGAGATTTGACTGAAGAAAAAAAAAAAAAGACGGCAGAATTACGTCAACCTTTCATCCGTTAATATTCGGTTGTGTTTAGTTTAATTTGTAACATAGATAAATGTAGGTAAAAAATAAAAAAGCAAATTCACACCTATGCTCGTATAACGCAAAAAGAGAAGTATATAAAATTTTAACAGCGTACAGCACCTGGTCATCGCAAGCGGTCACCCATCTAAGTACTGACCAATCTCGACATTGCTTAATATCTGTTATAGGTTGTGTTTAGTTTAATTTGTAACAGATAAATGTAGGTAAAAAATAAAAAAGCAAATTCACAGCTACTATGCTCGTATAACGCAAAAACAGAAGTATATAAAATAAAATTTAAAAAAATGAATGCAATCGACAACAAAGACATTACATTTATAATTCTAAAAGCCAGGTCCGAAGCAACGGATTCCTGCAGAAGCTATAATGGGGAGGGTGGCTCTTTACTACATCTCAATTTTCATAAGGTAGTATTCATATTAAATACAAATTTTGTCACCTAATTATGTCCAAGGATACGCAATATAGCTGAAGAATTCAATTAGAAAAATCTGAAAATAAATCAAATATATCTAAATAAAAATTAGAGACATGTCATAATAGATCATTTCATCTTAAATAAATCAATAATTGTTTTTGGGAAATTAACATCAATTTGAGATTTTTCCTTTTAAAAAATTGAATAATTTTAAGATTCAACACTGGATGAAGAATAGTGAATTTTATATAGAGTTTTTTTTTTCGAGACTTAGCATGAGCAAAACGAATTTAGACGAAGCAAACATGTCAAAATAGATCATGCCATCTTAAATAAATCAACAATATTCAGTTGTAATTTTTAACATCAACTTGCGATTTTTCTTAGCATGAGAGAAACGAATTCATGGATTTCACTGAAGAAAAAAAAAAAGACCCCAGAATTACGTCAAAACCTTTCATCCGTTAATATTCGGTTGTGTTTAGTTTAATTTGTAACATAGATAAATGTAGGTAAAAAATAAAAAAGCAAATTCACACCTACTATGCTCGTATAACGCAAAAAGAGAAGTATATAAAATTTTAACAGCGTACAGCACCTGGTCATCGCAAGCGGTCACCCATCTAAGTACTGACCAATCTCGACATTGCTTAATATCTGTTATAGGTTGTGTTTCGTTTAATTTGTAACAGATAAATGTAGGTAAAAAATAAAAAAGCAAATTCACACCTACTATGCTCGTATAACGCAAAAAGAGAAGTATATAAAATTTTAACTAAAAAAAAAAAAATGAACAACCGACAAAGACATTAGATTTATAATTGTAAAAGCCAGGTTCGAAGCAAGGGATTCCAGTAGAAGCTATAATGGGGAGGGTGGCTCTTTACTCTACTACATAATTTTCATAAGGTAGTATTCACATTAAATAAAAATGTTATTGTCACCTAATTATGTACAAGAATATGCATGAACAATTCAATTAGATTATCACAGACTTGAGATTTTCTTTTGCTGTAATGTTGAAGAATTTTAACACATCCCGCATTATGGATAATGAATCTTATGCTGTTCTTATAATGAACAATTTCACGGATTTGAACGAAAAAAAAAAAAAAAAAAAAAAAAAAAAAATTTGAAAGTTACCAGAATGATTGCAAAATCCACGATAGTTTTTTTTTTTCATCCTTAATTAATAAGTCAATACTGCTTAGTTTAATTTGTAACGCATACAAATGTAGGTTTAAAAAAAAACAACAAAAAAACAAAAAAAACAAACAATTATTGCTAGGATATTGAGGGTTCAGGAGTAGTACGCGTCGGTCATCTCTCTCTCTCTCTATATATATATGTTTATACATTCTTTTTTATAGATATAAATATTTAACAAAATTCTTTTTTTAAGACGCATATTTTCTATGAAAAATTTCTCGAACATTCAGGCCGGTAAATGTCTTTAATAGTGTTTATTATAAACAGAGCATTTAGTTAAATATTTGCATCTATAAAAAGAACGTATGAACATAAAAATGTCTTGTCCGGATTTTCATGATTATATATATATATTTTTAACATCAATTTTTCGGTATAAGGACTTCTAATACAGATAGAAGCTTACTTTTTTTTTTTTAATTCTTTTGTTTTACTTCTTTTTCACATGGATATATATATATATATATGGCATTTTTGCTACTTTTTCCACAGAAAGTGAGGCCGTGAACTTTTTCAATAAGCTTAACTCTTTACACAGAACTTTATCTTTCACTGTGAAAGTTGAGAAGGATAATTGCTTACCTTTTTGGGACGTTGTTGTTGAGCATAGTAGAGAGCGTTTCCCTACGAGTATCTACCGTAAACCCACTTTTACTGGCCTGCATATGAATTGGTGTGCGTTTGCACCTACATCAAGAAAAATTAGCCTCATTAAAACCTTGGTAAACGGAGCGCTCAAAATTTGTTCCCCTAAGAGACTGGACTCTGAATTGGAGAATATCAGGGAAATTCTCTTGTGCAATGGCTCTCTAGAAGCCCTTATTAATTATATTATTAATAAGAAAACAAGTGAATTTTATTCCCATAAAGTTCTGGGGCCTTCTAAGTGTCCTGTATATTTGAAGGTTCCTTGGATTGGGGATAAGAGTCAAAGGTTAGTTAAGCAGATTAATAATACGGTTTCTAATTGTTTTCCGTCTGTTGCTCTGCGTTGCAGTTTTCGTACGAGGTCTGCGTTTCTGTCGTTTCGTAAGGATAGTTGGCCCTACATCAACTTGAGTAATTTGGTTTAAGAATTTGGTTGCCAGTGCGCTGCTGGTTATGTGGGGCGTACCACCTTACATTTAGAAACAAGGGTCAATCAGCATGTGTCATTGAAAATAAAACTTGGCAAGATAAATAACTTGTGTTACCTTCCCTCTTCGAATATGGAATCTGCTATCGCGTAACATTTAGCGGAAAATATAGCATGTGCCGGAGTTTTTATATTTCCCATGTCCGTATATATTTTCTCCTTTCCTACTCCCTTAGTGAGAGAGCCGCTTGGTTTATCCGAGGGAGAGAATACAGGTACTTTCCTTTTTGAGGGTTGGACGGGCCCTACTAACATCAGTTATGTCTAGTTTACTTTGGGTTGATGTTTAGTTTGTTTTGGGGTTCATTCCCTCCCCTCTCATTCTTCATGATTAGATTTTTATACGAGGGTCATTCAATAAATAAGGTGAATTTTTTTGGTATAAGGACTTCTAATACAGATAGAAGCTTACTCTTTTTTATTTTTATTTTGTTTTACTTCTTTTTCACATGGATTTAATTTCTTTTGCAGATTAAAAAAAACTTTAAGAGTTTTGGCGATTAACAAAGATGTCCGACCAAGAAGCATGCTCCAGGATTGAACAGCGGTCAGTTATCAAGTTTTTGGTTGCTGAAGGGTGCAAACCAGTTGAAATTCATAGGAGAATGTCAACTGTGTATGGTGTCACATGTTTCAGTCAAAAAATGTCTACAAGTGGGCTAAATTGTTTAAAGAAGGACGGAGCAGTGTTGAGGATGAAGACAGGCCTGGGAGGCCTACAGAAGTGAGGTCTCCTGAGGTGATCGAATCAGTCAATGACCTCATTCAGTCTGACAGATGGGTGACAGTGGATGACAATGCAAGGACTTTGAGCTTATCTGTTGGGACAAACGCAGGGGTCATCAGTCAGAAGGAGTCATCTTGCATCACAGCAACCCAAACGGTGCAGACCATCAACGAGCTGGGCTGGGAACTGCTCCCTCATCCCCCTTACAGCCCAGACCTTTCCTCTTCAGACTTTCACCTGTTTGGTCCCTTGAAAGCGTTCACGAGAGGCACGAAGTTAAAAAGTGACGATGAAGTCAAAAGTGTAGTGAGCGACATCAGTCCAAAGATTTTTATGCTGAGGGAATACGGAAGCTTGTGCACAGATGGGAAAAGTGTGAAAGTGCTGGGAGACTACGTTGAAAATTTTTTAAAAAGTAAGCTTCTATCTGTATTAGAAGTCCTTATACCGACAAATTCACCTTATTTATTGAATGACCCTCGTATATAATAATTTATTATCATTAAAATTTTATGGCATGGGGCGCGTTTTGTAGGTCCCTCTAGAGAGGATGCGGTATTGTGGTGTATGGAGGATTGAGTGGTGTCAGACGAGTTTTTTTATGGTGAATATGAAAATTGTAATGAGTGAATGGGCCGTGAATTAGATTAGATAGGTATAAGATAGTTAGTGTCGACCAGCCTCAACCCTTCCCCATTTTGGCCACGTGCCGTAATTGTATTTTATATACAATAAATATCAAGATAGCATATGCCAAATCTTATAAGAAACTGTAGCTTAGAGTTCGTCATAGAGATGTTTTCAATAATTATTTTAAAATTTTGGAACCAGTCTCTATATCACTGCGCAAACCTTCTCTCTGTCGGCAGAAAGATTTTGTCAGGTCTCTTAATTTGTTGGGAGATATTTTATTTTAATTGTTCTTCACTATTTGTATTTATACTCGATTTGCCCTTCCCTCGATATATATATATATATATATATATATATATATATATATATATATATATGTATTAACATACAACGTGTGTTAGCACGTGCGATACCCTTCATCATACCCTTCATCAGCCGCCGACCAGGGGTGATCTCACGGTTTCGGTGGCTATGGCGGGACCGCCACCAGCAGCGTTTGCCACCAGGCAGGGTATGATGAAAAGCTAATTGATCGTTCCTCTTTGTAAATTTTGGTAATGAAATAAATAAAACGATTGTTCCTCTTTGCCGCTTCTGTCCGTAATGAAAGTTCCTGAACGCCTTTGCCGTTATTGACGCGCTCGTAAATATCGTTATAGACGACTACACAAATATTCCACTTGCGCATGTTAGGTCGTGATGTTGCGCGCATAATATTTCAGTAATCTTTGTTCTGGTCGTAACTTTCCTTTCTGGATTTGTCGTCGATTTGGTCGTTTTTCATCTTTTTTATCTTTCATTTCCATTACTGGTCCAAACCACTCAAAGCAAACGTCGTATATTATTCTACAAAAGGAACTGATCTGTTGCCCTATGTGACCCTTAAGATTGTTATTAAGGATAAAAGAAAACTTTTTGTCAAGATTTGTCCAAATAGTCTTCTGGTTACCTTTGGGCCACTGGATTCTTGGTTTACTTAGGATTTCTCCAGGGTGCTGTCGCTCAACTATAGAATCCTGAACGCTGTGAGTATATATATATATATATATATATATATATATATATATATATATATATATATATATATATATATATATATATACAGGGTGACCCCCAAAAACGGGAACTATTTAACAATCCAATAAAATCAAGAGTGATGGAAGAAAAATATTTAATTCATAGTAATTGAAACCTTAAAACATGCCATTTAAGAAACAATGATGGAATTTTCATTTTTTTAAAATTACGTCCTGTAGATGGCGTCTTCCTGTACGAATGCATTCTTGAAATCTGCTGTTGAGATTCGTCATTGACTGCTGCAACATCTCAGCTGGGATACTGTGAATGTCATTCTCGTTATTAAAATGGCGAAATGTTTACTTGCTCAAGGTCACTGTCTCGCAGTGTTGCCACTTGCTCATGTCTGGCAATACGCACTTCAAAAATTCCCGTTTTTTAGGTCACCCTATATATATATATATATATATATATATATATATATATATATATATATATATATATATATATATTATCGTGTCCCTCCCCTTTTTTGCTCTTCCCTGTCGTTGTTGTTGTTGTTCTTTAGTATGATTTATTGCCAACGATTTACTCCTAATGAGATATTGGAGGAACGGGCTTTAGAGATAATTATTTTCCTTGTTTTTAAAACAATATATATATATATATATATATATATATATATATATATATATATATATATATATAAGGAAAATAATTCAATTGTTCCAACGAGAGAAAAAGAATTATATATATTTTTTTTTGGTTATAATGTGGATTTGTTTTAGTGTATATATTATATTTTATTCTTCATATTAAATAAAATTTCTTCATGAAATATGAAAAGAACATAAGGAAATTTTATTTCTTTAAAAATTGATTCCTTTAATTTGCCTGAAGAAGGTCACGAGACCAGAAACTCGTGTAGCAAAAATATGAAAATGAAATATAATATATACACTAAAACAAATCGATCATTATAACCTAAAACGTTTGCGGTTTCTCTCTTTTTTAAATATATATATATATATATATATATTCGGTGTATACAGTAAGTTTATATGTGTTGGTGTGTGAAAGTCTGCTGCAATGGATTGTACCACCCACCGCCGAATCTATGATACAAACCTCCCCACTCTACTAAAAATGATTTCTCACAAGATATTATTCATATGAAATACAAATTGTATTGTAACCTAATTCTGTACAAAAATGGATCAAATGCAATATGGGTGAACAATGCAATGAGCAAAATTGAAAAATAACTACAATGTTTCTAAATACAAATTAGAAACCTGTCCTAGCTGAACGTGCCATGACATCTGAAATAAATTTTGCGGCCATTTTTAATATCAGCTTGAGGTTTTACTTGTTAAAAAATTGAAGAATTTTAGAACATTCAGTATTATGGATAATGAGTTGTATACTGTGCTTTTATAATGAACAATTCCACGGATTTGAACGAAAAAAAAAGAAAAAGAAAGACCCCAGAATAGCGTCAAAATCCGAGACGATTTTCCATCCTTCATTGATAGTCAGTTGTGCTTAGTTTAATTTGTATCGTATATAAATGTGGATAGACAAAAAGGAAATGTTGACAAGATAATGAGGGTCACAAAGCAATTTCCCACCCAATCAAGCTACGTCCCATTTAATCTTCTGTTTGGTTTTCAGTTCCAGCAAAAAGCGCCATCGAAGCTATTTCAACGCTACACAGCACAGGCCAACAAAAATTTGTTTATATATATATATATATATATATATATGTATGATGCAGTTCAATTTATATTACATGAATCATTCATACAAAAAGCAGATAGTGAAGTTAATGATATAAATGGCGAGAATACATCTTCGCAAACAAATTTATTAAGATACATTAAACCACGAACCTGTAGATGGATGTTATGATCCCTGATTTTAATAAATTCCAGTTACATAAGGTCTTTTTTTACTAGTACTTTCGTCTAAACTTTCGTTGTCCCGTTATTTCCTGGATGTAAAAAACAAAGCAATTTCCATGCCTGATGATGTCTGTATAAACAGATGAAATACTAGCAAAATAATAATTTATATATATATATATATAAATATATATATATATATATATATATATATATATATAAATATATATATATATAAATATATATATATAAATATATATATATATATATAAATATATATATATATAAATATATATATATATATAAATATATATATATATATATAAATATATATATATATATATAAATATATATATATATAAATATATATATATATATATAAATATATATATATATAAATATATATATATATATATAAATATATATATATATAAATATATATATATATATAAATATAATAATATGGCGACAAAGATGAGGACAATAGTCCGAATAATGTAAATACTGTATAAATATATATATATATATATAAATATATATATATATAAATATATATATATATATATATATATATATATATACAAATATATATATATAAATATATATATATATATATAAATATAAATACTGTATATAAATATATATATATATATATAAATATATATATATAAATATATATATATAAATATATATATATATAAATATATATATATAAATATATATATTTTAAATAAAAACAGATTGCTTTAAGGTTCCATATAATAAATTATTTCACCACAGCCCTTTTAAAGGACAGTGGATCATCAGATTTATTTCCAAATGTTGAAATGAGAAAATGAAATAAGTTTACACATTTATGACGGGCAATAATAAGGAAACTCACGAAGTGGGGGCAGTGTAGGGGGGTAGAGAGACAGCATTGAGTTAGATGTACATACATATATATAAATATATATATATATAAATATATATATATAAATATATATATATATATATAAATATATATATATATATATAAATATGTATATATATATAAATATATATGTATATAAATATATATATATATATAAATATATATATATATATATAAATATATATATATATATAAATATATATAAATATATATATATAAATATATATATATAAATATATATATATATAAATATATATATATAAATATATATATATAAATATATATATATATATAAATATATATATATATAAATATATATATATAAATATATATATATATAAATATATATATATAAATATATATATATGAATATATATATAAATATATATATATATATATAAATATATATATATAAATATATATATATATATAAATATATACATATATAAATATATATATATAGAAACATATATATATATAGAAATATATATATATAAATATATATAGAGAAATATATATATATAAATATTTATATAAATATATATATAAATATATATATATATATAAATATATATATATAAATATATATATATAAATATATATATATATAAATATATATATATATATATATACATACATATATATATATATATGTATATATATATATATTGTGTATTTAGGCAGCTGTCCCTCTTTTATACAAGTTTCGTTGAAGGCGACTAACAAGCTACGGCGATTAAGCTTTTTATTTCATTTTGTGATAATAACTGTCCAAAAGTTCTGCATTTCTCAGCGCTTTTGGGTTTCCTCTAGACATTATCAAGGATTATTTCATTTTTACTTTTAACCGAATCTATGGGTTGTGTGTATGAATATAAAGTATTTTGCGAGCCTTACCATGAGAAAAAACACAAATTCACGTGTTAAATGCATTGGTAATGATTTTATTATAGAATGGCATTGAAAATCAGAAAGACAGTGATTGTCAGTTGCAGAAAATGATTGTAAGTATCATTGATTGAATAGGGTTACTGTAGGTCTTTATCAAAGCTAATTAATTTACTATAAAAATGCAGTGAAAATCAGGACAAAGGCTGGTCAGTGGTAACGAATTAATGTAAAGCTTACTAAGATATTAAATGTAGATAGACATGAACAAACTTAAATAGATTGATAGATAGATAGTGAAGATAGATAGATAGATAGATAGTGAAGAGACAGATAGATAGACAGATAATGAAGAGACATACATAGATAGATAGATAGTGAAGAGACAGATAGACAGATAGATAGTGAAGAGACATACATAGATATATAGATAGTGAAGAGACAGATAGATAGACAGATAGATAGTGAAGAGACAGATAGATAGATAGATAGATAGTGAAGAGACATAAATAGATAGATAGATAGACAAATAGATAGATAGATAGATACTGAAGAGACGTATATATATATATATATATATATATATATATATATATATATATATATATATATATATATATATATAGATAGATAGATAGATAGATATGAATTATATGATCCTTTATAACATTATATTGATGTTTATAATGAATTTGACATCTTTGGTAAAATTGTGGAGGTCCTCCCTCTCATACACTCGGATAATACGCACGTGCTTATAACACGGTTACTAATTTGAATTCACGATAAACATATCCACACTGGCTTTATTTTATTAAGATGCAATCTGGAACTGACAATCGGAAAACGATACGCAAAAGGGAAAATATTTATGACCGGTGCAACACAGTAATATTTGTCCATCTGATCGCAACATGTGTGAAAACACGAAGCCAGTATAAGTTGTCTTGAATATTACAGTCTTTTCCATTTTCTTTTCTTTTCGCTTTTTCATATTATTTTTAAGTATTTATTGTTTTTCATTTTACGAAGTCAAAACGAAAAATTTGGTCTGTTTACGTAGCGTTTTTTTTTCTCCATGAAAAACAAACAATTTAAAAAGAATGTGTTGATACGGCAACACGTGGTACGCCTCTTGAAATATAAACCATACATTTGCTACATTCTGCAACTATAGCAGTGTAGGTATTTTAGGTACATATGTGTGTGTGTGTGTGTGTGTGTGTGTGTGTGTGTGTGTGTGTGTGTGTGTGTCTGTGTCTGTAAGTATGCCTGTTTTTGACAAATTTGCGTGCGTTTACATATATACACCTACACATGTACATAATACTATATATCTACCTATCTATCTATCTATCTATCTATCTATCTCAGTCTCTTCGCTATCTATGTCAGTCTCTTCTATCTATCTATCTATCTATCTATCAATATATATATACATATATATATATATCAGTGTCATCGCTATCTATCTATCTATCTATCTATCACAGTTTCTACTCTCTATCAATCTATTTCAGTCTCTTCACTATCTATCTATCTATCTCTCTCTCTCTCTCTCTCTATATATATATATATATATATATATATATATATATATATATATTTATGAGTAAACATAGAAGTCAACACTTAGAGGCGACAGTCTGTTTCTATCGTCAGGCCACGAGTGCTGTTATTTTTCTCAGTTATTTATATATACGGGTCATCTTCCAACCACCCGCCTTCTATAATCAAACAGATACCAAAATCGATTAACCGCAGGCTTTCCGACAATTCCTTCAATGAATTTGTATTTAACAAAGCTAAGAAAGACTACGAAACAGCCCTAAAAGATAGCGGATTCCCAGCAACACTCACATACTCACCACAGGACACAAAAAGGCCAACAGGAAAGAAATATCATATGGTTCAACCCACCTGTACAGCAAAAACGTAAAAACAAACGTAGAAAAAATATTCTTCAAACTTTTACACAAACACTTCCCGGAATCAAGCACCCTACACAAAATATTCAACAAAAACACACTAAAAATCAGCTACAGTTTCAGTCTCTTCACTATCTATCTATCAATCAATCAATCAATCAATCAATCTATCTATCTATCTATCTATCTATCTATCAATCAATCATGCGATTTTACGGCCACTTCACGTTGAAACACCGCTTCCGGCACGATTATTAAGGAACGTCGACCCTGGTCAGTACTCAAATGGGTGACCGCTTGGTAATACCACGTTCTGTAAGCTTTGGATGTATGGATGGTGTAATGACAACGGCTCGGAACTGAAAATCGGAGAGCCGAGTTCTAATTCCATTCAGGTTTGTTATTATCCCTTACGCGTGAATACCATTGGGAAAGGTATGAATTATAGTCCTCTCTCCCTCCACCTATGGGTTAGTTAGTAGCACTTGTATCAATCAATCATTATTATCTCCCCCACCCAAATTCTTACAATCCAATTATATTTCCTGGCTTTAAATAAACTGCAAAAGTTTGATAAACCGTAAAGAACAAATCAATTACGCATACACACGCATATATATATATGTATATATATATATATATATATATTATCCTCCTGGGTCTACCCATACGGATTACCTATATATGTATATATATATACTAGCAGCGTTGCCCGTGCTTGATTCAAAAATCGTACGACTCTTACAGCAATCCCGATCACTTGATATTTTTGCCCTTCCTTTCCTTTAAAGGAGTGCCCTTTGCCGTGCTGATGTTGCTACATGCATTACTTCTTGCCTATCTCACACTGCGATGTTTTTCTAAGCTCTATACTAAACATTAAATCTGTCACGAAAATAGAACTAAGCAAAATGAACACAAAACGATCAGCTTTAAAAAAAAAAGACTCTTAACTGAAAAAACCGAATGAGAAAAGAATGTTAACAACAAATAATTTTTCACACCCAACCCAGTTCTGCGGAATCAGAATCAACGTTGAGTTTAAGCAAGCGAATGAGCCAATTGGAGTAAAGTGCCATGCAGATTTAAATTTTTCCCACTTGTGACGAATGCAGCTATCGATTTTTTTTTTGCATGCTAGTTAACATTCGTGTCAGTCAGCTGTTGGCTCTCACGCTGGCCAGTAGAAAATGGCCGCAAACTACATGAAAACTGCCGTAGAAGCATGAAAAAATCGATTCTTTCCACTATCGAGGGGAGCTGGGAAATGCAAAGTCGGTCTTGGGCTTTCCAGTAACTTGGAGTATGTGAATGTGGTGCAAATCCGTCGAAAATTGCGGCCGTGCATTCGTTACACACACACACACACACACACACACACACACACACACACACACACACATATATATATATATATATATATATATATATATATATACAGGGTGTTCATAAAGTTCGTGTGCACTTTAAATAATTTATAACTTTATTTGTATTTGCGATAGAAATAATTTGTAAAAAGGATTAGAAAGAAGTAAATCTATATTTTTTAAGGTTTTATTGAAATTTTATTTAAGTTTCCACATGTCCTCCATCATTAGCAATACAAAGGGTAATACGATTTTGCCGTTCCCGGAAAACACTTGCAAACTGATTTACAGTAATGCCTGAAATCACATTAGTTATTTTAGCTATACTTAAAACTAGGTACATTAAACTTTATAACATTTTTTACAGATTATTTCTATCGCAAATACAAATAAAGTTACAAATCTTTTAAAGTGCACACGTACTTTATGGACACCCTGTATATATATATATATATATATATATATATATATATATATATATATATATATATATATATATATATATATCTTAATAGAGAAAAATAAACCGGTAAGCGCTCTTCGGCATATTTTCTCTAAGATTCCTCGAACATTCAGGCCACAAGACGAAAATATATGCATAAAATATACTGCTTCATAAGTAAACGGAATGCCTACTCAAATATCAATATCTACTAAAAATAATGTTTAAGTATTTACAATCTAACGGATAAATAAATATAAAATCCATCCGCTTTCTTTTATATATATATATATATATATATATATATATATATATATATATATATATATATATATAACTTGTATGCAGGTCACTAACAGGACTGAAATTTCACATACGGCACAAACAGAAAAAACTGAATGAAGTTGTCGGATCCTCATAAAATTAAGAGGAAAGTTCAACATTATATATATCTATATATAATGTTGAACTTTCCTCTTGATTTTATGAGGATCCGACAACTTCATTCAGTTTTTTCTGTTTGTGCCGTATGTGAAATTTCAGTCCTTTTAGTGACCTGCATACAAGTCCACATATATCAATCACGTAACTGGACTGGACAAATATTCCTGCGGCTGTGTCCTAGAGGTTTTCACCGCAGTCTTTCGTTTCTTAGCCGGTCAATACGACTGATATCAAATTTTCTTCTACTACTCTGGCGTAAATATCTTCAGTTTTTTTCTATCCGGAGCAACTCACTCGAAGTTACTTATGAGGCAAATTGGCAGCTTACTTGACTGGTTAGACTTTAGCATGTCTTTATAATTGAACCACAGACGTCCTACATCCCTTTGTCCATTGACAAGCTGGCCATACACGAGGACCTTAGATATTCCGTCGACACCAATCCTTGCAACATCACTAAACCAGCAAAAGTTGTGACTGCATCAGGAAGGTCTATGCATATATATATATATATATATATATATATATATATATATATATATATATATTATAATAAAAGTAAGATATATAATCCGGTGTTCTTATTGACATTTTTAAATTTACATAACACTGCTCAATGTAAATTTACAAAGCATAAATATTATAAATTAACTGATTTAAAAATATGTATTCTTCGCTACACAGGAATTGCCATGTTTCAAAAACCGAAGCTAAAAACTTCAAATATAATTATATAATTAAATTAAAAACATTCGTTCTGTTTCATCTTCAAGCGATTTTTGGAATCAAAATTTAATCAATATATATATATATATATATAGATAGATAGATAGATAGATAGATAGAAGAGACTGAGATAGAGGTAGTGAAGAGAGTGAAATATATATATATATATATATATATATATATATATATATATATATATATATAGATAGATAGATAGCGAAGAGACTGTGATAGATAGATAGTATTATGAACATATGTAGGTGTATGTATATAAACGCACGCCAATTTATCAAACACACACACTTCGGTTTTTGAAACATGCCAATTCCTGTGTAGCGAAGAAAACATTTTAAATCAGTGAATATATATATATATATATATATATATATATATATATATATATATATACATATATATATATATGTATATATACATATATATATATATATATATATATATATGTATATATACATATATATATATATATGTATATATACATATATATATATATATATATATATATATAGTTGTAGATGTAGTTATATATATATATATATATATAGAGAGAGAGAGTATGGATGTAGTTATATATATATATATATGTATATATATATATATATACATATATATAGTATAGATGTAGTTAAATATATATATATATAGATAGTATAGTTGTAGTTATATATATATATAGTATAGATGTAGTTATATATATATATATATATAGTATAGATGTATTTATATATATATATAGTATAGATGTATTTATATATATATAGTATAGATGTAGTTATATATATTTATATATATATATATATATATATATATATATAGTATAGATGTAGTTATATATATATATATATATATATATATATATATATATATATATATATATATAGGTTTGCAGATCATCGATACTTCTTTTTTAAACAATTACCATTGATTGGGAAGACGTTGGCTTACGAGGAGTCATGAGGCATTTCCCATTGTATACAGGATTGTCAAGTTCTTTGATTTTAGTAAAAGACGTATAAATCTTGGAAGACAAGCTTTATTTGAGAAAGAAATCGCCTGAATATTCTTCAGACACTTCTTGGCGTCACTTCTTAATGCCTCCTTCATTGGCATCGATGATTCAGTATGAAGTCTGAAACATTGACCTGCGTGAATAAGACGTGTTTTATCTACACTAGTTAGTTTTCATTGGCTGACGCTGACTGACATGTGTCAATAAGAACGGTCGAAGTCCAGCCTTACTATTTTGATAATTACTGTTTTTTGCAATGTCGCGGTGCGTAGCACAACGCTTTCAAGGAGGCGGCCTGTTTCACCTAGAATCAGGTCGGGGTTGCTGTTGGAGCCGATATGATGCGAAACCCGAAATCGGCGATGAGAACAGTGCATCACTGAAGACCACCCTTGATGCATCTAAAATGTATGACTTAACTAATTACCTCTTCGTCACCGAGACCCGTTGGTTTAGTGGGTATGACGCTTGCATCGTATCGTAACGGTTCTCGGTAGTGGATGCGCACTGCTGATGGGTCCCAAATAGGACGAAACGGCCGTTCAGTGCTTTCTGCATTTTGTTGAGGATTCTTCTAGACTCGATGAATTATTTCATTATAATTATTTGAATCGCTTGTATATTCTTGCTTGAATCGGCTTATAATACACTGGATGGAGCTGCTTGGGGATAGAAGTCGTGACTCCTGGGGGTAAAGTCCGTTGAAGTAAGTAAACTTGGATGAGTTACAGTCTCGTTCGGGGCTATTTGCTTTACGACTTCAAAGTCGCCGTATATGTCAAGCGTTTGGGGATCGTGCTGTGGATAAACGTACTGCAAGGCGTTGGTTTCGAAAATTCAAGTCGGGAGATTTGCTTCTTCATGATGAGCCTCGCAGTGGACGACAACAGGTCTTGAATGACGGAGTCCTGAAGGCGGCCATTGAAGAGGACAGTCATCTAACGTGTGGTGAACTTGCAAGACAATTCAGCGTTTCCGATGAAACAGTTAGACTTCACCTGCACCGCCTAGGTAAGACGTACAAACTGAACAAGTGGGTTCCGCAAACGCTGTTGGAGGTCCACAAGGGACAACGAGTGGCAGCCTGCGTATCGCTGCTTTCTCGTCACCGTACCGCATCCTTATTCAATCGAGTGCTTACCAGTGATGAAAAGTGGGTTCTGTACGAAACTCCCAAGCGTTCCAGACATTGGTTGTCTCCTCAGGATGCTGTCCCTCACACCGCAAGACCGCCTATGCTCCCATGCAAGATTATGCTTTGTGTCTGGTGGACAGGTCGTCAAGTGGTTCATTATGAACTGCTACCAACGGGCCAAACGGTCAATGGAGACCTATACTCGCAGCAATTGAAACGTGCGCAACAGGCATTGCGCCAGAAGGAGCCAGCACTGGTGAATCGCAAAGGTGTGCTTTTCCTCCATCACAAGGCCAGGCCGCATGTCGCGCGAGTGGTCAGGGTTACCATACAGCAACTTGGGTGGGAGACTTTGTGCCATACACCTTATTCACCTGACCTTGCGCTATCCGATTACCACCTCTTCCACTCCCTGGATAATCATCTTCGTGGGAAATCCTTCACCAAGACTTGCGCAAAGCCCTCACAGACTTCTTTGCGTCAACCCCCCTCCCCCGAGATCTACCTCAATGCATTGAACAGCTGCAGACACGTTGGCAAAAGGTGCTGGATGCCGATGGGGATTACTTCGAAGACTAAATATTAGGTTGGTGCAAAAATAATGTCGTTTTCTCACATGAAGTTGAACGTCAAAAAACGACATTATTTTTGCACCAACCTAATATAAGTTACACATACTGTGAAGCGTTTTGTTTTTTTCCTTTAAAAACGGACAGAAATTTTTTGGTTACCTTGTAATTATATATATATATATATATATATATATATATATATATATATATATATATATATATATGTCATAATTAAGTAATTCATCAAGTTTTAGAAGAAACCTCAACAGAATGTAGAAAGCACTGGACGGCCGTTTCGTCCTATATTTGGGACACATAAGCAGTGCGCATCTACTACCAGGAATTGAAACTCGGAAAAACGTTATTAAGCAAACGCCATACCAACTGTACTACGGGCTTCGGTGATGAGTTAACGAATTAAACTCGACATAGCGCCGCTCATTCACATATTCCGTGGTGGAACTCATCCAAGTTCCTTTAACCAAGGATTGTGCTCCCGAGAGCCACGACTACTATCACCAAACCGCTCCATCCAGAGCATTAGAAGCCGGTTAAAGCAAGGATATACAAAAGAAATTGTTAGGAAGATTTGAGATAATCATAATTAAGTAATTCATCGAGTTTTTTTTAGAAGACACCTCAACAGAATGAGAAAGCACTGGACGGCCGTTTCGTCCTATATTTGGGATTCATCAGCAGTGCGCATCCACTACCAGGAATTGAAACCCGGACAGTTACGTTATTAAGCAAACGTCATACCAACTGTACTTAATTAAATTGTGTGCGTCCTTTCCATATTAACAAAAAGTTATATCAGTTTCTTTTTCGACGTTATTAACAGGCGAAGTTCATTCTCTCTCTCTCTCTCTCTCTCTCTCTCTCTCTCTCTCTATATATATATATATATATATATATATATATATATATATATATAAATATATAAATATATATATATATAGATATATATATACATATATATATATATGTATATATATATATATATATATATATGTATATATATATATATTTATACATAGATATATATATACATATATATATATATACATATATATATATATGTATATATATATATGTGTATATATAACGAATATATATATATGTGTATATATATATATATATATATACATATATATATACATATATATATATATACATATATATATATATATACATATATATATATATATATATATATATATATATATATATATATATATATATATATATAGCTGGCTACTCGTATTCGAAGATACGCGTCTATTAAGGCGGCTAGTCAATTCCTATTGCAAGACTCTCGCTCAACATCCAAAGAGGTCACCTGTGGTTTATACTGCAACTATGCTGGACAGACCTTAGTTACAGTTTCTGGGAAAGAGTGTGTTATCTAGCGTGATCAACAATTTGAACAAGGCCAGCTCTCTCCAGCCCTCGGCCACGATTACTTGTGGCTTTGTGTTAGCACAGCTGTCGACGGGCCTCAAGATTTCCGTCTATAGTACGAATCAAAAAAATAGATGCACCTATAGAAAGTCATTTTTTTGTATTTTTACCAAGACAGGTGAATAATGAAATTATTTTTTTAATACAGGATATCAATACAGGTGCACATTATACAAGTCCAAAAAATCATTTAGTATTTTGTTGGGCAATCTTTTGCTTTAATAACGGCCTTAGTTCTTCGTGGCATGATACAGACTAAATTCTTTAGTAAGTCAACGTCCTTCGCCAGATTTTTCCAGCATTCCTTTAATTCGCGGAAAAAGCTCACCTTCTGTGTTAACTTTCCTATTACGGAAATGCTTTTCTATTATCGCTCAAAGCTTTTTAATTGGATTATGGTCAGGACTCTGACTAGGCCACTGGAAGAGTTGCAATTTACCCTCGTTTCGCGTTCCTCTATAGATAACGTTTAGTCTTTAAGGCAATAGCCTTAGGATCGTAATCGTTGTTAAATTCTTTTTTCCCTTGTATAATGTACATATGTAAACCTGTATTAATAACCTCCAACATAAAGGAACCAGAGAGCTGAGTTCAAATGCCAATCGGGTTCATTACATTCACTTACGTGCAAATATTCTTTGGAAAGTTAAGAATTCATTTTCCTTCCCCAGCTATGGGTTAAATAGTAGAACGTGTACCTGGAACAAGCATTGTTATTCTGAAAAAAGAACTTAATGCAATATTACTTCAAAAAAATATTGTTACTATCCAAAATAGGCTTCGGCTTTAAATATCTCACACTGGGTTGATAACAAGTAAAAAATAAATGAATTAATCAAACAATCAAGGAGTACGCTGATTCCGAATCTATAGAAACATGTCCGTTAGCCGCAGCAGTATCTGCAGGTATGAGTTTCGAATTGGAGAAATCAAAATTAAGTAGATGCAGAAATTTAATCATCTGGGTGGCGTAGTAACGAATGGCGAAGGGTGTGTGACGTAGAAATCCGAGATCGTATTGGGATAGCCGTAAACACACCGACTTGCTTCTGAAACCACAACTGCATCTACAGTGGTGACTATATAGGATTAACATACTTGTATCTTTTATTTGATTGGACATTGTGTTGTGGCCTTGTCAAGTCTCACAATCGTGGTGGCCAACTGACTTCTCTGTTTCGAGATGCGACCTGGGAACTTATTCAAATTCTGTTTGCACATCCATTTTCGTAATAGGCTTCGATAACTTTAACACGGTGTTTGATTGTTAATCTTTCCATTGTTGGAATTGCCAAAGACTTAAGTTGTTAAATCTGAAAGAAAAAGAAAAAAATCATTAGACGCTTAAACTTAATTCACATTTAAAATGCCAAAGGTGTATTTAAGTCAGATAATGCTTTATGAGTTTCAAAAAGGGAAATCTGCAGGTGAAGCGACTCAAAATAATAACTCAGATTATGGAGAAGAATGTTTGAATGAAAGAACTTAGCAGAAGATGGTTTGCCAAATTCCAGCCTTGAAGATGAAAACAGAACAGGATGTCCAGTTGAATTTGATAATGAGCTTCTTGTGGCATCACTTGAAGAAAGATCTTCCAATTGCACTCTTGAAAATTCAACACGTTGTTTTATTGTTAATCTTTCCATGGTTGAAATTGCCAAAAATGTAAGTTGTTAAATCTGAAAGCAAAAGAAAAAAAAGTCATTAGACGCTTAAACTTAATTCCCATTTAAAATTGGTCCAAGTTATTGGAACACCGTTTATAAAGACACAAGAGTGGAATTGATTTAAACAAATATATTAACCGAAAAACAGTAATACAAACATATAAAACGACAGTGTTACAGCAAGAATGTTCGGTCTGACTTTCAGAGCTGACTGCTGGAAACTTCCCTTTCCAAAAAGGCAGTACCTGCTCCTATTTATAGCTGGCTGAGTCCATGCGTGCGTGGGTAAATTACCATAACACATTGTAATCAGAATTTGTTTTTTAAGCAATTCACCCCAAGCAAAGGCGGGAGTGCTACTAGCACGCAAGGGGTTACAGAGAGTGAGAGTAAGAGTAACGAGGAGTGTTTGAGAAAAGGATAAAGAGAAGGACAGTGATCAAGGTCAAGGCATCAGAAGATGTCGATTGACATTACATTTGAATATTTGAAGATTATAACTATCAGAGGAGCAACTGATAGGTAGGGACTCCCACTGACGGGAAGTGCGAGATATGAAGCTGATGGCTACATTTAGTCGTTTCGGCAGTGAAAGGGTGGGACAGAGATACCAACCTAGTAGCACGCTTAAATGAATGCAATTTCGGAACTAGTGAAAGTAGCTCGTGGGAACAGTTGCCATGAAAATACTTGTAGAAAAGACAGAGAGAAGCTACAGCCCGTCTGTGAGATAGCGACTGTAGACGAGATGCTAGATCAGGACCAATCACAGTGCATATCCGTCTCTGGATTTTGTCTAGGATCTCGAGATGAACAGAGGGAGCACAAGACCAGTATTCCATGCAAGGACGAATGGTTGACTTGTTGGCAAAGCTCTTCATCTGTGCCTTTATTTTTGATAATGTCGAGAATTAAAAGCTTAATGATGTCATTAGTTTTGTCTTCCAAATTCATCTGCTAAATAATTTTTTGTTGTTGCTGCTATTCAAATTATTCAGAACGAGCAGTACTAAAAATAAGAACCAAACGGGATATACTTAGATAAGGACAGTGGAACGAGAACGGTCTATCTCTGTAGATTAAATTCCGTGCAAGAACGAATGGTTGACTTGTAGATCTAAAAAATGGACTCCGGCGAGAAGAACCTTCTGGTGCGATACAGAGAACCAACTTTCCTTGAATGTATGCAGAGAGAGAGAGAGAGACAGAGACAGAGACAGAGACAGAGAGAGAGAGAACAAAAAATGAGGGCTTCCTTTCTCCAGGAAGAACCAACTTTCCTTGAATGTATGGGAGAGAGAGAGAGAACAAAAAAAACGAGGGCTTCCGTTCTCCAGGAAGAACCAACTTTCCTTGAATGTAGAGAGAGAGAGAGAGAGAGAGAGAGAGAGAGAGAGAGAGAGCGCGAAAACAAAAACAAGCGAGGGATTCCTTTCTCCAGGTTCACGTGTCCTTAATTCTTTGGGCGTAAAACAAATCCAGTCTTCCAGAGGGTCTTCTGCTTAATAGGAAGCTGAAGTTGGCTTTGGGTGGAGCACCGCCTAAGTGGGGGACGTGCGTAATCTGAATCTTTTCTGATAATAGTGCTGAGGTTTGAAAAGCATGCGAGCAAGATTTAGGCGTCTTTATTACATACTTCAAATATACGAAGACTTCTCTTTCAGATCTGAATTTCAGTGCAAACTCATCTCTGATAAGTGGCATTAGTGGTACACTTCATTTATTGACTTCTTTTTCGAGATATATATATATATATATATAAAGGGTGTTTCAAAAAGACGGATTATATATAAGGGTGTTTCATTAAGACGGATCAAAGTCAGCAGTAACTAAATCAATGTTATTGGTGAAAATTTATTTATTTCTATATTGGATCCTGTTATTTAAGTCATGGCAATTATGTGTGAAAAATAATATCGCCCTAATGTCCGCCAAAGTTTTATTGAATTTTAAGTACTTTGGCTTTACATTTACTAGAGTTCTTCCTTTAAAGGGTGTTTCATTAAGACGGATCAAAGTCAGCAGTAACTAAATCAATGTTATTGGTGAAAATTTCTTTCTTTCTCTATTGGATCATGTTATTTAAGTCATGGCAATTATGTATGAAAAATAATATCGCTTAAATGTCCGCCAATGCTTCAGCGACACACCTCCACTCGATGGTCAAAATTTTTGATGATGTCTCTGCATAGTTGCTCCTCGATCTCACCAATATACCTTATTATCACATCCTTCAGCTGTTGAATTGTTCTTGGCTTGTTGCCATAGACCTTACTTTTGAAATGATCCTAAAGGAAGAAATCTAAAGGCGTCAAGTCGCACGATCGTGGTGGTCAATTGACTTGGCTGTTTCGAGAGATGATGTGACCTGGCAACTTCTCATTCAAATTCTGTTTGAACGTCCATTTTCGTAATAGGCTTCGATAGCTTTAACACGTTGTTTGATTGTTAATCTTTCCAAGGTTGAAATTGCCAAAAACAGTTGTTAAATCTGAAAGAAAAAGAAAAAATCATTAGACGCCTAAAAATTCACATTTAAAGTTGGTCCAAGATATTTGGAACACCCTTTATACAGGGTGTCCATAAAGTTCGTGTGCACTTTAAAAAATTATAACTTTATTTGTATTTGCGATAGAAATAATCTGTAAAAAAATGTTATAAAGATTAATGTACCTAGTTTTAAGTATAGCTAAAATAACTAATGTGATTTCAGGCATTACTGTAAATCAGTTGGCAAATGTTTTCCGTGAACTGCAAAATCGTATTACCCTTTGTATTGATAATGATGGAGGACATGTCGAAACTTAAATAATATTTCAATAAAAACTTAAAAAATATAGATTTACTTCTTTCTAATCCTTTTTACAATTTATTTCTATCGCAAATAGAAATAAAGTTATAAATATTTTAAAGTGCACACGAATTTTATGGACACCCTGTATATATATTTACATATATGATGTTTTTTTATATTATATTATATTATTTTATATTATATACATATATATATATATATATATATATATATATATATATATATATATATATATATATATATATAGACATTCATTGTCTGTTATATTTAATAATATATGTTTAAATAATGATCTGCTGCCCCAATACACTATACAGGGTGTCCATAAAGTTTGCGTGCACTTTAAAAATTTATAACTTTATTTGTATTTGCGATAGAAATAATCTGTAAAAAATGTTATAAAGTTTAATGTACCTAGTTTTAAGTATAGTTAAAATAACTAATGTGATTTCAGGCATTACTGTAAATCAGTTGGCAAATGTTTTCCGTGAACTGCAAAATCGTATTACCCTGTGTATTGATAATGATGGAGGACATGTGGAAAGTTAAATAAAATTTCAATAAAACCTTAAAAAATATAGATTTACTTTTTTCTAATCCTTTTTACAAATTATTTCTATCGCAAATACAAATAAAGTTATAAATTATTTAAAGTGCACACGAACTTTATGGACACCTTGTGTATATGTTATTTTGTGATAACAGAATGGGACTTCGTTAGTGCAAGTTATTAGTTTCCCTAATATACTAGTTATAATTAGTTTTGCTAATATACTAGGCGTAAGTGGAGGTAGAGATGGATTATTGTATATGTTTCTTATAATATCAATAGTTTCACAAACAGGGTCATTAGGGAATAAGTTTTCGACATCATGTGAGTCTATAGTTTAATTATTAGATTTTTAATTTTTTTAGAATTTGAATTACCTCCAGAGTTGATATTACGCTGTATTTGCTAGGAAGATACGGTGTGATAAGTTGGATAATTATTTTTCTTAATTGTTACACAGAAGTTGATAATTGAAAATATAATAGGGCGGAGAGGGTAGTTTTGCTCGTCTGTTTTTGGTTTGGTTTGGTTTGTTTTACGGTATATCAACCTCAATGGGTCATTTAATGTCGACAACTTTTTTTTTCTGGTAATATTAGGTCGGTGCAAAAATAATGTCGTTTTTTGACGTTCAACTTCATGTGAGAAAACGACATTATTTTTGCACCAACCTAATATTTTTGTTTTGTCAAAAATCTATTTCTGTTAATATTTTTTTCATAAAAAATATATAGCTGGTAATATTATTTTTTTTCAAAAATATATAGCTGGTAATATTATTTTTTTTCAAAAATATATAGCTGGTAATATTATTTTTTTTAAATGTATAGCTGGTAATATTTTTCCAAAAACGTATAGCTGGTAATATTATTTTTTCAAAAACGTATAGCTTATTTTTTCAAAAAACGTTAAATTGGTAATATTATTTTTTTCAAAAACCTATAGCTAGTAATAGTGTTTTACTAAAACAAATTGCTGGTAATTTTTTTTTTTTTAAATTTATATATATATAATTGTGAAAAAAGCAGATAAAACTAACATCTTTCTTGTTTTAAACAAAGCGGACTACGATGAAAACCTCGAGAAAATGCTCAGTGACTACATAATCTTTTTTTTTAAATTAACAGAAATCCAACCAACTAACTAAAATTAAAAATGAACAAACTTATCATTGCTAGTAATATCGAACAGGACAGTTTAAAACATCCTAAAATCGTTGGTGGATATAAGGCCGTTTATATAAATGGTACATTAAAAACACACGAGCCCTGTCGGCTGGGGCTGTAGAATACGCCGACTGCACTTCTGCAGAGTAGTAAGACCCCCACCTCCAATGGGGCGTCCTGGGCATGACGATAAACTACATCAGCGTCCAGGATAAGACGATAAACTACGTCCAACATCAAGGCCTCTGATCAGGAGGTTTTGAGGAGCGTGGGACCACCTCTTAATTGCTGATGTTCCCAGGTCCGCCCTTACCCGGGGTGATAGCACCTGTTAGGGTCCCAGATATGGGCAAATATTTAACACAGAAACTGAGGTAAAAGGCATTATAAAAGTGTAAAAATAGGTTTTAATACGAGAAATATTTTGTAAAAAAATTATTACCAGAAATAAATTTTTGAAGAAAACAAATATTACCAGTAATTTGTTTTAGTAAAACACTATTACTAGCTATACGTTTTTGAAAAAAATAATATTACCAATTTAACGTTTTTGAAAAAATAATAAGCTATACGTTTTTGAAAAATAATATTACCAGCTATACGTTTTGGGAAAAATATATTACCAGCTATACATTTAAAAAAAAAAATAATATTACCAGCTATACATTTTTGAAAAAAATAATATTACCAGCTATACATTTTTTATAAAAAAATATTAACAGAAATAGATTTTTGACAAAACAAAAATATTAGGTTGGTGCAAAAATAATGTCGTTTTCTCACATGAAGTTGAACGTTAAACTTTAGATTCACTTGATTCCCTGATGATCCTGTTCATGAAACTATTGATATTATCAGAAACATAGTTTCTTTGTGGTAAGTTGTAGTAGTTTTGTGAAGATTTTTGAATATTTTTTTTAACTCTGTTATGTCTCTCCTTAACTACCTAAGTCGCGAAATTCTGGTATGGCTGTAATAATTGTTCATCTTTGAGTTTTTCATTACTTTGATAAAGCGTCTCAATTTCTTTTTTTTAAATTTTTTTTTTACTCAGAGGCTTATATAGGGTGACCCCAAAAAACGGGAATTTTTGAAGTGCGTATTGCCAGACATGAGCAAGTGGCAACACTGCGAGACAGTGACCTTGAGCAAGTAAACATTTCGCCATTTTAGTAACGAGAATGAAATTCACAGTATCCCAGCTGAGATGTTGCAGCAGTCAATGAGGAATCTCAACAGCAGATTTCAAGAGTGCATTCGTACAGGAGGACGCCATCTACAGGACGTAATTTTAAAAAAATGAAAATTCCATCATTGTTTCTTAAATGGCATGTTTTAAGGTTTCAATTACTATGAATTAAATATTTTTTTCTTCCATCACTCTTTGTTTTATTGGATTGTTAAAAAGTTTCCGTTTTTTTTGGTCACCCTGTATTTACGACATATGTGGCAGATAGGTCCCAGGTTAAGTTATTCTTTTTGGTACTTAGTATGTGGTTGGAAATATTAATAAAATTATCCGTTTTGTTACGGAGAGTGATAAATCCTTTGTATAATGCGTTCATTTTCTTTTTCTTTTCTTTTTTTTGAGTTGTTAAGTTTTTGGTGTCTTGGCAATTTCTGCAAATCTGTGTGTCATTCCTTCCAGTTGATCTGGAGTAGATATATATTTTAGTTTGTTATGTATGTATCTTGTATTCTTCTATTGAGCGTGTGTAATTTTTCGTTAGCTATTTCAATTTGCCTTCTCACAAGTCTACGTTTAAAATTCCAGGTGTCGATACTCTGGTAAGCTGCTGGATCGTATAGCTTAAAATGTATATATTTTGGCAATATGTTTTCATTAATACATGTTTCGTTATACAGTTTGGAAATGTTTTGTCTACTTATTTTCGATAAGATCCTTTCATACTCACGGATAAGTTTTTTGATGTCATTATTGAAGAATGAGAGAAAATCGCCGTGTTTATACATATTTGTTTCATGTCCAAGTACTTTCGACATATCCATGTGATCATCGGGGTATTGTTTATAATAAAAATATTATAGTACTTATTATTGTCAGAGACAAATTGATGTGTTATCTGAAAGTTCCTCACTCAGTCTGTAAGAAATTTAACTTTCAGATAACAAAAATATTTGTCTCTGAAAATAAAACAAATATGTATAAACACGGCGATTTTCTCTCATCCTTCAATAATGACATCAAAAACTTATCCACGAGTATGAAAAGATCTTGTCTAAAGTATATAACGAAACATATATAATTTTATTTACTTTAGGATATTAAAACAAAAACATGTTAAAAATCGGTACACAATTACAATCATGTTTCAACACTACAAATGTGTCTCCTCAGGCGACGTTAACTCGCCAGTAGTTTAACATGGCCCGAGGAGACACATTTGTAGTGTTGAAACATGATTGCAATTGTGTACCGATTTTTAACATGTTTTTGTTTTAATATCCTAAACTAAATAATATTTAGATTTACTGTGTATTGAGCCCTCTTTTAAATTAAATGTTACGTACAGTAGAATTATATTCCACTTGTTCTCATTTTACCTTGATACATATACACACACACACACACAGACACACACACACACACACACACACACACACACACACACACACATATATATATATATATATATATATATATATATATAAAAGTGGACATGGAAGTCCACTTTTATATTTACACACGCTCTATCTCTGATATTGAGCACTTTACCCCATAAATATAGCACACTTTAAGACTATATTTCTGCATATATATATATATATATATATATATATATATATATTGACAGCAGCAACATTCTGTTTCATGTTTAACCAATCTTCAGACCAGTATTGACGTAGTAAAAATTTGTTTTCGTGTCTGCATTTTAAGATGAGTTCTGATAATTTATTTAGTAATTTGTGTTGGTCTAAGAAGATTATTATAGTTATTTTCTCGTCCAGGCAGACTTCACAGTATTTGAATTTATTGTTGTAGGCTGGTGCTGTTTTCCTTATGTTCCATTTTATTTTGGTGTGGTCTGATTTTTTTGTTTTTCAATTCCCATATACATTTAGAAAGCACCAGAACAATATATATATATATATATATATATATATATATATATATATATATATATATATATATATATGTGTGTGTGTGTGTGTGTGTGTGTGTGTGTGTGTGTGTGTGTGTAAAGAGAGAAAACACACACACACAAATGTCTAAATGTATTGGAACGGCAATGCCAATTCCTTTGTTTTTGCTGATCACTGAAGATATTTGGGTTTAAGATCAAAAGATGAATACGAGACAAACGTTCAAAATTTCAGTTTTTTTAGATTTATTAAACAGCTTAGGACATAACACGATTTGTATCAGATCACCTCCATTTTTAGGTGAGCAAAAGTAAAGGAACAGATAGTCTTAAAGTAAATAACGTTTAATATTTGGTTGCATAATCCTTGCTTGCAATAACTGCATCAAGCCTACAACCCATTGACATCCCCAAACTGTTGCAGTCTTCATTTGTTATGCTTTTACAGACTTTTAATGCTGCCTCTTTCAGTTCTTGTTTGTTTTTGGGGGTACTTGCTTTGTGGTGTTGGCAATTCGCCTGTGGAACTCCCTTCCTTATTCCTGTTTCCCTGACAACTATAATCTCCAACTATTCAAATGTAACGTCAATCGACATCTCCAGTTGCCTTGATCTATTCACTATCATTCTGCACATCCTTTCCTCTTTCACTCCTATCTGCTCTCGCTCCAAATCTTCTGTAATCCCTTGCCTTGATCTATCCACTATCCTTCTCCACATCCTTTCCTCTAACACTCCTATCTGCTCTCGCTCCAAATCTTCTGTAACCCCTTGCCTTGATCTATCCACTATCCTTCTCCACATCCTTTCCTCTAACACTCCTATCTGCTCTCGCTCCAAATCCTCTGTAACCCCTCGCCTTGATCTATTCACTATCATTCTCCACATCCTTTCCTCTAACACTCCTATCTGCTCTCGCTCCAAATCTTCTGTAACCCCTTGCGTGCTAGTGGCTTCCAGCCTTGCTTGGGGTGAAAAGCTTAATATATATATATATATATATATATATATATATATATATATATATATATATATATATATATATATATATGTTTTGGTTGCCCTGCTGCATGATAAACTTCCTACCAATTAGTTGGGATGCATTTCTCTGTAAATTGTCAGACAAAATGTTTCTGTAGACTACTGAATTCATTCTGCTGCTACCATCATGAGTTACATCATTATTAATATGTCAGCCAGTTCCAGAAGCAGCCATGCAAGCCCAAGCCAAGATACTGCGTCCATTATGTTTCACAGATGAGCTTGTATGCTTTGGATCATATGCAGATCCTTTCTTTCGCCAGACTTTGGCCTTTCCATCACTTTGGTAGAGATAATCTTAGTTTCATCAATCCATGAAAATTGCTTCCAGAACTTTTTCGCTCATCTCTGTACTTCGTTGCAAATTCCATTCTAGCCTTCCATTTCATACTGCTGATGAGTAGTTTGAATTTGCGGTATGGCCTCTCTATTTCGGCTCTCAAAGTCTTCTTCGCACGGTAGGTTATTAAACCTTGGAGGTTGTTGGTGATGTCACTGTTGTTTTGTGATTTTTCCTCACTGCTCTCACAATGTTTCTGCCATCAACTGTTCTTGCTTTCCTTGGACGACATGTTCTACGCCTGTTGCTGCCGAAATACACAATTATATATATATATATATATATATATATATATATATATATATATATATATATATATATATATATATATATATATATATGTATTCGACTCTCTCGTCGTATGAATCTTAAGCAGAACACATTCTAGGAACCGACAGACCGACACCAGAACATGAGATTTGATTATAGTGGTAAAGTTTTTGTGAAGGCCCGAATAGAGAGACCTGGTGCACTACGTACGACAAGGTCCCCAAACAAACTTCCGGGGGGTTTGAATTCAGAGTTCTCCTTCTCCTAGACCAGTTGCCATCTAAGGCTATAGAACCCAGTCTGTCTTGTTATTTATCCATAACTTTGGGATATTAGCACGTAAGTGAATGTAATGGATTCGATTTGCTTCCTCAGCCCAAGCCGCTATCCATTACTCCACCGTCCCTCCCTAATATATATATATATATATATATATATATATATATATATATGTATCAAGAAAAATCATCGAAAACACACTTATAATATCAAGAAAAATCATCGAAAACACACTTATAAATTATAATTTATTTCAACGGATAAGTTTTAACACACGTCTCATCAGACCAAAATTACAAATGGTTTAAATTTAAATTCATCCAGTATATTAAAAAAAAACAACAAGATAACAGGAAGTCTAGATGCTCTGTATACTCATTGTATGGGTCCATCAATATTTTATATTAAAATGACCTACTTAGATTATCCTTTCTACATACAGATTTGATATTTTTATCTATCTATCTATCTATCTATCTATCTATCTATCTATCTATCTATCTATCTATCTCTCTCTCTCTCTCTCTCTCTATATATATATATATATTCGAAGACAGTACGGTTACAAATGATATATATATGCAATATATTTATTGTATATATATGTATATTGTGTATATATATGTATATATATATATATATATATATATATATATAATACATATATATAAAATATATATATATATATACAGCATCAGTTTCAGTAAATCATCTTATATATATATATATATATATATATATATATATATATATATATATATATAATTGTGTATATTGGTAGCAATCCCTCTCTCTTTGATATATATATATATATATATATATATATATATAAGAGGGATTTCTACCAAAATACACAATTATATATATATATATATATATATGTGTGTGTGTGTGTGATAGAGAGAGAGAGAAAGATAGTGAGAAATGAAGTGAGAGTGTGAGAGAGAATGTACCAAAACGGACAAGTAAAAAAAAAAGGACAATAAAAGAGTCAGGAGAACAAGGAACGAAAGCGCCACTGCATCAGAAAGGGGGGAGGCAGTGCCGGAGTCAGATTCAAACGGAAGAACAAGGTTGGAATCTGGCAGTAAAGATGGTAACGAAGCGATAAAAGAAATTCCTTTGATGAAGGAAATGGAAAGAACACAAGAAATAAACATGGCAAGTAAGAGTAGAGTAGCATGAGACGGTCGGTGAAGGGGCCGATCTGTCAACGAAGGAAGCGTATATGTTTATGTCTCTCTGTACGTGTGTGCAAGCGCTCGTTCGGGGGTTGCTGCGTTTGCCATCAGCGTACAAGAACGACGACGAGGTTTTCCGTCCCCCTGATTCATCCGTTCAATGCTAACAAACAATAAAGCAATGAGTGCCATTCAATTCTGTAAAGAATAAAGGAATGACTCTCATTCAATACTGAAAAGAATAAAGGAATAAATGCCATCCAATTCTGGAAAGAATAAAGGAATGAATGTCATTCAATTTTTGAAAGAATAAAGGAATGAATGTCATTCAATTCTGAAAAGAATAAAGGAATGAATGTCATTCAATTCTGAAAAGAATAAAGGAATGAATGTCATTCAATAATGGAAAGAATATAGGAATGAATATCATTCAATTTTTGAAAGAATAAAGGAATGAATGTCATTCAGTTCTATAAAGAATAAAGGAATGAGTGCCATTCAATTCTCGAACGGAAAAAAAGGAAATAGTGCCATTCAATTCTGGAAAGAATAAAGAAATGAATGTCATTCAATTCTGGAAAGAATAAAGGAATGAATGTCATTCAATTCTGGAAAGAATAAAGGAATGAGTGTCATTCAATTCTGGAAAGAATATAGGAATGAATGTCATTCAATTCTGGAAAAAATAAAGGAATGAATGTCATTGAATTTTTTAAAGAATAAAGTAATGAGTGTCATTCAATTCTGGAAAGAATAAAGGAATGCATGCCATTCAGTTCTGGAAAAAATAAAGGAATGACTCTCATTCAATTCTGTAAAGAATAAAGGAATGAGTGTCAATCAATACTGAGAAGAATAAAGGAATGAATGTCATCCAATTCTGGAAAGAATAAAGAAATGAATGTCATTCAATAATAGAAAGAATATAGGAATGAATGTCATTCAATTTTTGAAAGAATAAAGGAATGAATGTCATTCAGTTCTGTAAAGAATAAAGGAATGAGTGCGATTCAATTCTCGAACGAAAAAAAAGGAACAAGTGCCGTTCAATTCTGGAAAGAATAAAGGAATGACTGTCATTCAATTCTGGAAAGAATTAAGGAATGAATGTCATTCAATTTTGGAAAGAATAAAGGAATGAGTGTCATTCAATTATTAGAAAGAATAAAGGAATGAATGTCGTTGATTGCTGAGAGAATAAATGAATTAGTGCCGTTCAATGCTAACAATAATAGGGGAATGAGTGATGGACAAATCTGAAGAGAATAAAGGAATGTTTGTCGTTTAATGATTATAAAGTAATGGAATGAATGTTCTTTAATGCTGAAGAGAATAAAATAATAAGTACTGTTAAATGCTGAAAAAATAAGGGCATAAATACCATTCAATGCTTATAATGGCTAAAGGTGTGAGCATTGTTCCACGTTGAAGAGAATAAAGGAATGAGTGTATTTCTATGCTGAAAAGAATAACGGAAAGTGTCGTTCAATGTTTACAAAGTATAAAGGAATAAGTATCGTCCATTGCTGAAAAGAATAAAGGAATGTGCATCGTTAAATGTTGAAAAGAATAAAGGAATGAGTGTCTTCCAATTCTGGAAAGAATAAAGGAATGAGTGTCGTTCCATATTAAAAATAATAAAGGAATGATTGACGTTCCATACTGAAAAGAATAAAGGAATGAGTAAAAATAATCTCGAATATGCTTCTCTCTCACTCTCTCTCTCTCTCTCTCTCTCTCTCTCTCTCTCTCGATATATATATATATATATATATATATATATATATATATATATATATATATATATATATATATATATATATATATATATATATATATATATATATGGACACAGAGAGAGAGAACCATATATATGTCTTAAAATAATTGCCGGACCTTTTGTCCATTTCATAATGTGTGACGTCATTTGTTTACATTTGGATACGCCTTGAGCAGATATGAATGTACGTGAGAGAATCATGGAAGATTGATGTTTAAAAGCAGTAAAATCGACCTTGCTAATCGAAGAATGCTCCGTGGCTCGTTCGGTTGAGGTACGACAGCCTAAATGACGATAACGTATAAGGTACAGGTTCGATTTCTGTCGGAGGTCGAATATTTTCTATGAAGATTTCTCGGACATTCAGGCCGGTAAATGTTGTTTAATACTGTTTATTATAAACAGAGCATTTACTTAAATATTTGTATTTATAAAAAGAATGTATAAACATAAAAATGTCCATTTCATTATATATATATATATATATATATATATATATATATATATATATATATATATATATGTATGTGTGAGAGGGAGAGTGTATATATATATGTGTGCATGTATGCATGTATGTATGTTTGATATTATTTGTATAAAGTATATTCTGTTTTCTGTTTAAATTAGACGACCTCTCAATAAACTATCCGGGAAAAAAAGCATTTCTTCTTAAAATAAACGAAGAAAACATTTTGGAGTCTGCACTCGTTGACATACTGGCCAAAAAATATTTTTTTAGTTGACGTTTTGAGGAGGTCTGCTTGAAAAGTTCTTTTCACGTTTTCATCTTTTTTTTTTTTTTTTTTGGATGCGGGGGTGGTTCTAACAAAATAGAATTCTTCAAAGAAGATATATTTGTTTCTAATTTCCTTTCACTTTATTTGTCTTTCTGTGAAATGTATACAGTAACTAAAGTATTAATATATATATATATATATATATATATATATATATATATATATATATATATATATATATATATATATACAGGGTGTCCATAAAGTTCGTGAGCACTTTAAAAAAGTTATAACTTTATTTGTATTTGCGATAGGAATAATCTGTAAAAAATGTTATAAAGTTTAATGTACCTAGTTTTAAGTATAGCTAAAATAACTAATGTGATTTCAGGCATTACTGTAAATCAGTTAGCAAATGTTTTCCGTGAACTTGAAAATCGTATTACCCTTTGTATTGCTAATGATGGAGGACATGTGAAAACTTAAATAAAATTTCAATAAAACCTTAAAAAATATAGATTTACTTCGTTTTAATCCTTTTTACAAATTATTTCTATTGCATATATATATATATATATATATGTATATATATATATATATATATATATATATATATATAAATATATATATATATATATGGCAACTAATATATATATATATATATATATTAGTTGGCATATATATATATATATATATATAATATGGATAAAACAACTGAAAAGTTTCAAATTAAAAGAAAAAATTGGGTGCTTTTTTGTGAAAGTATTTATTTATATGTTTTTATATATTTGATATTTCAGACCACCTTGGTCCTTCCTCTGAAATTAGTTGAATAACTGTATTTGGGAATTTGTTTACAATTAGCGTTTTTTTTTAACTATTGAAATATTTATACAGATTTAAAATACCCAAGTCTTTGTTTAACCCTAGTTTATATGTGTCTAATTTTAAAATCCAGTATTTCTCTTTCTTTCTTTGTGTGTATGTTGAGCTAAAACCCGAGTCTATCAATAAACATTTACAGTTGTCTAATGAGTCTAATACGTGGCTTCTCATTATGATATATATATATATATATATATATATATATATATATATATATATATATATATATATATATATATATATATATTAGTTGCCACCACTGGATTTTCGATATTTAAGGTTTAAAACGGATTTTTAAAAATGTAATTCTTGAAGATTCATTTTTAGCTCTAATTGAAAGCTAATTGACTTTCCAGTAAGCAAAATACTCTGGTGTACTTCAAATAGAAATTATATTGATTGGAATCTTTGCTCGCTTGCACAAAATTGGCCGTTTTTGACACATTTTGACACATTTGTAAACAAAAGTTAATACTCGAATTTAAAAATCTTCCAAGAATAAAATATACTTTAATGAAACATAATTTGAGTGATATTAGCTGATTTATATTATAATCAATCTGATTTGAAAAAAAAAGTATCATTATTTTAAGTTTAGAATAATAGAGAAATGAATTTTTAAAATCAACAGTAGCAGTGATTACATGAATATCATCTTCGCTTGTTACTTGTAGATCACATCACAAACGATGATAAAATCTGTCAAAATCTTTATTGTTGTTCTACGGAGACTTTTTTTGTTAAAACATAATTGAAGAAAATAACTGTGGGCGCCTTTTTAATATAATTTTTAAGTACTCAGTAATCTTAAAAATGTTGTACAATATTCTCCGTAATCTAATTTTAGAGCGATGTTGAATTTAAATGTAGAATATTAATCACTCTTATTTTCTGAATATTCTGTGTACATACTTTCAACCGGTGACAAGTTACGTAATGTTTTATATACATAAAAAAATTTAAATTTAAAAAAAATATTTGGTGTAAACGACTTTTATTGAGCTTTTCAATTTTTGATTTGTAAATATAATTTTCATTTAATAACGATAACACCTTATAGGATTTAAGTAATGCAGACTTTTAAACGATTTATAATACAAGTTAACCAAAAAAGTTCTGTCTGTTTTTTTATTAGTCATTGAACGAAGTTGAAATATATACGAAATGCGTGTAGCAATTGTTATCAAATTCGGACAGCCGGAAGTAGGAACATCAGACGTTATTAAAATACGTGCACCGTACCCGGCCATCAGTTATAAGCCGGACAGCTGTCATAAGGATGAAAGTGTCTAGAGATCTCGTTCGGGACTGTTTGCTTTACGACTTCAAAGTGGGCTTATGAGCAACTGCATCAAGTCGCCGCATATGTCAAGCGTTTGGGGATAGTGCTGTGGATGAACGTACTGCAAGGCGTTAGTTTCGAAAATTCAAGTCGGGAGATTTGTCTCTCCATGATGAGCTTCGCAGTGGACGACCACAGGTCTTGAATGACGGAGTCCTGAAGGCGGCCATTGAATAGGACCGTAGTCTAACGCGTGGTGAACTTGCAAGACAGTTCAACGTTTCCGATGAAACAGTTAGACTTCACCTGCACCGCCTAGGTAAGATGTACAAACTGAGCAAGTGGGTTCCGCAAACGCTGTTGGAGTGGCAGCCTGCGTATCGCTGCTTTCTCGCCACCGTACTGCATCCTTATTCAATCGAGTGCTTACCAGTGATGAAAAGTGTGTTCTGTACAAAACTTCCAAGCGTTCCAGACATCTCAGGATGCTGTCCCTCACACCGCAAGACCGCCTATGCACCCACGCAAAATTATACTTTGTGTCTGGTGGACAGGTTGTCATGTGGTTCATTATGAACTGCTACCAACGGGCCAAACGGTCAATGGAGACCTATACTCGCAGCAATTGAAACGTGTGCACCAGGCATTGCGCCAGAAGGAGCCAACACTGGTGAATCGCAAAGGTGTGCTTTTCCTCCATGACAACGCCAGGCCGTATGTCGCGCGAGTGGTCATGGATACCATGCAGCAACTTGGGTAGGAAACTTTGTGCCATCCACCTTGTTCACATGAATTTGCGCCATCCGATTACCACCTCTTCCACTCCCTAGATAATCATCTTCGTGGGAAATCCTTCACCAATGAAGCAGACTTGCGCAAAGCCCTCACGGACTTCTTTGCGTCAAAACACCTCGAGTTCTACTGCAACGGCATTGAACAGCTGGAGACACATTGGCAGAAGGTACTGGATGCCGATGGCGATTACTTCGAAGACTAAATATAAGTTACATATACTGGGAAGCGTTTTCTTTTTTTCCTTTAAAAACGGACAGAACTTCTTTGGTTACCTTGTATTATAAATTATTATAATTAAAATAAAATAAATAAAAACAGTTCTTGTAAACGTTCATTATTCATCGAAATGATTTTTTATGAGAATAGTGTCCTTAATAAATCTAAATTTATAAAAGCAATTAAAAGCTTTTCGTATTAAATAATGTCATAGCGTTATTTCATTTTTCACTTAAAGATTCGGAGCAAATTTCCAGGAAATGAGTAGTAGTTTGAAAAAAGAAATTATGATTAAGATTCCTGAAGAGTCCTGTTTTTAATTAATAGAACACATTCTGAGATTGCGATTTAATTTCACTAAATTTCATGAAATTAAGTAAGTGAGTTGTAACATAGGTAAAAAAAAGAACAATTTTACTCAGATTTTCTAAAAAGAATTTTTAAAATAATTTAATTCCTTTATGAATAAGTTCTGAAAGATTCTTTAAAATTCGACAGCTCTTTGATCTTTGCAAGAATTTATAAATCAGTGTATTTTTCACCAGAAAAAAGCTCAAAACTATTAATTGTAAATATTACGTCGACCGCTCACTTAAAAAAAAACGATTATTAACCAAAATTAACCAAAAAAAGATTATTAACCAAAATTAACCAAAGAAAGATTATTAACCAAAATTTCAAACGTGCTAGAAAGGTTGAAAAAATTTAATAAATTAAACAAAAAATACTTTGGTCTGGCCTCCTTAATAATAACAAGCATTTTGACGATAAAACTTTGTTTTTCAGCGAGCAAATGTAGGTACCTAATATATATATATAAGTTGGAAACATCGATTTTATAACCATCGCCTGTCCTTCAAAGATAAATTTAAAAAGAACCAAACGGCACTGTCAAAGCATTATTGGGATTTGTTGGAGGGTGGCTTAATCCCACAAATAAAGTGGAAGATCATCTCGAGAGCCAGAACTCTAATAAATTTCAGAGACAGATGGGATTTATGTCTAAAAGAAAAGATCCTCATAATAAAGTATAAAGATCCGGATGTATAACTAAACAGACTTAATGAACTAATTTTTAATTGCCGACATAAGAACAACCTCAACCTAACGAAATATATTTAAAAGTAACTATATAGGAAGACTAATATTACTTGATCTTTATTTTTTGCTTTTGAAATGTTGTTATGCACATATGAATGTGAACACATAACTGTATGTATATAACTATATAATTGAACTGGAACATTGATACGTCTTTTGACATGTATATGTATATGCTTTTATATAGAAAAATAAGCATGCTTTGGTGTAATTGTGTATTGTGAACACATATTTGGAGTGGGCGGGTATGGATATTGATATGTATGTATATATACGTGTAGGTATATGGGTGGGCTTTTTCTTTTTTTTTTCTTTCTTTGTAAAAATATATGTAGTTGCATGTATATATGGGTGTACATATGTATGTATATGGGTATGTGAGTACATGTATATGTGTGGATGTGTGTATATATATATATATATATATATATATATATATATATATATATATATATATATATATATATTGTCATCCACAGACAGACTGTTTCGCTGTATCACAGCTCATCAGTGTGGCTAGACGTCCGGTTGCCTCTGGCTAGAATCGAAAACCGGCTGAATTCGCGTCAGTCGGAAGTTTTACCCTGAAGCCGTTGGCGCACGGCAGAGAAGAAGGTGAATTTAAGTGTATTTATTTTTAGATAAACACACAGTGACTGAGAGAACTCGATTCGATTTCCCGAAGAGTCTTGCATTATTAGCCGTAATAGTCACTGTTTACAAACCCACACATCCTCTCCAGAGAGCTCAACTGAAATAAATTTTTCAGGAGCATATATATATATATATATATATATATATATATATATATATATATATATATATATATATATATAAATATATATATATAATGTGTGTGTGTGTGTAGGTGTATGTATATATGGGTATATGTGTGTCGTGCTACAGATATGTGATTACGGGTAATCTGTGTATGTATATATGTATAAATATATGAATTTGTGAGTTCGTATATATAATATGGGTGAAATAATGTAGATACGTTTGAATGTTGACATAATTTCTGCATATGCAGATATGTGGGTGTATGTATATATGCATATATATATATATATATATATATATATATATATATATATATATATATATATATATATGTACATCTATGTATGTGTGTATGTATGTATATGTATGTATGTATGTATTTATATGTATATGTGTATATGTGGGAAGGTGTATATATGTGTATGTGTGTATATGTGTATACATGTGTACGTATATATATGTATATGTGTAGGTGTATATGTATGTATGTGAATATGTGTGTGTATATATGTATATATGTATATATATATATATATATATGTGTGTGCGTATGTATGTGTAGATTTATGTAAATGTGTGTATGTATGTACGTGTGTATATCTACATTTGTATGTGTGTATGTATGAGTATATACATATATATATGTGTGTGTGTGTATATGTGTGTGGGTGTGTAGCTATACGGATATATGTGTGTATTTATATATATATATATATATATGTGTGCATGTGTGCGGATGTGTGTATATATGTGTGTGTATATGTATGGGTGTGTGCAATTTTAAAAAAAAAAGGACTTACAGGTCTGTTATTGATGTTTTACCCCATTTTCTCCCTTAATATTTAAAGTTTAAAATTCTTTACAATAGGGAGGAATTTTTTTTTAAAATTGGTAATTGAATTTAAATGTATTACCCTTTAATAACTATTATTGATGATAAAATATTTAGATTTTTGATAATTGAATACTAAAGTCATCACCTAATATTTTTAGACAGATATTTTAGGGAATTCTAAGTACACACCTATATATATATGTGTAAGTATGCGGAAACATTTAAAAAGATATATGTAGGTATTAATACATGAAATTACCCGTGTATATCTTTACATGTGTACCTGTATGAATGACTGCACATGTAAAAGTTCGTATGTATATGTGAAATTTGCATGGATGTGTTTACAATATATGATAGAGCAAAATCTCTAATATTACCTCCAAATATCACTCCATATTAACTTAGAAACTAAATTTTAAGTAAGAGAAATTACCAATCTAAAAATAGTCGCAAATTAAATTCATGAATAAAATTCAAACTGATAGAGATATCACCTTAATAATCAATTACAACTAGAAGTAAACTTATATTTGAAAATAAAATTTTAGTATTTTAATGTAAATTCTATGAATATTTTTCTAATCGACTATTTCATATTAAATCCCCAAAATTTTTGTAAGAAAGTTTAACAAACATATAATAAAATTCCTTATAGACTGTTTAAACATTCAAACTTATATCAAACATTATAATATTTATGAATTCTCAAAGTAAAGCAAAATAACAGCGCCTAATTCGGGCCTTTCATTCCAAAGAAAGTTAATGACACTTTCTCTCATAACTTCCGTTAAGTTAACCGATGTCTCTCTCCCCCTCACTTCGTTAATTTACATATACTTAGTACTGCCCGTCATAAATGTGTAAATTTCTTTTCATTTTTTTTTCCACCTTTGGAAGTAAAAGGGCTGTGGTGAAATAATTTATTATATGGATCCTTAAAGTGGTCTGTTTTTATTTAAATTATTAGCTCTGATTTACATTGAGCTCTCTGGATTTTATCCTCGTTGGGGCTACCCATACGGATTACCTAGTTTTTCATAAACTATCTATCTATATATATATATATTAAGAGATTTTTATATTTATACATTCTTTTTTATAGATACAAATATTTAAGTAAATGCTCTGTTTATAATAAGCAGTATTAACGACATTTCCCGGCCTGAATCTACGAGAAATTTTTCATAGAAAATATGCGTCCTCCGACAGGAATCGAACCTTGTATCCTATACGGAACCGTCATATCACCTGACGTGCTTTACCGATTGACCCACAGAGGAACGTTTCGGTTAGCAAGTTCGTTTGTCTTGTTTCCTGTTGATGAGTATCAAAGCACCAAACAAATGTATACCACGAAAAAAAAAAAAGATGGCGAGATTTTTATTACTTTTTATTTATATATAAATTCATATCTCAGTATATCAACATATGTGAGTAGAAATGCTCAGAAAATATCTTGTTTGGTTTGGTTTGTTTTGTTTTACGGCATATCAACTTCAATGGGTTATTTAATACAGACAAGAATTTTTATTGCTGCTAATATTTTTTTTCATAAATGTATTGTTGGTAATATTTTTTCAAAAATATATTTTTGGTAATATTTTTTCAAAAACGTATTGCTTGTAATATTTTTTCTTCAAAAAATAATTGCTGGTAATATTTTTTCTTTTCAAAAATGTATTGCTGGAAATAATTTTTCCAAAAGAAGTATTGCTGGTATTAAGAACTATTTTTATACTTTCATAGTGCTTTGACCCCCTTATGGGGGTAACTATTTGCTCATAGACAGGTGCTACCACCCCAAGACAGGGTGGATCTGGAAACACTAGCAATTAAGAGGTGGTCCTATGCTCCTCAAAACCTGCTAATCGAAGGCTTTGCTGTTGGATGTAGTTTATCGTCTTACCCAGGACGCGGATGTAGTTTATCGTCTTACCCAGGACGCGGATAAAGTTTATCGTTATACCCACGACGCGGATAGAATTTATCGTCTTACCCAGGACTCGGATGTAGTTTATCGTCATACCCAGGACGCGGATGTAGTTTATCGTCTTACCCAGGACGCGGATGTAGTTTATCGTCTTACCCAGGACGCGGATGTAGTTTATCGTCTTACCCGGGACGCTCAAAATTAACCCTTGACAGATATATTTGTGGCCATAGAAAAAGATGTCAACCAAAATTAAGATAGAGAGACAACAGACTAATAACTTTTACATATGTAAATAAATCACTCGAGATCTCGTAATCTGTCACGAGCGGGAATAGTATTTTTTAATCATTTCACCCCAAGTAAGGCAACAAAGCCATTAGAGCGCAAGATAGCGATTGACAGTGCATTTTGGTAGATCAAAGTTGACTGTGAAGCAAGAAGCCGGAAGAGATTTCCACAGGCGAGAAGTGCAACAGAAGAAACTGTTAGCATAGAACTTACGGTTGTATCAAGCCATTTCAAGTGTAAATAGATGAGACCTTGTCGCCAATCTAGTACTGCGTTTATATTCATAAGGTCTGCGTACCATAGATGAAAGTTCACCAGGGCAATTACCATAAAAGTATTTATAGAAAAGGCACGAGGAAGATACGCTACGTCGGTGGGGAAGGGACAGAAACTGAGATGCCAACTCAGGACCAATAACATAGCAGATTTTTTCTTGGGATTTTATCGAGAATATCTAAATATACGACAGAATCGCCAATCCAGATGTGCACGCAAAATTCAATAGACTTATAAATACGTAAGATTGTTTCTGGCGAGAAAAATTGTTTAGCACGGCATAGTGAACCGACTTTCCTAGTCGCAGACTTGACAATTGATTCAATATACTCTTTTGTCTTTATGTCAGTAGAAAATGTTAGTCCGAAAAAGGCACAGCGGGGTTGGTGGTTAGCATCAGCCATGCTGATGGAAGTTAAAAAGGGTCCTCTGAAATGATTAAAGGAGTTATAACATGTTTAACATGATATACACTGGCCCTACGACCGGAAATTGGCTCTACGACCAGAAATAACCTTTTTTTCCATTTGAAAAGATGTGGTATAAAAAGGACAAAGTAGCAAGTCCTGATTTCACCATACAAAGGGGGCATAATACGGTCATTATATCAAAGAAGGGAAATGACCCAATTGTCCATTCTGACCAAGTAAGAGCCCGAATTGAAGAGGAAGACGTCGTGGTGGAAGATGATCTTGACAGAGAAGAAAGGATGAGTTCTTCAGATCAGGACAATGAAATGAAAGGCGAGACTTGGAATGACAGTGAGAGTGACTCAGACACGGAAGATGATGAAATGAGACCACGGTCTCCATTAAAAAGAACAGGACATAAACCTCAAAGAGGAGAGGAGGAAAGAGGTGGTAGAAAGTTCGAGAACAACCAAAGACATTAAACCTCTTCAGTACAGGGAGGTGCAGTGGATTGGTAAATAGGTTTGTGCTTATTTGCATATGCTAATTAGAGGAGTAATAATAAACTAAAAGACAAGCAAAATTTGACTACTAATCCCGTGCCGTAGAATTACAAAATACAACAAGAATATTACATTTTATGAAAGTTAATAGGGAGGTCCTGTCTGCTATGAAAACCCATTCTAAATTGATCTACGGAAGACAAAACAAATACGCTCATACGAAGTGATCTCTTAATATTTAAATTACATTCACTTATGTGCAAATAAACTTGAGAAAGACATGAATCTATCGCCTTCCCCACAGCTATGGGTTAAATACTAAAATTTGTATCTTGAAAAATTATTATAATAATATAATTATAATATAATTAAATATATATATGTTTATAATATATATTTATAATAATATATAATATATAATCATAATTATAATATATATATAATTATAAATAATATGAATGAAATATAATTATAATATAAATAAAATATATTCTATATATATACAGAAGGGGTTGATAAACCGTAAAAGCAAATCAATCTATCAACAAGCTTAAAATTTTTAAAAAATATATGTAATTAGTAATGTGGAGTATTCAATCTATAATAATAAAGAAAAAAGCACTCCAGAATACGTATTTCAAATATGTCTAATGTTATATATTTTCAAATCATTGGATATGAGCATATTTTGTTTAGGCTTCCGTAGGGGATTAATTTACCAGAAATTTGCCAAGAAAAATCGACCGCCATTAACTTTTATAAATATTTTTTCTTTTTTGATATTCATAATCTGTAACATAAAAACAACAAAAATAAAAAAAAATGACTATTTCTGATCAAAAAGTCTATTGTCCCAGTATGGCAGGTTGATTTATCAAATCAGTATTGCAATCAGTGTACAAGCTGCAGTTTGACTTGGTAAGTACTGACACCAAAAACTAGATTTATAGCCTTTACCAATTCTTGCCCATTATGTTTTAAAGATCGTCTGAAAAAAATATGTACAGTAATTCCTCATTTCCGCGGGCTTTTGTTTACAAACCAACCTCTAAATGTTTCTATATCAAAAATAAATCCAAATAAAGTTGTTATCTTTTGTATTAGGTCCATTGAATGGAAAATATATTCAAAACAAAATTCTAATATGAATCAGCACGTAGGAGAACATAGAAATGTATATCAATACCTCATTTCCGCGGGCTTTTGTTTACAAACCAACTTCTAAATGTTTCTATATAAAAAATAAATCCAAATAAAGTTGTTATCTTTTGTATTAGGTCCATTGAATGGAAAATATATTCAAAACACAATTCTAATATGAATCAGCACGTAGGAGAACATAGAAATGTATATCAATACCTCATTTCCGCGGGCTTTTGTTTACAAACCAACCTCTAAATGTTTCTATATAAAAAATAAATCCAAATAAAGTTGTTATCTTTTGTATTAGGTCCATTGAATGGAAAATATATTCAAAACACAATTCTAATATGAATCAGCACGTAGGAGAACATAGAAATGTATATCAATACCTCATTTCCGCGGGCTTTTGTTTACAAACCAACCTCTAAATGTTTCTATATAAAAAATAAATCCAAATAAAGTTGTTATCTTTTGTATTAGGTCCATTGAATGGAAAATATATTCAAAACACAATTCTAATATGAATCAGCACGTAGGAGAACATAGAAATGTATATCAATACCTCATTTCCGCGGGCTTTTGTTTACAAACCAACCTCTAAATGTTTCTATATCAAAAATAAATCCAAATAAAGTTGTTATCTTTTGTATTAGGTCCATTGAATGGAAAATATATTCAAAACACAATTCTAATATGAATCAGCACGTAGGAGAACATAGAAATGTATATCAATACCTCATTTCCGCGGGCTTTTGTTTACAAACCAACCTCTAAATGTTTCTATATCAAAAATAAATCCAAATAAAGTTGTTATCTTTTGTATTAGGTCCATTGAATGGAAAATATATTCAAAACACAATTCTAATATGAATCAGCACGTAGGAGAACATAGAAATGTATATCAATACCTCATTTCCGCGGGCTTTTGTTTACAAACCAACCTCTAAATGTTTCTATATCAAAAATAAATCCAAATAAAGTTGTTATCTTTTGTATTAGGTCCATTGAATGGAAAATATATTCAAAACACAATTCTAATATGAATCAGCACGTAGGAGAACATAGAAATGTATATCAATACCTCATTTCCGCGGGCTTTTGTTTACAAACCAACCTCTAAATGTTTCTATATCAAAAATAAATCCAAATAAAGTTGTTATCTTTTGTATTAGGTCCATTGAATGGAAAATATATTCAAAACACAATTCTAATATGAATCAGCACGTAGGAGAACATAGAAATGTATATCAATACCTCATTTCCGCGGGCTTTTGTTTACAAACCAACCTCTAAATGTTTCTATATCAAAAATAAATCCAAATAAAGTTGTTATCTTTTGTATTAGGTCCATTGAATGGAAAATATATTCAAAACACAATTCTAATATGAATCAGCACGTAGGAGAACATAGAAATGTATATCAATACCTCATTTCCGCGGGCTTTTGTTTACAAACCAACCTCTAAATGTTTCTATATCAAAAATAAATCCAAATAAAGTTGTTATCTTTTGTATTAGGTCCATTGAATGGAAAATATATTCAAAACAAAATTCTAATATGAATCAGCACGTAGGAGAACATAGAAATGTATATCAATACCTCATTTCCGCGGGCTTTTGTTTACAAACCAACCTCTAAATGTTTCTATATAAAAAATAAATCCAAATAAAGTTGTTATCTTTTGTATTAGGTCCATTGAATGGAAAATATATTCAAAACACAATTCTAATATGAATCAGCACGTAGGAGAACATAGAAATGTATATCAATACCTCATTTCCGCGGGCTTTTGTTTACAAACCAACTTCTAAATGTTTCTATATAAAAAATAAATCCAAATAAAGTTGTTATCTTTTGTATTAGGTCCATTGAATGGAAAATATATTCAAAACACAATTCTAATATGAATCAGCACGTAGGAGAACATAGAAATGTATATCAATACCTCATTTCCGCGGGCTTTTGTTTACAAACCAACCTCTAAATGTTTCTATATAAAAAATAAATCCAAATAAAGTTGTTATCTTTTGTATTAGGTCCATTGAATGGAAAATATATTCAAAACACAATTCTAATATGAATCAGCACGTAGGAGAACATAGAAATGTATATCAATACCTCATTTTCGCGGGCTTTTGTTTACAAACCAACTTCTAAATGTTTCTATATCAAAAATAAATCCAAATAAAGTTGTTATCTTTTGTATTAGGTCCATTGAATGGAAAATATATTCAAAACAAAATTCTAATATGAATCAGCACGTAGGAGAACATAGAAATGTATATCAATACCTCATTTCCGCGGGCTTTTGTTTACAAACCAACCTCTAAATGTTTCTATATAAAAAATAAATCCAAATAAAGTTGTTATCTTTTGTATTAGGTCCATTGAATGGAAAATATATTCAAAACACAATTCTAATATGAATCAGCACGTAGGAGAAGATAGAAATGTATATCAATACCTCATTTCCGCGGGCTTTTGTTTACAAACCAACCTCTAAATGTTTCTATATAAAAAATAAATCCAAATAAAGTTGTTATCTTTTGTATTAGGTCCATTGAATGGAAAATATATTCAAAACAAAATTCTAATATGAATCAGCACGTAGGAGAACATAGAAATGTATATCAATACCTCATTTCCGCGGGCTTTTGTTTACAAACCAACCTCTAAATGTTTCTATATAAAAAATAAATCCAAATAAAGTTGTTATCTTTTGTATTAGGTCCATTGAATGGAAAATATATTCAAAACAAAATTCTAATATGAATCAGCACGTAGGAGAACATAGAAATGTATATCAATACCTCATTTCCGCGGGCTTTTGTTTACAAACCAACCTCTAAATGTTTCTATATAAAAAATAAATCCAAATAAAGTTGTTATCTTTTGTATTAGGTCCATTGAATGGAAAATATATTCAAAACACAATTCTAATATGAATCAGCACGTAGGAGAACATAGAAATGTATATCAATACCTCATTTCCGCGGGCTTTTGTTTACAAACCAACCTCTAAATGTTTCTATATAAAAAATAAATCCAAATAAAGTTGTTATCTTTTGTATTAGGTCCATTGAATGGAAAATATATTCAAAACAAAATTCTAATATGAATCAGCACGTAGGAGAACATAGAAATGTATATCAATACCTCATTTCCGCGGGCTTTTGTTTACAAACCAACCTCTAAATGTTTCTATATAAAAAATAAATCCAAATAAAGTTGTTATCTTTTGTATTAGGTCCATTGAATGGAAAATATATTCAAAACACAATTCTAATATGAATCAGCACGTAGGAGAACATAGAAATGTATATCAATACCTCATTTCCGCGGGCTTTTGTTTACAAACCAACCTCTAAATGTTTCTATATAAAAAATAAATCCAAATAAAGTTGTTATCTTTTGTATTAGGTCCATTGAATGGAAAATATATTCAAAACACAATTCTAATATGAATCAGCACGTAGGAGAACATAGAAATGTATATCAATACCTCATTTCCGCGGGCTTTTGTTTACAAACCAACCTCTAAATGTTTCTATATAAAAAATAAATCCAAATAAAGTTGTTATCTTTTGTATTAGGTCCATTGAATGGAAAATATATTCAAAACACAATTCTAATATGAATCAGCACGTAGGAGAACATAGAAATGTATATCAATACCTCATTTCCGCGGGCTTTTGTTTACAAACCAACTTCTAAATGTTTCTATATCAAAAATAAATCCAAATAAAGTTGTTATCTTTTGTATTAGGTCCATTGAATGGAAAATATATTCAAAACACAATTCTAATATGAATCAGCACGTAGGAGAACATAGAAATGTATATCAATACCTCATTTCCGCGGGCTTTTGTTTACAAACCAACCTCTAAATATTTCTATATCAAAAATAAATCCAAATAAAGTTGTTATCTTTTGTATTAGGTCCATTGAATGGAAAATATTTTCAAAACAAAATTCTAATATGAATCAGCACGTAGGAGAACATAGAAATGTATATCAATACCTCATTTCCGCGGGCTTTTGTTTACAAACCAACCTCTAAATGTTTCTATATCAAAAATAAACCAAAATAAAGTTGTTATCTTTTGTATTAGGTCCATTGAATGGAAAATATATTCAAAACAAAATTCTAATATGAATCAGCACGTAGGAGAAGATAGAAATGTATATCAATACCTCATTTCCGCGGGCTTTTGTTTACAAACCAACTTCTAAATGTTTCTATATCAAAAATAAATCCAAATAAAGTTGTTATCTTTTGTATTAGGTCCATTGAATGGAAAATATATTCAAAACAAAATTCTAATATGAATCAGCACGTAGGAGAAGATAGAAATGTATATCAATACCTCATTTCCGCGGGCTTTTGTTTACAAACCAACTTCTAAATGTTTCTATATCAAAAATAAATCCAAATAAAGTTGTTATCTTTTGTATTAGGTCCATTGAATGGAAAATATATTCAAAACAAAATTCTAATATGAATCAGCACGTCGGAGAACATAGAAATGTATCTCAATACCTCATTTCCGCGGGCTTTTGTTTACAAACCAACTTCTAAATGTTTCTATATCAAAAATAAATGCAAATAAAGTTGTTATCTTTTGTATTAGGTCCATTGAATGGAAAATATATTCAAAACAAAATTCTAATATGAATCAGCACGTAGGAGAACATAGAAATGTATATCAATACCTCATTTCCGCGGGCTTTTGTTTACAAACCAACTTCTAAATGTTTCTATATCAAAAATAAACCCAAATAAAGTTGTTATCTTTTGTATTAGGTCCATTGAATGGAAAATATATTCAAAACAAAATTCTAATATGAATCAGCACGTAGGAGAACATAGAAATGTATATCAATACCTCATTCTCGCGGGCTTTTGTTTACAAACCGACTTCTAAATGTTTCTATATAAAAAATAAACCCAAATAAAGTTGTTATCTTTTGTATTAGGTCCATTGAATGGAAAATATTTTCAAAACAAAATTCTAATATGAATCAGCACGTAGGAGAACATAGAAATGTATATCAATACCTCATTTCCGCGGGCTTTTGTTTACAAACCAACCTCTAAATGTTTCTATATCAAAAATAAACCAAAATAAAGTTGTTATCTTTTGTATTAGGTCCATTGAATGGAAAATATATTCAAAACAAAATTCTAATATGAATCAGCACGTAGGAGAAGATAGAAATGTATATCAATACCTCATTTCCGCGGGCTTTTGTTTACAATCCAACTTCTAAATGTTTCTATATCAAAAATAAATCCAAATAAAGTTGTTATCTTTTGTATTAGGTCCATTGAATGGAAAATATATTCAAAACAAAATTCTAATATGAATCAGCACGTCGGAGAACATAGAAATGTATATCAATACCTCATTTCCGCGGGCTTTTGTTTACAAACCAACTTCTAAATGTTTCTATATAAAAAATAAACCCAAATAAAGTTGTTATCTTTTGTATTAGGTCCATTGAATGGAAAATATATTCAAAACAAAATTCTAATATGAATCAGCACGTAGGAGAACATAGAAATGTATATCAATACCTCATTTCCGCGGGCTTTTGTTTACAAACCAACTTCTAAATGTTTCTATATAAAAAATAAACCCAAATAAAGTTGTTATCTTTTGTATTAGGTCCATTGAATGGAAAATATTTTCAAAACAAAATTCTAATATGAATCAGCACGTAGGAGAACATAGAAATGTATATCAATACCTCATTTCCGCGGGCTTTTGTTTACAAACCAACCTCTAAATGTTTCTATATCAAAAATAAACCAAAATAAAGTTGTTATCTTTTGTATTAGGTCCATTGAATGGAAAATATATTCAAAACAAAATTCTAATATGAATCAGCACGTAGGAGAAGATAGAAATGTATATCAATACCTCATTTCCGCGGGCTTTTGTTTACAATCCAACTTCTAAATGTTTCTATATCAAAAATAAATCCAAATAAAGTTGTTATCTTTTGTATTAGGTCCATTGAATGGAAAATATATTCAAAACAAAATTCTAATATGAATCAGCACGTCGGAGAACATAGAAATGTATATCAATACCTCATTTCCGCGGGCTTTTGTTTACAAACCAACTTCTAAATGTTTCTATATAAAAAATAAACCCAAATAAAGTTGTTATCTTTTGTATTAGGTCCATTGAATGGAAAATATATTCAAAACAAAATTCTAATATGAATCAGCACGTAGGAGAACATAGAAATGTATATCAATACCTCATTTCCGCGGGCTTTTGTTTACAAACCAACTTCTAAATGTTTCTATATAAAAAATAAACCCAAATAAAGTTGTTATCTTTTGTATTAGGTCCATTGAATGGAAAATATATTCAAAACAAAATTCTAATATGAATCAGCACGTAGGAGAACATAGAAATGTATATCAATACCTCATTTGCGCGGGCTTTTGTTTACAAACCAACCTCTAAATATTTCTATATAAAAAATAAACCCAAATAAAGTTGTTATCTTTTGTATTAGGTCCATTGAATGGAAAATATTTTCAAAACAAAATTCTAATATGAATCAGCACGTAGGAGAACATAGAAATGTATATCAATACCTCATTTGCGCGGGCTTTTGTTTACAAACCAACCTCTAAATGTTTCTATATAAAAAATAAATCCAAATAAAGTTGTTATCTTTTGTATTAGGTCCATTGAATGGAAAATATATTCAAAACAAAATTCTAATATGAATCAGCACGTAGGAGAACATAGAAATGTATATCAATACCTCATTTCCGCGGGCTTTTGTTTACAAACCAACTTCTAAATATTTCTATATAAAAATAAACCCAAATAAAGTTGTTATCTTTTGTATTAGGTCCATTGAATGGAAAATATATTCAAAACAAAATTCTAATATGAATCAGCACGTAGGAGAACATAGAAATGTATATCAATACCTCATTTGCGCGGGCTTTTGTTTACAAACCAACTTCTAAATGTTTCTATATAAAAAATAAATCCAAATAAAGTTGTTATCTTTTGTATTAGGTCCATTGAATGGAAAATATATTCAAAACAAAATTCTAATATGAATCAGCACGTAGGAGAACATAGAAATGTATATCAATACCTCATTTGCGCGGGCTTTTGTTTACAAACCAACTTCTAAATGTTTCTATATAAAAAATAAATCCAAATAAAGTTGTTATCTTTTGTATTAGGTCCATTGAATGGAAAATATATTCAAAACAAAATTCTAATATGAATCAGCACGTAGGAGAACATAGAAATGTATATCAATACCTCATTTTCGCGGGCTTTTGTTTACAAACCAACCTCTAAATGTTTCTATATAAAAATAAACCCTAATAAAGTTGTTATCTTTTGTATTAGATACATTGAATGGAAAATATATTCAAAACAAAATTTTAATTATGAATGAACCACAAGCACGATGTGCAATTATTTTTACTGTATTCGATAAGTAAAAACAGTGTAAAAAATAGTAAAAGATTACAAAAAAAGCTATTCAATGAATAAAATTTTTTAGATCATTTGTTAAATCATAATTAATAAAAACAAAAAATAGATAAAAGTGTATATAACACCATAATACTGCTGGGCACAAATTATACGACAAAATGTTTTGAATTTGCATTGTTTATTGAAAATCATAGTAAAACCACTGCACTGTTTAACATAATATAACATAACATCAATACAGCGAAATTGTTCAGTACGATTTTCCTTTGAATTAAACGAAGGTCATATTTCATGGTACAATGATTTCGTAATAATGTGCTTGTGCTAAGCTACTTGTCCATATAAAATTTGTAAAGCTTCAGAAAAGTATAAATTTTATAATGTCGTTCTGTAAATGCTTTTACTGATCACCGGAATGAAATTGAAATTCCAACGCAACGATTTTAAACCTAATCTTAATCTTTAAACTCATTTCCTCAAAAAAAAAAGTATAACGATTTGGAAAGAAATATTTTGGGTCATTATTTAATTTTCAAATTAAGTGCAATGCCACGGTTCCAAAATCGACCTGCCCTATTAGACAACAACACATACACAAAAATTAACAACGGATTGAGAAAATTGAGTGGGGCATTAATTATGCTTGATTCCGTATCTGAATGACCAAGCGAATGATTTGAATTCTAAATATTTAAATCAAGACTTAAACATACACGAGACCCGGGGGTCAATCAAGTTTGAATACCCCAGGGGGAATTTCAGGGTTTCATCTCTTAAATTTCCTCATTTTGTATTTACAGAATGTGGAGCCCATCCTGAGTGTAAAAAAAAACAACAAAAAAAAAACGAAGTGATGAATTTTATATTCAATATGGATTCAGCCTGACCTTTTATTGAACTTTCTTTTTTATTGAATTACAATACCCTGGCATTCTATTTAACTTTTGTTTATTGAAGTTTGCTTCACTTTATTTATTTAATAATTAGTCGGGAACTAAAATAAATTATTGTACATATTTTCAAGCGTAAAAATCCCTCAACGTTTTTGTTGCTATTAAATTTGTGAAACGCTTTTATAAAAATAAATTCATGCAAATGTATATGTATAAAAATTGAAAAGAATGAAGATTTTCAATAATATATTATTTGAGATGAACCTTTTGACTCCAACAATCTTAGAAAGGGGTGAATGACATTCTGCCATATTGGCAAAAGCGTGCGCTGGGTAAAAAAAAGGTGGAGAACGACATTGCTAGACAGGAAGAGGAAGATAATCCAGAAGATGCATGGCCCCTCTACTCGGCAAACGAGTGACTTCCATGGTTTAATCCTCATTTAATTTGTATATAAACCGTTTTGAATGCAGAATTGTCCTTCTCTTAGACTGGTTACCAACCAACGTTCTGCTATTTAACTCATAAATTATAAAAAAACTGTCGGAATTTTCTTTTTATCCGAGCGCTTTCGGCTATACATTTAGCCATTTTCAAGGATTCAATTTTTTTTTCAACTGTTAAATAAGAAATATTTTGTTGCATGTATGTATTTATATGTTTTCATTTTTCAAAACACGGTCAATATATTGTGTCCATGTTCAAAGTTAATATTATTAAGTGTTTTTTTATTTTATTAATAAGGCTTCCATTATTTTTAGTCGTCCGGGGTAAGACGTTAAACTACATCCGAGTCCTGGGTAAGGCGATAAACTACATCCAGCAGCAAGGCCTCTGATCTGGAGGTTTTGAGGAATGTGAGACCACCTCTTAATTGCTGGTGTCCCCAGGTCCACCCTGACTTAGGGTGGTAGCACCTGTTAGGGTCCCAGCTATGGGTAAATAGTTAACTATTACCAGCAATACTTTTTTGAAAAAAATATTACCACCAATACAATTTTGAAGGAAATCTATTACCAGAAACAGATTTTTGACAAAACAAAATATTAATAGCAATAAAAAATGTTGTCGGTATTAAATAACCCATTGAGGTTGATATGCCGTAAAACAAAATAAACCAAAACAATCTAAACCAAAGAATACATATTCTATTCATACGAATCTATCCTAAAAATGTTGTGGGCATTAAATAACCCATTGAGGTTGATATGCCGTAAAACAAAATAAACCAAACCAATCTAAACCAAAGAATACATATTCTATTCATAAGAATCTATCCTAAAAATGTTCTTGGCATTAAATAACCCATTGTGGTTGATATGCCGTAAAACAAAATAAACCAAAGCAAACAATTAATTTTAGCTTTTTTTTTTTGCATGTAGATGATGCTATTATATTTGTATTGTCAACAAGTATGTTCCGAATAGTGTCCGGTAGGTCTCCATGAATATTTAAATGAGATCTAATTGAGCTATGGTCAGAAAGACATAGAGTGAGTCTGCGTGTTAAACATGTTGTAGTGTGGCCTATATAATTATTTACGAATTTTGATTGATGAGGAATACAATGCCGTAATAGGAATTTATATGGGCATTTATATATATATATATATATATATATATACACGAGGGTCATTCAATAAATAAGTTGAATTTTTCGGTATAAGGACTTCTAATACAGATAGAAGCTTACTCTTTTTTATTTTTATTTTTTTTGTTTTACTTCTTTTTCACATGGATTTAATTTCTTTTGCAGATTAAAAAAAAACTTTGAGAGTTTTGGCGATTAACAAAGATGGCCGACCAAGAAGCATGGATTGAACAGCGGTCAGTTATCAAGTTTTTGGTTGCTGAAGGGTGCAAACCAGTTGAAATTCATAGGAGAATGTCAACTGTGTATGGTGCCACATGTTTC